>JAANYP010003880.1:787500-1027500 GCA_020465985.1 Centrapalus pauciflorus | reverse complement strand
CTTAAATAGATTCATGTATGAAATTTCATTTTTAAAATCAATCGTTTATTTTTAAAATCGATCGTTAATATAAAAAATCTGTAGGTAGGTAGTTTCTCTTATATATTTTTTTAACATCAAATATTATTGGTTAGTTATTAGTATCATTGTTAGACAACTTGGAGGTGAAGAACATCTCCACCTAATGAGAAATATCATTGGTAAGGCTCGAACTCAATATCCCAACCAAAGAATCCTCTTCCAAGTGGTTGGTAGTTTCTATTATGTGATTGTGTAGATATTATGTAGAAAAGAAATAGGGAAGCAAAGGAGGAGGTAGAGGTAGTTTCTATAAATTAAAGAGTAGGTTTCCATTAATAGAAACAACACGTGCCCGACAGTAAAGTTGGATCAGATTGAATTAGTTGGTGGGCAACAATCAAACACCAAATGGCCAACTGAACTACGCAAACCCTAACCTCTACTTACATTTTAATAGATTTTTTGTTTTATAATAATAAACTTGTTTACCGATCCATGTATTACATTAGTATAATTAATGAATGATTGTTTTTTATAAAAAGTATATAAGATTACCTATTATTTTAAATATAATAAAAGGTTGATATTAAAATTATATCAAATATGAAATTTAAATATGTTATAAGTATTTATAAAAAAAAAAAACAAATAGACAACATAAGAACTTGATATTATATATTATATTATTATTGCCAATATTTTGATGTAATTTTGGTTTTAGTAAAATATAAATTAAAATCACGTTCTTATATATGAGAAAACTTGTATTTATCTTAAAATTGATTACGTTGGTAACATAATGTTAAATTTGAAATAAAGTTAATATAAAATTTTAATATTGAAAATGGTGCTACTATTCTCACCCCATGTTTGTCTATTTCCACCCCATATAATTATAATATAATTATTATGTAATTATTATATACTTTTTACTCAATAATGATTAGGTTTACACCTCATTGTCCATGTGTTATTCTAATTATTATGTAATTATCATATAACTTTCTACCCCATAATTATTATATAATAATAAAATATATATTTTTTACCACATAACTTTCTACCTCATCTTTTTTGTTTTCTAATTTTTTATACTTATTTTATTTTACATATTTTTTTGTTACATATATTTAAATGTATAATCCCCATGTTTTTTTGTCTTCTATTTTATTATATCTACTAGCTTATTTACCCATGTAAACATGTGTATTTTTAATAATTATTTATGTTTTTAAAAAGTTTAATATAAAATTAAGGATATTATGAAAAAGCCAACTTTTTTTCTTTTTTTTTTTTTTTTTTTCGTCCCTTAATATTATTTTCTTCAGAAAAATCCTCAAGTTAATTTTTTTTCGTTTAGTGAAATTTGACTATAAGAACCTGATTTTTCAGTCTTTAAAAACTCAGTCTACCAATTATAATCTGACTCTACTAGACAAATTTCACAAAACCAAGAAAAAAAAATTAACTTCAAGATTTTATGAAAAAAAATAACATGGAGAGATTAAACACAAAAACCGTGAAAATTTGTTGATTTTTTTCGTAATAAACCCTAAAATTAAATACAAATTTACTTATAAATAAAATTTTCTACTAAATATGTATGAATACATTTATCGTGTCTCATTTTTTTAATACTTTTAATTTTTAGATTCTTGTGTATAAGTAAAAAAACTAAAAATTTGCTTTTTACATAGAATACAATTTAAAAAAAATTAGATTAAAAAAAATTATAAAACAACTCATTTTCAATATCGCATTATTTTTACTTTTTAAATATATATAAAATCGCATAGTTAGCTAACATTAGTAGTTTAATCTGAAAATATTTAAATCAATTAAAAAGTTATTTAACAATAAACTTAGATTAATATTAGAATATTTAAAATATTAGAATATATGATAATTACATAATCATTAAAATAATAATTATATGGGGGGTAGAATTAGATAAAATATGGGGTGTAAGTATATAATAATTACATAATCATTAAATAATAATGATATGGGGTTAGAATTAGATAAAACATGGGGTGTAAGTATATAATAATTACATAATCATTAAATAATAATTATATGGGGTAGAAATGGACAAAATATAGGGTGTAAATAGATTTACCCTATTGAAAATAGATTTTAAAATTTAAACATTTATTTAGATTGACTTGTATTAATAGTGGCTAAATTAGATAGTAATTAGTATTAGGTTTTCAAAATAATTAAAAGAATAATTTGAAGTAGTTATATTAGGAAAATTATGAGGGAAAATGAAAAATTAATTAGTTTAGGAATTGACATGTGTCACTAAACGTTTTGTTTTATTAATATATAGAGATATAGATATAGATTATATAATTAATGTGCCACGTCTCACACTCGTGTGATCCAATCTGCGTGAACACCAATATATATTGGATCATATCTGCTAATTTATATATCTATTTATTCTAAAACACTTAAATAGAATGCTACTTGGCTTAATAAGGATATGTCACATGTATTTTACTATTTTTACTATAAATAAATTAATAAAATGAATCTATATATTCTAATAAAAAAATAAATATATTGTCACGCATCGGTCTTTCATTTAGTTTGTCATATGTCAGTATCTTCTTTTGTCACGTGTCATTCATAAATATCTATTTCAAATTCAAATCAAATCTGTTGTCACCTAATTAACTAAAATCTAATAAACTATAATTTTTAAATTCATTTATAAGGGTTAAGTAACATTTATTTTTTATAAACTAACCCATGTAATATATTATATATGTGTTTTTAATTTATTTTTAGAAGGTGTAATGTTTGGAGACAGTAATGTTAAAACCAAAATGCTTTATAAATAACAAATTAAGTTTAGTCATTATTCACTTGAGTTCAAGTTATGAAAATCTAGTAAAAGTTTTTGATGGAATTTTTTTCATAAATAATTTAGCTATCTTAGTTTACTAGTTTAATAACTTAAGTATGACAAAGTAAAACAAATCTATTCTTTTTTTTTTTCTTAACGGCAAATCTATTCATTTGACAGTTTGATCGATTAACATGAATGAAAACTCAATCAATCAACTAGGATACATATAACTCACTTATAATTTCTAGGTAACTAGATACCTAGCAATCTTTAATATTTTTGGACATGTAGCATGTCATGAGTTAGCATACAGTGTTCGGTTTGGTTATTAGCTCAAAATTACCAGGTGACTTTTATGTGATTTCCAAACTGGAATGCATGCCTATGCATGTGTACAGAGTTGCTAGTTATCATTTTGTACAAGAGTTTCTATGTTCATGCTATTTGTTTACAACTTATATTAAATGATAATGTTTTGCGTGAACAATTCACGAAAGTTATTGTCATGCGAGATGACATGATCGACAACCTCTAGCGGCGAAGTTAATTAGCGAGTGCGGATCTGAGGCTGCAAGGTGATGGCGTGCATAGATTTATATTTAACTTACTTCCATTGATTTAATCGGTTCAACGGTTATTTTTGTTATTGGCTAATTTTGATAGATTTATAATCAATTGTGACTGGATTTTTTAAGTTCTAGATTGAATTACATCTACAATATCACAAGCTGAAGAGAAATCAAATGCAAATTATATTGTTACCTATCGTTTACTTTTCACAGTAAATTGTACTTAACCAGTAAGACAGTAACTTGACTCTCACTCCTTCACTTGTTTTGCTCATTATCTTGTATGAATTTCCTTGCAGAAGATTCATAAAAGAGAGTGACAGAGTACACAGTGCGTGTGTCTTCAACTAAAAAGGTTGGAGTTATTTATTTATTTTTTTATTGAAAGACTAAATTTAAAAAAGAAAAACTTATATATAGATAACGATGCAAAATGTAATATTTTCATTTATCAATCAAATTCTGAACCAAAACTTTTTTTAAAATGTAACTATAATTTTGAGTAAGATAAAAAAATCCATTTACGTTTTTAGTTTTTAAGATTTTTATATTTAAACTAAAGAACAACTATAATGGAGTTTGAAAATAAGTTAATTTGTTTATTTTTTTAATGATATACATAGTAAATAAAAATTGACATCACTAATGACCATTTACTCTCACATGCTCCTTGTTCCTCTTCAAAGTTGGTTTGTTCTTTGATGTGTTACATAGCAAACAAATCAACTACTCACCTTATGTTCTTCGAATAATAATATTTTATTGAACGAATATGTTATTAAATGAAAATTGTTCGTCGCCGCTGCTTTGCGCGGGTATAAAACTGGTGTGTGTGTGTGTGTGTGTAACATTCGAGAGCAGTATCTTCTGATGTGCTGCATAATAAGTGATACTTACTTGATCTAAATCTATACATGTGTGTATAAATTATGTATCAATCATGAAATTTTAAATTTTGGATGTATTAAATGATAATATTTCAAACTTTAGAGAAAATATTATTTTGTGCAGGGGTATGTGTTTTTTTTAGAGCATCGTGATGCATTAATCTAATGACGTATATGCATCTAATCTAAGGGCTATGATTGGTTTTCCAATAGTTTCGGATGATATAGACACCCTCTCCTCCCTTAATATTACTAATCACATACAGCCGGCTCCGTTAAATGTTTAATCTTCTTGTTGATATCACATTTAACCTTCTTGTTGATATCTTAATGGTATAGAACCTATCAATGGCAACTCATTAGCAGAAGGTGATTAGTAAAATAGGAGGTTACACTTGCCTATTATATTTTCTGTGTATTCAATGTGAGGCATCAAAAAAAAATGAAGTAATAGAAGATAATTTGTGTAAGCTTTTGAAAGTATGTTGACACACAGACTGATACAATACAGTTGAAATTTTGAGCATGAAATTAGAAGTGAAAAAGGGTCTTGTAACAAAGCCCAAAAGTAGGAAATAGTAATAAATCTAATGCTAATAAACTATCATCAAGGGCCTTTGCTCTAAAACAATGAAACCACCGCCTCTACTGAAACACTCCCTCGTGATGGCTACCATTGCTGTTACTTTTTTGACCAACTGATAAAACTGTCAACTTATCAAACGAAACAGAGAGGAGAAAACAAGATTTCGGCATTATGGGCGCACTTTCTTTGTGCTGCACAAAGGGCACTTGTACAGTTGTACTGCTTGATGCTTTCGGCTTTGGCAGGTGTTATTTTCACACACTTACCATGATACCACCTCTCACAGATATCATATCACAGCCAATCCAGAATTCATCACCGCTGTAATTCCGGCCACAGCTTCCACAGAGGGTTTCTCCATGCTCATCTTCATCTTCTATATAACTATCATCATAAGGCCGTGGAGTGCTTTTTACCTGTCCATCACTTGATCGCTGAAGCCAGAATGCAAGTGTTGGGTAAGAGTTTGGAAGTGCACGGGTCGGCTAGCAGTAAAAATATGAATCGTGTTTTCGGTTTCAGTTACCCGAACCTGAGCGTGCTCTAAATAATCGAGAGTACCAAACGCACCCTCTTGTGAATGATCGTTCACAAATTTTTTTTTACATAAACATGTATAAATCAAGATTATAAGATTTTTTATCAAAAGAAACGTACCTTTATACATTAAAATTCGAAAAATAAATCTTGTGAATGGTTGAAAAAAAAATCATGCGAATGATCATTCACTTGTATGACCATTCATATAGATATACATGACCATTCACAAGATTTTTAAAGACATAGAATTGGTAACGTTAATTTAAACATGATTGTGAAAAGTAAAAATTTAATGGTTTTTAAAGTCGGTACCTTCGGGTGTACTCAATTTTGAGTGGTACTATTTGAACCTATGTGTGTGTGTGTGTGTTATCCACGGTTCTGTAACAATGAAAACCGAAACCGTCCCGTGATATGTCGAGTTTCTCAGTTTTTTCGGTTTTGTTTGAACACCCCTAGTAAGAGAGAAAGAGAATTAAGAGAGAACAAGTATGAAGGATTTGTTACAGCTATCCATGTTTGGCTTGTCCTTTATCGGCTTCCGTTCTGTTACAACTTCAAACACAGTAGGCAGATCATTTATCAGGCTGAATAGACGCTTCCTGCATAAGTGACATTCAATTCAAACTGTTTAGCCATGTGATAGGAAAAAGAGAACAGAAGAAAAGAGAATTTCTAGGCTTTTTCACATAAATATCTTGATTTAGCAAGAGAAAAGAGATGGCTTGAAATATGTAGTATGATATATAACATGTAAAAGTATTAAGTTTTTAACATTCAGGTAGCGTTTGGCTCATGTATAGTTTTCATAAATAAAATACATTTTTATCATGTGACATTCATGATGCAAATAAATATTTTTTTGTTCATAAAAATATATAGTTTTTATAAATAAAATATAATTTTATCATGTGACATTTTAATTAATAAATTTTAATTTTGAAAGACGTCACCCGAGCAACACACGGTATTCAACTAGTTCCATTTGTGGTTGAAGAAATTTGTCATTCCTAGCCGTTTGTAAAGTAATTTAGATTCCAACATTTCCCTATGTACACCATTTCATGTTCCATTTTGCCCCATCAAACACTTTAAGAAATGAAATTCAAATTTCAGTTCCTTTAAATTTCATTTCACAAGCCAAATGTACCCTCAGTGTTTTTGACAGGATTTATGTGTTGGGAACTAAGTGACATTCATTTACAACAACGCTCCTGCGTCCAGTATCCAAATTAAGCCCCAAATTAAGGAAAAAAACACTTAAGTATATGAACTCAGATGCCAATTTTGTGTCCATCTGCATGTCACCTAATCTGTATAGGAGTGTAGGCATTTTTTTGAACAAGAAACCCAGGGGCCAGGACTGGTTCCTATGTGTGAATGCCTTGTGGGCATTTTGTTGAAAAAGAAATATTCCAGATTAGGATGTGGGGTGTAACATTTTCAAGTGTAGGTGGTCAGCAATGGCCGATAACGGTATGTCTGTCAGCGTTGGTCCAACTTTTTGATCACTTGCAATAAATTCTTGCTACTTGCAAGATAGGAATTAACCGTGTTATCTTTCAGGACACTCGACTATCCTTGCTACATTGAATGCCACAAGAGACTAATGCAGACCAGGATTTCAAGAACTTGTGCTACTAATATAGGCAATTTTAAACCTACATACAATCTCATGCTTGACATCAAGTGTTCCATAAAGTTCCTCCAAGGATACCACTACAAAAGCAGTTTTACAGGGAGAAAGAATCCACTTCTAGTTTTCAACTTCATCACCTATACTTTTTTATGCACTTTTCAACCATTGACAGCAGTGGCCAACAGCCCAACATATCTGATAACTAAAGGGCCAGGGCACTGAACTCTTGTTTGCCAATTTTAAAACTTGACATCCAATAAACTAATAATACTGCTTATAATAAATCTCAAACTACAAAGGGAAAACAACAGCAGGTTGATCAAAATAAGTGTATTGAGTACAAAAGATCAGCTTTCATTATAATGAAATTCATTAGAATAGAAAAATCTTCTAATGTACAAAGCAGTTTGATAGCAGAACATTCTCGGCCAGGTCCATTGTTGCAACCTGTATACACATATTACTGCTATAAGTGTGTGTGAAGGCAAAATTCAACATTTCAGCACCTGCAAAGAGCAAATCGTCGATACAACTAACAAACTCTTAAGATCTGTCCTTTAAGACAAGTCTGACATGGGGACATTCTCCACAGCCATTATGTGGAGCAATCAGATGTTGTACCTAATATCATATATTAGCAGGATAACGTTGCTCCTTATATGATCTGGTTTCCAATCAACATCATACAGCTGTTTTCCCTTTCAACTCCATTGATTCTCAAAATAATTGTAATTACAGCATTTGTAAGACCATAATTGGCCAAACAATGGGTCAAGCCTAAATCATTATAATCTTCCCATAAGATACTGACAAATCCTACCAGTAAATGTAACCTTGAGTTTGCTTCATTCATTGATATCAACCTAAGACTTCAAATATCTTCCTAATATTCAGACTAACTTGGTTTTGAAGCTACTGGGATTTGAATTACCAAGTTAAAGCCTTATCAAAAGTCAACCATCTGGAAAGCCAAAGATCAACCAATGGGAAATGACACATTTTCAAGTGCAAATATATCCTTGTTTCCTGTTTACAAATACCATCATTAGCAGTTTATTAACTGTAAAATCCCTCAAAAACATTTCGAGTGATCCAAACTTCAAAACAGTTTAACCACATGAATAAACAAACAAAATTAAACGTCAACTGGAAGCAAAGACAAATGTGACCACATAAACGTTTCAACATGAGTGGAAATACGCTAGAATGCACCCATCCATACACATGTCATAGACAAGAATAAAGTCATATGTAAGATATAGCTGTGGAAACAGAAGGTTACCTTTCATTCCTATTAAGACGAGCACCAAAGTAGAAAGCAACAGCAAGCAACTAAGAATCAGTGTGGACAACAATCAATGACAACCAGTCTCTTCCTCTGCTGGAAGTGTTACTTCCCATGTCTCATTCCGATGTCCATATAAACATAAATTCTCCTTCTCTACAGGCAAAATTTATCAAATCATCTATGTATCACTACACAATAACCAAACAAAAAAAACAAGGCTACCAAAGAAGCATAAGGAAAATTATCATACTACTACTGTTGTCCCTGGGTCATTATTTTTTTGATTAGTCCACAAAATTTTAATGTGGACATCTCAAAGAACTATGCCATGTGCCCCCATTGTCCCGAAAGTAGAGTGTCAACTTAATTTCTTACTTTCAAACTTAGTATTTTGAGGAAGTTGAACTTATTTGTACATGATCCTTTAATTTTACACAACATTATGGTTGTGACAATTACCATGAATTTCAATGTATTCAGAACTTTTTTTACCCAATCATCATTTGGATCCTAACAAATAAAAATACACATACAACATTTAAGACTTTCAATTCAGAGGTACACTATGTTTCAGGGACAGGGAGAGTATTATTTTTCTATGCTTTCAGTCATAAAGCTAGTGGTGGTCAGAAAAATTCCGAATAAAGTTCCTATCAGAATGTGCATAGATGCAACATAAGACAACTCTTCTTTGAAAGTGCAGTATCCACTATAAACTAGTTCTGAAGAGTAACTAAAACAGCCCTAAAGAAAGATGCGTTTTGACTTGTAAATCACAAACAATCACTTTCCAAATTCAGAATCAATACTTGCATAGTTAGCAAGAACAATTTTAAAGATGAAGAAATTTATCACTTGTTGCTTGGATTTAAATGTTTCAAGACCAAACACGACCAATTTTCAGCTCACATTTATTTGCAAAAATAGAAAAAAGAAAAAGAAAAGCATCAACCTTTTACAAACGATCTATGCAATTAATATCAATTTTGAAGTCAATAATCAAACGTAAAAAATTTTAACTGTAATTCTTCTTAATGGATGGATTAGATAGCATGCAATTAACAATTTTAAAAATCCTCGTAACAGATCAAATGTTAAACCACGTCTGTGAGTGTGTGAACGTTAATAAACCTGGATTGCAAGTTGAGTAAAATTCATCGACATCTGCAAACAAGCGAGAAGAAACGAGTTAATCAAAAGTAAAAAAAGAAAGAACACTGAGAAAATCGATGGAGGATGACAAGTCCATACCAAAAGTGAGAGCTCGTAGGATACTGGAGCGTTGAGCACTATAATCCTTGAAGATCTCCTCTACGGTGCGTGGGCTTGAAGATAGCGTAGCCATTTCCATAAACAGTGGACAGATCTGAGACACCGGCGGATGAGAGCGAACTAGAGATGGATGAACGGTTGAAATTGCTCCACCATGAATGGATTTCGAGGAGCAGCGGGCCGTCCGAAAGAGGGAAAGGGGAAATTTGGTGAAGAAAAAGGAATTTGACCTTTGTTGTTATGACGATGATTGATAGAGAGATCGATCACAGCCGTCGACTTTCTTTTGTATATGTTTGTAACAAAATTGACATCAAATTCTAAACCAATCATAATTTATAATCGAAAAATCATTTAAGTTGAGTAAATATTTTCCACAGGTTTCATTAATAAAATATTATAAAAATATTTTGACTTTATAATTACTTATGTTGGTTCATAAATTTATAATAAAAAAATATTTATGTTGATCAAATATATTAGTCTTTTTCCTTAAATAAAATCTGTCAAAGATTTTATTTTATAATCCTTTCACATTTTTATGAAAACAATGTGATCATGGTAAAGTAATAAATCTAAATGGTTAAAACTTTAAGGTGTGGACTTAATCGGATTAAAATCAAAATCAAATTGACAGACAAAAAAGATAAAAATCTATTATATTTCTCGAATTTTATGTAAAAGTCTGAGAAACAAATACTTGATGATTAAAGTTGTTAATCATAAATCTTGAACATGTTGTACTGACCTAAATTTTTAAGTTGTTAATTGACACGTTAAATAAATAAATTTGACTTGTCTTTAGACCATTTGGAATTTTTTTAACTCCGTCGAATTAAATGTTAAGTTTCTATTGATTTAAGTTCTTCAATTGTTTATCCGCTAAGAAAGAACATATAAATTAAAAGGATTTTGATTACACACTCACATATGATTAAAATGTTTAATCGTCCTTACTCCAATTAATAAATTCATCATTGATTTAATTTTTCCTTAATGAATTTTGAATCTTGTTTTCTAAAAAATTAATTGAAAACAAATAATTAGGTTTAAGTTTTTGAACCATGATGTGATCTCTTGATTTGACTGGGCCTTTTGTGATAAGTTTTTTGATCGAAAGATTGTTAATATTAATCTTTTTAAAAGGTTATCGTAAACTCATGTTATCTTGTTAAAAAAAAGTTTTAATAGAAAATTTTAATTTTTAAGTGATTATAAATATTAAGAGGTTTACAATTTGATTGTTGGAACGATCTAAATAATTAAAATATTGATTCATATATGACTTTTTTTTACAATTAAAGAGTTTAATGTGTCAAAATAATTTTATATATAAATACATTTTTTTTAAATATAATAGTTTAATGTGTTAAAATTATATAGTTGATTCATAAATGAATAATCATATATTGAATGATTCAAAAGTTAAATTATTTTTTTTATTTTTAATTAACTTTAATTAAACTGTTGGCTCATAAATAACTTTTATTTATAATTATTAAAGTTAGTTAACACTAAAAATAAAGTAGAGTTGATCACATAAATGATATTTGTGATTTGACGAACATAAATATTTTTCATTATAAATGTATAAACCAACATAAATACTTATATAATCATAATATTTTATTTATGAAACCTCTAAAGAATATTTTCTAAATATAAATGAATTTTTTTATTGCAGAGGTTTACACTTTAGTTAAATTTAATTAAGACTAAAAGATATTTAAATCATTTATCAATAAACATAAATAAAACAATATTTTTCTTCTTTATAATTCATTAAAGTTAATTAACACCAAAACATAAATTATTCAATTAGAAGTAAGGGGGCGTTTGGTTTGTTGAAAGGTTTAGAAATGATTATATATATGGATATGTGTTTGAAATAAATAAAAGAAAGAATAAGAGGAAAAAGAAAACCATGAGTGTGGATGTGTTTGAGTTTTTGATAATCATTTCTTAAACAAACAATATCAATTAAACTCAAACTCATTTCTTATGTTAAAACCCAGTAAACAAACACACCCTAAAAAAGAGGTAAGAATTAATTGCAGAAATGGTCCATGTGGTTTACTTCAAAATAAGGATAGATTGATCATATTAAAAAAGTTAATGACTTGAGGAACCAAAATTACAAACAAACAATAATAATAATGATCGTTTCTATAAAATTAAAAGTTTAAGGACCAACTCTAAATTTTAAAACAAACAACATGACCATTTTTATAACTAACTCTAAAAATAACATAAAATATAATTATAAGATTATTATAAAATTTTTAAATACAGATCGTTACCGTAAAATTCTATCCTTACATGATGGATATAGAATTTTATTTTTAAGTTGAAAAGAAATATTATTTTTTTGTCAAAAAAATTATAAAATTAAACTTTTACTTTTTAATTGTGTCGATGTCTTGTTTTTGTTAAAATTGAATTTTACGGTGTATTTTTTGTCTAAAAAATTTCATGTTACATTTATCGTCAAAAATTATATTTTGTGTTAACTTTCTTAACAATTCGTCATTTTTAAATTGCAGTAATCAGAGTTAGCAGTTATAACACCAAATCTTCTATCTATACTATTAAATGAGTAACCGTGTTATTCTCGATCTCCATTGATTTGTCACATATCGTTCAAAGTTCAAACCTTTTGCCAGTTCATTTACTAAATTAACTTTAAATTTAAAACAAATCAAATTTATCCAAATCTAACATGATTAATTTAATTACTAATTAACTAAAATTAAACAAACTCTGTTATGTTTATAATTATTATATTATGCATATTTTTAAATTTTTTTTTTAAAATTAACTCATATAATACATAGATATTAACCTAGTGTGAAATGAAAGAAAATAGAAAATGTATGGTGTTTCAAATTTATAATTATTTTGGTATCATACTCTTAGGTTGCGTTTGTTACGGAGAATGGAAAATTAGAATTGAATTGATTTTCAAGCTTATTCTTTCATAGGATGTCACCATTAATTCTCAAGTGAATTTAAGTGAACGATAGAGAATTGGTTTTTAGTCTAAACAAGAGAAAGAGAATTGAGATTGTATTGTCTTTACTTCATTCTATGTGTTAAATCTAATTGATATGCTATGATTCTTTGTAAACAAAGCTTGAAAACTAAGTCAATTCCATTTTTTTTTTCTTCGTACGAAACAAAACCTTAAAATTTATATTTTAAGTCATGATCTGAAAAAAGTACGTTACGTATTTGAAAACCGAGATATCAATTAATTGTAATGTGGAATCGATAAACGTTATAAGAATTTTAAGACACACATTAATCTGCATTTAGGTTCGATTTTACTTCAAACAATTGCATAACTTCCTGCTATTTCGAGGATATTAATGATTTCTTAAACTTGCATTTTAAAATCAGAATCTTGTAACTTGATTCCATTATAGAATTGAGAATTCCATAAAAGATATATATATATAATAAAATAACGATACATGGACATGATGTTTGGCATACATATTTGATATTTGTGGTGTTTAATTATAGGGGTAAAGTCATACAATAGTAACCTACTTTTGAAAATTTATCAATATGGTACGTCTACTTTTTTAAATGTCGACATGGTATCTGTACTTCAATTTTTCATACCGATATGACCATATTTGTAATAGACCCCCGTTTTTCATACCATTATAACCATGTTTCGTATGTAAAAACCGGGCTATATTATGTAGAATGTCCATATTGATACAGAAAAATGAAGTACACGTGCCATATAGACAACTAAAAAAAGTAGACGTACCATATCGATACATTTTTAAAAGTAGGTTGCTATTGCAAGACATTAACCCTTAATTATATACTAAGTTTCACAATACAAACCACCTGTACTTAACTATACTATACTAGAATAGAAGGCCAACAATACGGCTTTTATACAAAACGAAAACAGGCTTTTAAAAAACAAACAAACCCCACACAGAAAACAGTTTGGTATATTTTTGCAAAGAAACTGTTTTCATGAACGTACTGAGCGCATGCATGCTCCTAAGCTGCTAGCTCTCGATCTACTACTACTAACGCTACATTCATTATACACTTCAATTCCACCGGATTCTTTATCAGGTCATTATGATTGTATCAGGAAGGAGAACGCCACCGGGTTGCTCCTCCAGCAGCTCACCTGTGATAAGTTTCACGACCGACTGAGAACCAAGGCTGTACTTCCTTTGAGCTTCTGCAAATGCTCCGCTAAGGACCTGCTCGATCCAGTCCTCCACTTTCACCGTCTCCAGGATGCATGAAGCTTTAAGAATCTGCTCCATCACCTGATAATCGATTTCTAGCAAACAATCCGAACCAACAATTTTCTCAAAACAATCCGCGATTAGCTTCAGAATCTTCTCTGCAACTTCGTTGAAGTCAAATGGCTTGAAAACAATCTTTTCGTCCATATGTTCAAGAACATCTTCTAACCATGCAGACGAGCTCTCAGGCACAGATTTGTAATCCTCATCACTCTCTTCAGCTGGCAGGTTCAAATCCAGGTAGAGGTTAGTCGTTGTCTGCCGGTGCCCACGTCTTGCAGCCTCTGAGCTACCATCCAGCTTCCTCTTGTTCTTGCAGACCGGTGAACCAGTTTGCTGATTTCTTATAACACGCACCACTTTCAGGCTTGGTTTCATGTCACCAAGGTCGAACCCGGTCAACATGCGAATGGGTGCACATTTAGTGTTTAAAACATTTTCCTCCGTATAGTCAATGCCCTCCATCTCATTTCCACCCAAGAGTTTTGAAGATAGCACAAAGATCGCATTGCTGATGCTTACTTCTCTGCCATGAGAGTCTGAAAACCTCCCAGTACTTGCAGCTCGAGATAAATGATGTTGCATCAGCATATCAGCCATGTCGACGCTTTCAAGGAAAACGACAGATAACTGTTTCTTACTAAGCTCGTCAGCAATGAAATCAACGGCGTTCTTACCTCTCAGATTTAGATTACCACCTTCCATAAAATCTTGACAGCTTAGATCAACACAGATCATGTTATCCCTGCCTCCTAGCATCACTTCAGCAAGAGCAACTGCGGTTTTCTTCTTGGCAACTCTATCGGAACCCACGAAACCGAACCAGATACCACCCCTGTTGGGTCCCTGCCGAATCCTACAGCGAGATATTGTTTGACTAATAAGACCAAGAGCTTCTTCTTGTCTGCCAACCCTTGTGAAGAGTGAAGAATGCACCAATTTTGGATCTTTCAGATCAAACTGGGCCCCAGAAACTTGAAACGAGGATGAAGAACGGCTCATGCCCAACCCCAGATCAGTAGTCACGGAGTTCCCTGACACTGGAGATGATGTATCGTCACGTTCACTTGAACCTGAAAGGCTGCAGACAATCAGTGACTCTTTAATGTTCTGGGAGGTTGACTTGGAGATGGTATCGCAACCGCTTTCAATTGAAGATGCATTGTGATCACCGACATTTTGCTTTGTGCTTTCAACAACTTGAAAGCCTACAATGGAAGGGACACGTGATCCGACTGTATATGTTGCTTTCGGTATCATCTGCATGTGTGATTCGCCTTGATGAAGACGTTGACAAATGCTACGCCATTTCTTTTGCAGCCCGACGACTTTAGCGCCTACTACAACAGGATTGTCTTGGGCCTGCGCTGCAGAGATGCGACTGGTTTTCATATGATTTATAAAGATTGTACTCTATAAGCAAAATTCTCATACAAAAGTCATCTAAAACCCTACCTGATTGTTTTACTCATTTGTTTACCAATATAAGAAGCAAACTGTTTGATATGCATGCAGTCTTATTTATTGATACTGAACAGATAGCATCACGGGCAGAAATATTCATGGAACAGATATCACCGATATACAATAAGATTATACAGTAATGCATACCTGCACGTGACCCATTTCACCGATTGCGCAAAGTTGAGATGTCTGTAACCAAGAAGGCAACGTTGATTGGTAGTGATCTGAAACCGACCCGTTGTGTTCGTTGCAAATAGCATTCACTTCTAACTTGAACTTCTCATCGCAAATGTGACACAAAGATCCAAAATGGTTTGAGATCCTTAGTGGGCTCTTGATGTCAGATGGCATAGAAAAGAACCCGCCAAACGGAACAAAGGACTCCATTAAGCTGTAAAATACACCATTAACATGCAAAACATTGTTCAGAGATCAAAATTCAAAATTCAGTTTTCATTTGGATATTTTAGAGAGATTATATTCAAACATCACCTGGATTTTGGAAATGTTTCTGCCATTGCGGGTCTGATGGAGTTGATAGGAAGGACTTGAAGATCCCATTCTTCTTCAACAGAAGGAAAATTCTTGAAAAATTGGGAACAAATCTCGTGACTTTCTGCAGCTCCAATCAACCAGATTCTACCACCATGATCTGCCAGTAATCCACCCAGTTTCTTGATTAAAAAGCCAATGTCATCCGATGAGTTTTCACTGGTTAAAATCTTCAAATCTCCATAGTCGATCATTACTCCAGGCCCTATACTCTGCTTCAGAACATTACCCACCTCTTCTATTTTCACTTTCAACAAACTCACATCAGAATTCCCATTAATAACGTTCAATATGTCATCTTTGATGGAGATTATAGTTAAATTGGATAATTCTGGTGGGGAAAACCACAACGCACCAATTTTGGTTTTGTGTATGGTTGCCAAGAAAATGTTAACTGCATCAATGGCGGAAGGACCAACAAGTAGTGGATTATTCCGGCTTTTTCCGTGCTTTCTGGTGAGGATTTCGTTGATTTTTTTACAGATTTCGTTGTTTTCTAAATACCCATTAAATGGAAAACTGAAATTATTGGTTAGATTACAGAGGAAAATGGGCTGGCCTTTACAACGAAGAAGTTGACGGTGAATGGGTCGTAGTATGGATAACTTGATATCCGAACTCCGAAAACCGGATTCTACGAATACCCGACTCACAACCGGATCATCGAGTATCGATAGAATCAAATTCTGCAGCTCAACTTTCACCGTCGAAACCGACGC
Organism: Centrapalus pauciflorus; assembly: GCA_020465985.1. NCBI lineage: Eukaryota > Viridiplantae > Streptophyta > Magnoliopsida > Asterales > Asteraceae > Centrapalus > Centrapalus pauciflorus. The sequence goes on along the minus strand of JAANYP010003880.1, from coordinate 1,010,820 downwards.
TGAAGACGGCGAACAGGACGCCGTTTGCTGATACAAATGGAAATTCTCCGGCTGTCGTCTCTGATTTGCTTGAGATCGTTTAATTGCGGCCATAAGCGAGTTCGAAACCGGCGGTTCCTCCACTCGCTGAGGGGTCGTCGGTAACCGATCTAACGACACACCCAAGCAAAGCTCCAACGCTTTGAATTGGATGCGTGATGCGTAGGCGCTGTTCCTCGCTCGACCACACGCCTCCCGTAGAGGGGATGTAGGGAGTGAGAGTAAAGCGGATACGGCGTGGAGCGAGGACGTTTGTGCGTGGCACCGGCGGTGCGCGACGGAGACCGCCTCGTCTAAAGCTTGTACTGCCTCCGGAGCTAAGCATTGCCTGGCTATATTTACCGGCGTCGGCATCACTGACTGCCACCACCGGTGAAGGGTTAAAAGAGGGAAGTGCGTAGAATTTATATATATTAAATAAAAAAATTATATAAAATTAAATATGTGTTTTCTGGTAGACAAGAGAGAAGAAGGACAGGCGAATATATTTAAAAAATTTATGATTTTGGGGAGGTATATATATAATAAAATCCCAAGCATAGAAAAAGAGTCAATGTCTCAAAATACTCTTTTAATTTTAATTAAAATAAACTAATACCAATCACTGGTCACTATTTGTAACTGTATACATTTTTAACTTAGAATAAATGTTATTTTATTACATAAATTAAAAGAAAGAAAAGAAGAAATGACGTAAATATGTTTGATGAGAGTGATGCATGGTGGTGTTGCTATTGGATGGTGGAGATGACGATGGCGGCGGTGGGTGGGTGGTGGTGGTGGTGGTGGTGGTGGGACCTTTGTAAAGAATGTTGAGAGAGAGGGTAGGGTGGGGTGGTGGGGAGAGGGTATAGATTCTTACGTGCAATTGAGATCTTTTGGTTTGATGATAGAAGCTTGCTTTTTGAAGAGGGGGAAAGGTGTGAGAGGCATGTGTGTGTCTTCACATGAGACATCCCTTTAGTGGTAAAGTCATAGAGCATCCAACAATTATTATACCAACTTTCCCACTTTTTATATTTATTAATTTTATATTTTTCTTATGATTTTTATTAAATATATTTGTTTAGTGTCGACGTGTCAACACAACTTTAAAAGCTTATGAGAGTTTAAGTTTATGTTTTTTAAAAGCTTCAGCTACGTTTTATACAGAAAATGTATTTGGATGACTATTCTTTCATAATTTTATTTAAATCATAATTTTTTAAACTATAACCTACTTCAAATAGCTCATAAATATTGTTTGAGCTTATGAAAAATATAATTATCAAAATAACCTTATAGTTATGATTCTACTTTGGTTATTTATTCATATGTACTAATTATGTTTTTTTTTATATTTACTAGCTCTAACTACCATAAGCTCCAGTTCCGTTTCCAACTCCAACTAGTTTTTGCTAAACAAACTCTTAAGTTTTGCAAAATCTAGAAAACCCCAAAAATGGCAAGACTCTTTGAAACCAACAAGACTTAAAGCTTGGTTAGCACTTAGTACCAATCGTTAGCAAAACAAACCTCTAAATCAAATACACCGGCTAAAAGTAAGATGTACATTACATCAAATAAAAATAATATCATGTGTTGACGATGCATAAAAATAACATAGTATGAAATTGCTTTAATGCGATCAGTTTAATTCATTTGGAAATAGACTTACATTTTTGTTTAAAGTTGGAGGAAACCATAATCATGTTAATATTCTTTTTCAATTCTACTAATCGAACCGGATTCGATTCCATTTTAATGGACTAGTCTACCAACAAAAGAACTATTCTTATTTTATTAAAGTTACCACTTTTTTAATTTTACCATTAACTAAAACAAATAGTAGAATCATTATGTCAACTGATTAAGTAACATATTCAATTTAGTTAAGTGCTTATTTCTATCAAACTTATATTTGGAACGAGTTTAATAGTCAAACTTCAACCTTTTCTTTGGGATCTAAACCATGTCTTATTTTTTTGCATATTTATAATATTTGTTGACATATCGTATTTTTAATTTTTTATAGTTTTACTTGTTATTAAATTAAAAAAATTATATTGTTTTGAAAAACATTAAAAAAAAAAACAATTGTACTCAAAATACGAACATTTTAATGCTTTCTACAAATTTCTAAAATTTCCATTTTATTTTTATAGAAAAATGAAAACTTATTTATTTAACAATAATTCTTTACTTTTTCATTTCACTTTTTAAATAATTATTTTTATACTCTTTTTCTCTCTTACTTTTATTCCACCCGCCCTATATTTACCTACCCTATATTTATATTATCTTCTTACTTTTCTATTACCTATCTCATTTTTATTAAAACTAAAAACTTTATCATCTAAACAAGTTTTCACTTTTATAGAAACCCTTATTTTTTCTAAAAACTATAAACTGAAAACTGAAATGAAAAATGATTAGTTTTTGAAGCATTTAATGCAGACTGTACTACTAGTCTACTACATACATGTTTTATACCAAAGGGCCTTTGGCCTGATGGTAAAAGGAGTAGTTTAGGGGTAGGAGTAGGATAGTTTGTCGTTAAAAAAAAACATACATGTTTCATAGGTAGTTACTGTTAAAGATGACAAATGATTTATTTCCTTAATAATAACACTATGTTACATATCTGAATGGTTAGAAGAATTTAGACGTTATTTGTTTGTCGCTTAATAAATTCAATTAGTATTTATTTAATTTTTAAATTAAACCTCTGAATTATTCTAATAGGAAATATAAAAATAATTGATTAAAATTAAAATTATTATTTAAAACCTTTTCAATGATTAAGCTTTGGCACTAGGACCACTAATCAAGCAAATTATTTCCTTACTTGGAAAAGGACCCGTTCTTTCTTCACGTTTATGGAGGATGCTTTACACCTACTCAAACACTTGATAAAAATATGCAGTCAAGTCTAACTTCTATTTAGTTATTTTTGTTTAGACTTAATTAAAGGTCAATCTCTTAAATTTATTATGTTCAAATAAAAGTATGAATTATTATTATCTAGCTATACATGTATTGATAAGCCTTGGCTTAAGACTATTTATTCAATTATTGTGACTATTCTTTCAGCATATGGTCTGGTTTTCGGTTCATTTTTTCATAGTTTTTCAGGTTACAATCCAATATTTGTATCCCTGTTATGTCACTTTTACTTTTAGCACTTGGAATAGCTCTAAAAAGATATCTACTCTGCAAAAACCTTTTCCATAACATAAATTACTAGTTCATTGAATGAAACTCTCATCCACTCAACGTCCTGACGATGCCACCCTCACATATATCTATGTATACAATAGCCATGAGATGTTAGGCCTGATTTCATTGTCGTTTCTTTGATCATAAATAGTGTCGTATATGTGCTTTCTCGATTTTTATATATGAAAATTGGGTTTCTGATCCAATGTCGGTGATTAGAGTTATAAACGAACTAAACGTTCAGCGAATCGTTTTATATATGAACATGAATATAGGTTTCGTTCGTTCATTTAATTATGCCAATGGACATTAAGTTACTTTTGTTCATTTATATTTCTATTAATTATATTATATTATATTATATATACTCTATATCATTATAATTATACTTAAATAATATATTATTTAATAATATAATATTGACTAAAGTTAAATTAACAAACATCAACGTACATTTGTTCATGTTTATTTCGTTCATATACAATTCGTTGAAACATCGTATTACATAGCTAATTAATTATTAAATTTGTATAATAATTTTATCATCCTTATAAGCCTTTTAGTATGTTATGTTTATTAATCATTGGAATATTTTCATTTTGTTTGATTTGATTTTGAATTCTAATCATATTATACTAAGTTTAAATAAATATTGTTTCTATAACTACTATTAAAAGAGTAACTAAAGTGACAATTGTATTAATCTTTTATATTATATGTGTATTAATATTTTATTTTATTTTATTTTTGTATTTATCTTTTCAGATGAAACGTGAAGACGACATGTGTCATATATGTGTTCTTCTTTATTATATAGATATTTATTATGATGAGAACTTGTCTAAAATACGATGTAATTTGTACATACTGGTTTATTACCCGCGTATTATGCAATATATTTTTAATATATTGTTGTTTGTATAACATATAATAAACTAAAATGTAAATAAAGAAATATTACATTTTATAACATTAGTATATAAGAATGATATTATTATTTATCATAACCTATTAATTTTCAATATTTTTAAATATATATAAATAATAATAATTATTCTATACTCTTGTAAACTTTTATTATATTATAATTAATAGGTTATTAAAGAATTAGATTTTATTGGATTTAGTTCGAATTCAAAATAGATTCTATTAGATTTGGATAGATATATTGTAAATATTATTTTATTTATATTTGATAAATTAATCACTTTAATTATATTATATTTTTATTTTTAAATAGAATATTTCTAAAATACAAGTGACATTTCTTGGTTAATTCAAGAAAGATAATATAAAATACAAAATTTGACAATAAAGAAATGTAAAATTTTATTTTGACCAAAAAAGAAAATGAAATTCAAATTTTAGACCAAAAAGATAATCAAATGTTATTCTTTTAACAAAAAATGGATCATAAAATTAAAATTTTACCTAATTAATTGGTTATCAATACCCTTTTTAACAAAATTGAATTTTATATTACCATTTTTGACCTAAAAAATTTCAGATTACCTTTATTGTTAATTTTTGTATTTGATGTTACATTTTTTAAAAATTTGTCCTTCTTAAAAATATATATAAATAGTAGTTTATTACATCCTTTTAAAGTTTTTATTTCTAACTTTATATATATTTAATCGATATAAATTACTTAATTTTGTATTAGAATATCAAAGAATTCTACTTCTAGAGTTGTAGGTTTTTTTAAAAATAAAATGTATAAGTGGATGTTATTTGTTAAAGTTTTTTTCAACTCACAAATAAATATAAATATATGGTTATAAATTGTAAAGTATTGACACCGTTGATGTTTATTCATAAATTTATTAATGTCTAAAGGTACACAGTCTCGTTAAAGTTTATATATAATCAAGTTAAATGTCATTTTTATATATATAAGGGGGTTCAATGGAAAACCAATATGTATCGAAAAACATTCATGCCCCACCACAAATGCATCACAATTCCCGCGTGATGCATCAAATTCCCCGCGTGATGCATCAAAATCCTGCGTGATTCATCGACTTTCTACGTGATGTGTCACCTGATCCAATAGCTATAAAGTGGTTCCCGGGTTTTCCGATGCATTTAGGTTTTCCATTGAACCACCCCTACACACACACACACACACACACACACACATATATATATATATATATATATATCTATGGGTTCAATGGAGAACCTCCATGCATCGAAGAACCTCTATGCACCACCACAATTGCATCACAATTCTCCCGTGATGCAACAAATTTCCCGCGTTATGCATCGATTTCTACGTGATGCATTACGATTTTCTAGCGATGTATTGTGGTTCTCCAAGGTTCTTCGATACATAGAGGTTTTTCATTGAACCCACCCATATATATGTGTGTGTGTGTGTGTGTATGTATATATATTTTTATTTATAAAAGAAGTTAAAATTAGATATGATATATCTTATTAAAATTTAATAGACGACGTGTTGATCAGATATATATATTTTAACTGGTTGAAGACTTGTGTTATAAAAAATGTCAGTTAATAAAAGAGTGGAAACTGGAAAGTAATAATTATTATAATATTCAAAATCAAGTAATTAATAGAGTATAATTAATTTTTAATACAGCTAGCTTTATATATGTGAGATTGTGTGTGTGTATAAAAAGAAAAAGAAAAAGAAAAAGAAAAAAAAGGAAGTAAAAAGAAAAGGAATATAAATAAGATAGATATGTTGAGGCTTTCTCCTTCCAAAAGGTTTGCAATTGTGGTAAAGACTAAAGACATATAGTGGGGCCCACATCACATCTGCTTCTTTCTGTTTGAGCCAACTAACTCTGCCACTGCCACTGCCACTGCCAATTCATCATCCCAAGTCCGTCCGTAAATATGGACGGACCGACTTCATACCCAATTGGAAGACCCATTTTGTTTCCACACCCTGACCTGAAGTGTTCCTCCTCCGTCAAACCCTTTTTTTCATAAATCACGGTGTAACTGGTTTTTATATTTTGATGATGATTTTTTTTTATAGTTTCAAACTATCAACCAAATGATTTTTTTTTGAAACCTATGTCCATTACATGATTTAAGATCCATAAAACAAACACATACTAATACATTCAACAATGTGTTATTTACTTATTTTAGTGTTTTCATGTTTTTTTAACACTTTTATGCATTTATTTTAAAGGTTTGTTATGAAAGAAATCAAATTGTTTTAATGTTTTTTGTGTTTTTGTCCATCTATGTTATTATTTTCCAAAAAAGTTCTCAAATTAATTTTTTTTATTTTTAATTAGTGAAATTTGGATATTAGAATCCATTTTTTCTATTTTTTAGAAACACGGTTTACCACTTAAAACTATGCTCTAATAGTCAAATTTCACAAAACTAGAAAACAGAAATTAAGTTGAGAACCTTTCTGAAAAAATAACATTAGGACGAAAGCCCAAAAACTATGAAAACATGCTGGTTTATTTTTTTTTTTTTATAATAAACCCTTTATTTATATAACCTTTTTATTATTGTTTTTATAAAATTACTAATATATTAAAGACATAATATCTGAATAGAATTTAATTTGTAAATCATACAGCATCATAAAGATGTCATTAAAATTCTAATATTGTTTATAATTCTGAATAATCGTTTTAACTACGTATTTGTTTTTCAATAATCTTACATAAATTACTTGTTTACGTTTGACACATAAAATTTTGTAAACTAAAACAATCATTCATATTCTATAAACATATCATATTATGTAAGGTAGTGTGGGTGAGGTAGGGTTGGTAAGGTAGATAGTGTCAACGAAAAAAAACGTCTTATGAGAATTAAATCTCGATTATTTTCTTATTAGGTAATAATATAGATTCCAACGGAAGAGAAAAATGTTTTATGTCAAAAGGAGTTGTATTTGCTTTTCTTTAGCCAACCAAACATACAAAAAAATGAAATTTTAATTATAATTCCACAGATTTTTTCGGAAATCCATGAAACGAACAACCCTTTAGTTAAATGGTTCAATTTTGGATTCTCATATGATGTTACTCACTTCAAGGAATAAGTGAGATCAGTGATGATAATAGGAAGGAGACAGATTATTTTTGTAAGTGTGGGTTCGGTATCAACCCTATCATTTTCTTTTGGTTGTGTTATTTTACGGTCTTGTAATTGGCTGTTGTTTTAATGTGCACCTTGCATATTGATTTGTATAATCCGAATTTGGTTTTGTTTGTTTTAATAAAAGTAGCTTTTTATAAAAGCCCTATTTATTTCTTAAATGTTACAGGACAGCCATATAATATATGTGTTGTTCATAAATTAAATTCTTTTTATCTATCAACATTATATTAAAGTGCATATAATGTAATCCCCTAATGGTGTTGTCATTTCATTTTCACTTCATCTAATTTCTTAAAAAAAATTATAATTACTAGTTTAAAATAATATATCATTTATCAAAGTTAGGTCGTTAATTGTAGTGAAATTAAGCTTTCTTAATCCATGTTTAGGATTGAATAATTAAAAAGGGATTGTGTGTCATTAAACTAAGGTGACACAAATCATGTCTGATCGATTGCCATTATGACTGACTGACTGACTATGTTTGATTCGATAGATTACCCACCACTTTGGATGGATCCTCATCACTCTCACTCACTTTTTGTTTTGCTATATTATTTTTCTTACGTGGGGGTCACCCAAATCAACTATGCATGTTTTTTTTATGACAATTCTTTATTTGTATTTTCATATATAATAAATCAAAATCATATTTACCACGATCTGTTGAATCGTGAATGCGTCACGTAGACATATGATGTTATCATTTATTATATAACTAGTTTAGTGGATTCACATATTACGTGTTTATTTTTAATAAAATTATTTATACATATACGTGAATGTGACATGTATTATTTTTTGTTGTATTCATTTTTAGATATTTTATTAAACTTCAAAACATGTAAAATAATTTTTTAATAGATGTGTAGATGATATATAAGATTTAGATTTTTATTTTAAGTTTAAGTTCAAAAATATAAGGCGTATTAATTTGTTCTAGAAACGTGAAAACAACACGTAAGCATGTTTTTATCATGTAAAATAATATTAGTTTTAACTTTAATTACTTTGGCGGCTTCTCTAGTTTCCTTTTATTGTAAGTTTAATTTTTATAATTCGTTAACTTATTTAATTAATAACATTTATTAAGATGATTTAACCTATGCATCTTATTTCTTTTTAATTTTTTGCTTTTTTTTTTAATATTTGTGTTTTTCCTTATATATAATATATGTTGGCCTCGTTAATGATTACAAGATTAGTAGTTTTTTAATCTAAGATTATAGAAAGATATGGTTAAATAATCAAAACAGTAATATAAACTTTTTCAAAGATTAATTATTTATTACTTGTACAGAACAAAATACAAAATATTGCGAAAGAAAAACAAGTTAAAAATATATTTCTAAATACTTTTCATTGAAGACAAATGATATAAGTGTTTTCTACCGGCTTATTGAAAGTTCTTTTAGCTCGATAATGTCTTAAATATCCGAGTGCCAAATATGCTTGGCATTGATCCGAGTTTGTGTTTATATAGGTAATTGTGCATTTAATGTTTTCAATAGTATTAATTTTTGACGTTGTCACGTTCTAATTGTTTGACAGGGAAACATTAAATGACGGAATGACTCATCGTCTTTGAAAGAGCAAAAACATTAGCAAAATAATAATACAAATGTATGCGTCATTCTTTTTATTGATCTTCATCATACATGATCGCATTTAAATGACAATTTTTCAGTATATCCAATACATTCACATGATATTTTGATAATTACTTAATAAAAACTTTTGAAACCAAATTACACACATTATAATGTTATTTTATACAACGTTATGTAAGAATTACAAAATTAACCATTTGAAGGGATACTTTCGTTAACCTATGAAAGATGTGATATATATATATATATATGGTTCTCTTTTGAACCCTCCTTTATATGTGTGTGTTTGTTTGATATTTAGATATTTTTTTTTGAAGACGTGCTATGGTGTTTTTGTTTGATTCTCCTTCTTTGGAGTTGTTCCTTTGTGGCCTTGTATTGGTTTTTTCCTTTTCGAAGATCTCTGCTTTGTTTCTGTTAGTAAAATGATAATCGTTGGTTTATAAAAAAAATGGAGAAATTACGAGTGTTACAAAGTATTAAAACAGAGGATCTCTAGAAATTAATGTAAAAAATTCGTAATTTCTACGTAATGACACTAGTGAAACTTATAATTTATCTTATTTTTCATATTGATTTTTTTTTTTGGTGAAGTAGTTGATAAAGATATAACACAACTTTATTAATCAATAAAATTATATATATCATTTATCGTTTACGAGAATATAACTGATAAAAAGAAGTCACAATCAGGCGATCCCAAAATATGCTGACTGACATTAAAAAGGTCCATAAACTTTTTTCTCCCAGAAAATAGGAATAAAATAATAATAAATAAATAAATAAATAAATAAATGGGAGGGTGATTAAAATGAAAGCGTGGCAATATGCTCACCGGAACTCTTGATTTCGGTGCGAAAGGAATCGATGTGGACGGAACGAACATGATTGGAGTAAATATCTAAATCCCAAACTAATTTTTAATTTAAGTTTAAATAATAACTGGTTTTTTAATCCAGAGGTTGTTTTAATAAAAAGATATTTATATAAATTGTATATTTAATATTTAAACCAACTAATTTTTAATTTAGGTTTAAATAATAACTGGTTTTCTAATCCAGAGGTTGTTTTCATAAAAGATATTTATATAAATTGTATATTTAATATTTAAATGTATAGATTTTAAATTTTAGTAAAAATAAAAAACAATACATATTTTATTATTTATTAATTTTATAAATGTATATGTATAATAATTACACTTAAATGGACCACGTGATTTCATAAAAATTAGGGTTTTATCTCTAACGGTTTCATGAAAACTTGTTACCCGTTTAATTCATAATTTTGTTTGACTTGGTCAAATTTTCTAAATGTCAATATTGTTCCTTTTTAATTGTTTCACTTTTAGTGCATAAACATATTAAATCAGTTTTATTATATTTTGTTAATGTTTATTATTATATGTTATTTATTTGATATGTTACATTTTTATTAATTATTGTATTAGTTTAATGAAAGTAATTTATTACATTTAATTTTATTATTTTACGTTTCTATAACATATTTAATTCATTTATCTTACATTTCATTTTTAAAAATACTTGTAAATTTTCAGTTTTATAGTTTCAATCTAATTAATTTATTATGTTAATGTGTTCCTATTAATCATAATTTTTAAGCATACGATATTTACTTAAAGTTTTATTCGTTTTGATTGAAATATTTTGTTAAGTTAATTCGATTTTATTATAACTTTTGAATCATACAAATACGTAAATATTTTAAAAAATAATACATAAATATTTAAGAAATAAATTAAATATATCGTAAAATAAAAAATTTAATGTATAAACTATTTTCAATTTAATTAATATAATAAATAATAAAAATATAATATATTACTTAATAATATTAATAGAATAAAAACAAATAAATATTCTAAAATTTAATTTAATTAGCTTAGGACTAATAATGAAACAATTAAAATGGGAAAAACTGATATTTTGGAAAAGTTGAATGAATTAAGGACTAAAAGGGTGATAAGTTTTAAAATTAAGAACCATTTATGAAACTAAAAGACGTTAGATACGAAAAACGTAATTTCATGAAACCACAATGACCATTTATGTAGTTTACTCTAGTTTATTTAATATTTATATGATTATAGTTTATATAACTTAAGCTTTTTTATTTTATAAATTTTATTTGATGTTTATAGATAGATTATATAATTTGAGATTCTTAAAAAAAAATACATATAAACAATCATATATAGCAACAAGTGTTTGTAACAATATTCATATAATTCAAAAGAATCAGAGAAAGTGTATGCAATAAGATTTATAACATTCAAAAGATTCATAACTGTATTTATAACAAGATTCATGATATCCGATAAATTCATAAGATTCAATAAAAATTATATGCTTCAACAATATTCATAAAATAATAAAAGAGTTCGGTGGTTTCTGCATGAAGATTCATAAGATTTAACATCATTTTGTAGTTGTTCAATTAATAAAGTGTTAACAAAAGATTTCTTAATCCATACACAGATATATATGAAAAAATATTAAGAGAAATGTGATAAATAATTTATGTCACGAAATATATAATAAATAATTTTGGACCTTAAAATGATATTGGTTTTATATATTCTTTTGTGAGCAACTCATATAATTAAAAAGTGATATTGATGTAATTTTATGTGATAAGTTCATTCCAATAAAGTCACAACTCACAAGGTATCACCACTCACAAGTTTTCACAATAATACAATATCACTTGATTTTGTAGCATTTTCGTGTAAAAATTTATATCCAATCAAAACTAAAATTTTGAAATAAGCAACTATCGAGTATTAAATAGTTTATATATTTATAAATGGATAGACGAAGTCAATTTATACCAATTTTTATACCTTTATTATATTTGATTAAATCATATGAGTTGTTAAAGTTATTGTGCCAACCAAAACACTTTGAATTCAAGTCTTACTTATGACATATATGGTAATGTTGGATAATAAGATAATTAGTTGACAGTATAGATACTTTTTCAAAAATAGAAAAACCTCTCTAAATAAAAAACAATAAATGAAGTTGAGGCTATTTAAATATTTCATTGTAACAAGTCATCTTTAAATGTGATAAAGTTATGGGGATTGGATGAAAGTTTTATAGCCGGTGGTGTTGACGTGGTGCATAGTGTTCTTAAGAATACATGTATAAAAATTGGGTGGCTAACATAAGAGCTAGAGTTGAGTTAAAATAAAAAATTGATGTATGAAATGGTAGCCTGGTGGTTAAAGATGGAGGCATCCCTATTCGAAGGGGGTAGTTGAAAACAGTGAATGCTAAAATTGAAATATAGACCCTTACCGATGATATTGAAAGTGTGATTTGGTAATATTTTTAATGTAAGCAGTAATTTATTCTTAAAATTTAAAAATATAATTGTTTTGGCCACTGGATGCTATCCATATAAGTACATTTTGACACATGAATTCCACCAAACAATTATAACCTATTAGAACTTGCTTCAAATAGAATTATGAGTTTTTATTGGTTGATGGATTAATTAAGTATAATTTTTAATGGAAATTTAATCCTAAAACCTTTTTGAGTTTGAGGTTTCTTTAGAGTAAATTACATAAATGGTCCTTGTAATTTTTATAGCTTATAAATTCGTCCTTAATTTTTTTCTTATGGGTTTTGCTTGTAACGATCAATTCCATAAGTTACATTAAGCCATAAGCACCATTTATGTAATTTACTTAATCTTTTATTTGCACAATTTTTCTTTTTAAAATCCGTGTTTCACCCCAAAGCTGATTTATGTTTTTGAGTTTGTACGTTTCACATCAAAATCGAATTATATTTTGATACTAAAGAAAGTAAGTAAACATAAAGTATTAATGATATTTTTAGTTAAAACATTTTCAAAGTAGTTCATGAACAATAAGTTTGATTTTTATATAAGACCTATTTAATAAATTAACAGAGATGTTTTATCAAATAAATAATATAACTTTAAGGAAACAGTTGAGCATATGTTTATCTTTTTGGGTTTTTTAAAAAGAAAAACGTAGTTTATTATTTAAATTGTTGATGACCTCATCATGCTTTGAAAGTTTAATTTACTGTTTTGGGACGATTGATTTTCATTAAACAATATTAATCACCAAATGTTTGCTTTTTGTTTGTCATAAATTAATTATGAAATGCATCCAACCACACTAAAAAAGGAAATATTATTCATTAAGACCATCTTTATCCACAACCTTCTCCAACCCAACCTTTTAATAAAAAAAACTATTTTCTCTTTCTTCAACCTACACAACCCAATCCAACTCAACCTTTAACTTACAATAACAACCCAGCTTAAATCTATTTTATTATAAAAATATAATTTTTGGTGACTTTTGACCACCAATAAACTTATGCCATGTGGCAATCAAAACAAAAACAAAGAAGCCAACCTTGGGTTGGTGTATCCACCAGATTGGGGTTTTTTGGTGATTTTTTTTTTAATATTAATCCCCAACCCACCTATGTAAAAGTTCACCAATAAAGATGGTCAAATGGCCTAGTCCAGCCACCACCCAAAACAAAACTACTATTATATTTATGCTCTATTTTTATCACCCAATTCAACCTATAATGTGAATATTCCCCAAATTAAATATCAAAACAATAAATATTTAGCCAAATATTGAAATCCTAGTTAAATGGAGTGGACTCATTTTCATCAACAAGTAAGATGATCATGATACAAGTTTCTCAATTTTGTACACATAGCATACAATTTCTTACAAAATATAATTGATCAGTGTTTGTAAACAGATTAAGTATGAAAATTGAAGAAAGAGAAGAAAAAAAACTATATATTTTAATTAAAATAATAATAATAATAGAAATGAAATGAAAAGAAATGAATGGAGGAGTGGCATCAAATCAAATCATGGTGAAAGTGGGAATGTCTATTCCTTGGTGGGAGTTTCTCCAATCACTGTGGAAAAAGTCATAATTTTCTTTTGCTTTCTCAAGTAAAGACTCAATAATGGAAGACTTCACACAAACCTTAGTGGCCAACTCACCCTTGGACTTAACCATAAATAGGAACCTATGTTTAGCCTACTTGGGGAACCTACTTCTTATTATTTTATTGGCATCACCTTCTTGTTTTTCTTTCTTCCCTTTTTTAATTTTAATTATTATTGTTTTTATAAGTTTTCATACATCTTAATCTTATTTCTATTTTTATTTCTTATTTTTATAAATAAAAAATGGGCACAATCCAAGAGGGGCATATTTGCACTTACCAATGGGTACATGGCCATGTTATGGGCATATATGCTTTCCACAAGTGAAAAATACTAATTGTGTGTTTTCGTATGATTTGATCCATTAATTGTTCAATCACACATTGCTTTTTCACTTTAAAAAGCATCTCAATTAGTTTTAAAAGGCTCATGTGGATTTCGCATGATGTAATTCTGGATTCATGTAACTTGATTCCTTTCCTTTTTCATTAAATATGATAACGTCAATTAAAAAAAGGCATCACCATAAGGTCTCGTCGAGTTGAAATCACAAAGGTCTAAGTTTTGGTGTTTGAGGGATTGGTTTCAGACAAATTTTTAGGTTATGGTTTAAACAAACTTTAACGGGTCGGGTCCACAAAGCTCTTTTAAAAGGTTAAATCACTGTTGTTTACAAACGCGTTTTTTAAATGGTAGTTGACAACCGTTGCCTTTGTTTTCTTTTTGCTTAAAGGCATTAACTTGCACTAGAAAATGATGGATTCTCATTCAAAAAGTCAAAAGTTAAATAAAATAAAATAAAAAGTTTTGCTTTAGTGGTAAATGGTACAATCAATCAGTGCAAATACAACTCCATGACAATTGACAATTGACAAGCACCAAACAATTGGGCCGATGTTATGTATGATCGACCGAGTCAATCTATATTTGGGCCTCCCCAGTCCCCATACACTGTCGTTGGAGATCTGGCTTCTGCAAAAATACTGTTTTAAAAGCCCATGTGTATAGGCCCACATCATCCATCTTTAAACAAATTTGGATCTTTCTTTCCATGAACCATATACTAAAACTCAATAAATTTTTGAACCAGTTGAAGTACTTGATTAGATCATAAAATTAAAGTGTAATTATAACAATGTACACACATAAAATATGCATCAATACTTCTATATGCTGAGAAATTTAAGTGGTGAATGGTTATGCATATGCATTTGTGCTATACAAAAATAAACAAGTATATTAACCCTAAACTTAAATTCTAATTCATAACAATGACATTTAACACTAAAGATTTATTAAAAATTTAACTACTAAATTAAATTTAAATCAGTAACATTCACCACTTAATTAAACAACGCCTGCTAATAAATTAAATTTAACTACCAAGGGTGTTTCTCCTTAGGTGGAGGTGTGGGGTTTGGTTCTCACCCTCAAGGTGTCTAACAATGGTGCTAACAACTAACCACTAACATCTGCTGTTCTAAAAAAAAATTAAAGAATTGCGTAACAACGCCTGCTAATAATAATAAAAATATGTTTAACTAAGATATATAGACTGGATTGAGGTTGAACTTAAACAACGAAAAGCCGATTATTAGTATCTGGGCCTAAAATGGTGTTATATATAATAATAATGTCTAAAATTTGATCAATTAACATTGTAAGATTTGAATATATTACTACATATAATTTAATCGGATAAAAATCTACTTTTTAAAATAAAAAAGATAAACAATAAAAAAACTAGAATAAAAAAATTGCATTGGATGATAAGCAAATAAGAATCTTTAAAACTGAACCCATTATATCGATTATTTTGGGATTTGAATGTTTTGGTGTTTATTACAGGGGTCTGACTTTACCAATTAGTTTGGTGCTATTTAGTTACCATGATATGATTATCTAACACAATATTCATAAGTAGTCCATCACAAATGAATAATCAACTCCAAAAACCCAGTAATTTATTTGTTGTCACAATTATAGCATTGACCTAATCATATATTACATATACAATGCTATGTATATACATCTTAGAGAGTAAATTACAAAAAATGATCCATGTGGTTTGTTTAAAATTATAAAAGTTGTCTTTCAACTTCTAAAATTGCAATGGTAGTCCTCAAATCACTTTTGAGGGACCACCATTTTCATAATTTTAAATAAACTAAAGTGACCATTTCTGTAATTTACTCTTACCTTTATATACTATAGTCTTATAGAATAAACAAATATCCCATATATTAAAAAAATATATTTAAAAGCAGTTAGTAAATCACACGAGTTATGTCCAAGAATCTTGTGAAATCTACAATGAATTTGAATTTTGAAAGATGTAACGTTAAAAACAAAAAGCAATCAAAGGTGATTGATTATTGAAAAGAAAAAGGGGGAAAGCAAAAAATCACAAATAAAATGGGCACAAAATGCAAAAAGTGGCAGTAAGAGGGGTGGGAATTAAAAGCATACTAGCCACGAGCCACCGTTATGAATTTATGATATGTGGCGGGTCAAGTAGAAACCATTAAGTGATAATTAATTATTCACCCCTCTGGTATTTATTACCATTTTTAACGTACTCAAAACTTATTGGAATTATAGGATGTTTTTTTGAAAATAGTTTATAAATTTTTTAAACTCATACAACATTAAGTATTGGTTGCTAAACATTTGTAAAAAATATAGTGTATGGTAAATGCTTATTAGTTTCAAAAACTCGATAACATAAAGTAGTTTTTTTAAAGTTTAAATCTGCTTAATTAATCGATAAAATGACCAAAATAGACACATTATATGTTATAACAAAAATAATAGTTGAACACAATCATGATCGAAGAAAGAGAAAAAAACACTTTTTTATTTAGAAAAACATGGAGGGAGATGTGTTTATAAAACCATGGTTTGGATGGTGAAAAAAACAAATAAATACCTATCATTTAAGTTTATCTAGATATTCATTTTAAATTTTTTTTTTTAAAGTTTTTAAACCTCAAATAAGTAAATAAACTCATTATCCAAAACTCAACTCAAAAACCCACGGACCGGACCACTGTATACAAACTTAATTCATGTGTCTAAACATATACTTAATCCATTCAATGATTGACATACAGATTTTTCTCTCCACATAGTCTTCATTGATTTTGACACGTGTCATCATCATTAGTAGGCATATCTTTAGATTAATATACCAGTCATGCTAATTATTTTTCTTATAAATAATTACAAAAAAAAAAAAAACCCATATAATATATAATTTTAATTAAAAAAAGAAAAGAAAAGAAAAGAAAATTAAATTGTTGTCATAACTCAACCAATAATAAAGAGGTAGAAGTATATAGTGTCAACAAAACAAAGCTTAGACAGAAGAAACAGATGAATGTAAAGTAATGGCTCCCATTCCCATATTCTTGAAAACAAATTAAGTATGCCTACATCACACTCACACATGTCTGCATCTTTAAATAATGTGAGTACATGAGGAAGAAAAGGAAGGAAAAACAGAGTGTAATAAAACATTTAAAAACCCTACAAATCATTTAGTTGCAGACCTCCTTTCACGTCTCTACCTTTTTCTCCTTTACAACTAAAAAAAAAAAAAAAAGGAAATGGAGAATCCGAATACACGACCAGTCCAGTCCACCTCTCCATCCCCAATTAATCATCACCTTTGACCCTCATTTCCATTTCCATTTCCATTTCCATCTTCGTTTTCAAATGAAATGGAAGGGTCTGACATTGAAGCCGTACTCCATTTCTTGAGGAAAAACCATCTTTCAATCTCTGAATCCGCACTCATCCATGACATTGTTATTTCCCAAAACCATCTTCCTTCTCTTCCTCTTCCTCTTTCTCTTCCCCCTCTCAAACTCAAACCTCATCAATCCTCCCAATCCGATGATGCTTCTTCTCATCACGATTTCCTCAGTTTCGCTTCTTCTTCTTCCTCCCATTTATGCCTCTCACCCTCAGGTTTCTTTCTTCTCTTTCATTTCTTTTTTATTCCATTACTAACACTTGGGATGATCACAAGCCTTGCTATTTTTTAATTTTATGTTTAATTCAGTGGTTCATCTTTTTGGGTTTACTACCACAACACAATCTATCTATCTATCTTTTTTTTGTCTTTATTCTCTTTAATTTTATTTCCTTAACTTTATGCATATCTATAAATTCAGATACCTGCTAATGTTGGTGAGTTTTACAGATTTCACAAATCCATATGGGGCTACCTCGCACTCTCATGCTTCATCAGATAGCTGCTTGTCTCAATTCGGTACCGCTCGTGACTTCCATATGCAAAATGACTTGGAATGGTACACACAGAAAGACCAAGACCACGACGCTTTCCCATCTTGCTCAGATCCTTTCGATGGGGATAGATTTGTAATGCCTTTAGAGAAAGAGAACCATCAACTGGTTCTTGATCCTATAGTAGACCCAACTCACCTTCTTGATAAAGTATGGCCTGCGGCCTCCATCGGGTATTTGAAAGATGACATCCAGCTCACTGACGATTACGACAATGACATCAAGTCTGCCACTTTAAGCAGCTCCTTAAAAGGATTTGTTTTGAATGATCTTCATGATTTAGAAGAAGATGATCTCATTGGGATTCCTAAAACAACACTCGACAGAGATGTTGACTTTAACTTAAATACTGATTATGATGCTGCTAAAGTTGAAGAAGGTGAAACCATTGCCACCGATGATGAATCTTTGAAGAATGAATATCAAGTATTCGATTTAAGAATTATACACAGGAAAAACAGGTTAGTTGAAATGTCTTTCTGTTAATACTAAGAAAGGCTTACATGTTTCTCGATGTATAGATCGATATTTATAAATTTGTTATGTGGAAATCATAGGACTGGTTTTGAAGAGAACAAGGATCTACCGATTGTTTTAAACAGCGTGCTTGGCTCCCGATATGTTGTTACAGAATATCTTGGTTCTGCTGCATTCAGCAAAGTGGTTCAGGCACGTGATCTTCAGACAGGAGTCGATGTTTGTTTGAAGATCATAAAAAACGATAAAGATTTCTTTGATCAAAGCTTAGATGAAATCAAGCTTTTGAAGCTTGTAAACAAGCATGATCCTGCGGATGAGCACCACATTTTACGGCTTTATGATTATTTCTATTTTCACGTAAGCAATTTATTCAAGGGTTGATGCAATCCGATTTCTCTCTCTCTCTCTCTCTCTCTGTTTATTTGCTAAAATATATATATATATACATTTATCGAAAATATTGACAGGAACATCTCATCATCGTTTGTGAACTTCTACGTGCTAACTTATATGAATTTCAAAAATACAATAGAGAATCAGGCGGGGAGCCTTATTTTACGATGACCAGACTACAGGTTCGTTTAATACGTATATATGAAATATGATGGTTGAAATCGTTTTCTTGAACACGAAATTGTTGACTTATGTAAATTCAAAAACAGGTCATAACGAGACAATGTTTGGAAGCTCTGGATTACTTGCATGGACTTGGAATTATTCATTGTGATCTAAAACCGGAGAATATACTTATGAAAAGCTATAGCAGATGTGAGATCAAGGTTATCGATCTTGGAAGCAGCTGCTTTCTGAATGACAAATTATCACTCTACGTTCAATCTCGATCTTATCGAGCTCCTGAAGTCATCATTGGTCTTCCGTACGACCAGAAAGTTGACCTTTGGTCCCTTGGTTGTATCTTAGCCGAACTATCATCTGGTGATGTAAGTTCTTCACTTAATTGGCTTCGACCTTTCATCATATCTTGATTCTTTATGGAGTTTCTTTTATTCCAGATTTAATTTTATCCCTTTTTGTTTGAATCCCCACCAGGTTCTATTTCCGAACGATGCCCTTGTGTTGTTGCTTGCACGAGTGATTGGAATGCTCGGGCCAATTGACGCTGATATGCTAGCAAGGGGCCAAGAAACAAGCAAGTATTTTACAGATGAGTTTGATCTTTATCGCATTAACGAGGTCTGTTTCTTTTATGATCATAGCTCACAGATCGAAAAACTCTATGAAATTTTCAAAAACTCATGGCTTTTTGATTATGATGCATCCAGGAAACAAAACAACTTGAATACATAATCCCTCAAGAAACATCATTGGAGGAACACATACAGGTTTCTGATACCTTATTCATCGATTTCGTTAGGGAATTACTTGAGATCAACCCACAGAGGCGACCAACGGCTAGAGAAGCCTTGAAACACCCCTGGCTTTCGGTTCCCTACCAGACATGAGCACGATCATATATTTTTCGATTCCTAATCTGGGTTTTGTTTTCATTATAGATAAAAAAAATTTATTTTCATACCATTATGATTCTTTTTTATTTAGTGTAAATTTTTCAACTCAAAATTTCATACAAAAAAAAAAAAAAAAATAGATTTTTCATTTGTACGGTTTATTTGTATTTCATGTAACTCGGCTCAGACGTTCACGAGGATATAGATGTTTTGTTTGCATAATGACACTCACATGTAACTCGTTATTAAAGGTTAAGGTTAAGTGGTAGTTAACCTTAACTTCACTCAACTGTTTTCTTTGTAACACAAAACACTTCCCTATATTAACTGAATTTAACGGTTGGATTTTATGGGTTGTCAGTTGCTCTAAATTTACTTCCACTTTTCATATCAGATTTCCCGTGAACTTTTGTACAGCGACAACTGTTTGATTGGTACTGGTACAGTGGTACGTTAAAGTTTCAAACGATTGTTGGCCATATCTTAAAAATTTTCAATGCTTAGGGACTAAACTGAAATATACAAACAGATTGGTTGACCAATCAACTGGTAAAAAACTAGGGCAGAATCTAGAGGGACCCACTGTTTTATAGTTATGAAAATGATTGGGCGCGTGAACGGCTTACCTTTTTTTTTTTTTTTTTTTAACTGAAAAATGAAAAAGCTAATAACAATTTTAGCACTTGAAGTATTAGATATTGTCAAATATAGTTATCATTAAAGTGTTTTATGCAATTGAGTTATGTATTGTTCAGATGGGGGAATTAATGATCGTTTCAAATGTCGCATTGGCTCTCTTTTATCCCAAAGCAAAACTTATGTGCATTTTAAAAACCAACAAATTCAAGGTTTTACACCTGTGTTTTGGACATGAAAAGCAAAAAAAACTACTACACAAAGTGATTTTGTTTGTTCACCAAATTTTTCTTTATCTTTATGTTTTCAAAACATAAAAAATTACTAATCATTGATTAAAATATAACTATAGATATAATTAAATGTTGATATTAAAATAACATGAACAATTATTAAAATTATATCAAATATGAAATTAAGTATGTTATAAGCAAAGATTTTGCTTCAAGATAGAAATATTATATCTATAGGTAAAACTCGTAGAATCAACGTTGAATTTTTATCTAAAAATATTTAATTTCTTTTTTCATTTTCATATTTAAATAAACATTGTAAGCAGGGACGGATCCAGAAATTTCAGTTATCGGTGTCACTTTTTAGAGTATATTTAATACTTCAAATTTTAAAAAAATTTCTAAGACGAATCGGGTCGCCGGAATGGATTGCCAACACAAATTTAACAAATAACAAGACTTTTGGGTTTTTTTTTCTAGATTTTGGTTGATTATTTGCTTCTTCTTTTAAAATTCTATTGTGTTTTTTTCCTTTTAAATTTTTATGATTAAAAATCAGTAATATTTCAATAAATGTGGGTATTAAAAACAACAAATATAAATTATATATGTATATAATACGTTTACATATTTTTCATAGGTGTCACTCAAAAAAAATCGTAGGTGTCACTCAAATTTTGACACATACATAACTCAGTATTTTAAAAATTTATCGGTGTCGAGTGACACCCGTTAATCTAAACTACATTCGCCCCTGATTGTTAGATTATATAAAAAAATATTCACGTGGTTTTCGTGTTTTGTGAAGCCTCTAAAATGATATGTGAATGTGAATGAACAATGATTGATGTGAATGTATTTTCTTAGCGTATATTCACAACTCGAAACAATGTGGATTTTCAAATATGAATTTTTAATGTTAGTTTATACAAATCTATGAATTTTTTATTTTGAATAAATAATTTTAGACTTGATTCTACCGATAAATGTGGTTTTACCATCAACCATATTCTATAAGCTAAGTATATTATATTGCTATAGTCAATGTTTAGATGTATTCTACAATAAATGGTTTAAAATTACTCTAATTTATGAGAAAAGTTGAACTCATTTTTAAAATTGAATAAGTTGGTAACGTAAATTATGATTAATGATGAAAATATATATTTAAAAATTTAAATCATTTAAATAGATTGACTATCATTAATTGTGGTTAAATTAGATGATTAGTATTAATTTTTAAAATAATTAAAAGAATAAATTAAGAGAGTTATGTGAGAAAAATCAATTAATTTGTATTGTTTTATATATAGGATATAAAAAAGTGTCTTCAAGTCGTATCTTAATCGATGACAAGCCAATACTTAAACTTGATAGAGTTTTAATATCATTGAAAGCATCGTCTATTTGTTCCTTGTCTTATTTAATTAGTCATGGGCCTGATTGGTCGACATAGAATAAACACCTTAAAGATGTTAATTGAACGGTGCCAATAATAAATTAAATAAAATTATTTTCTCTCAAATTTAATACAATAATAAATGGTAATGTTATAAAGTGCACCAAATCTAATTTATTATTATTTACATATATATGAAAGGATTCAATATTAAATAAAAAATTTTGCTTCAAGACACGTACACCATATTATAAGTTGTCTTTTCTTTGAAATGCAAGTTATTTTTAACTTAATGTTAACTTAAAGCATCTTATATAAAAAAAAGTTAATTTATACATTATTGTATGTATATATTTATTGTTGGATTAACTTTTTTTTTTTTTTGGTTTCTTTTAAATGTTACTATTGTTGTTAGTCCTTATTATAGTGAAATATCACACATCGTCTGTTAAGTATTAATGGCCAACTCAATTTCCATGTCAACAATTATAAAAAAAAAAAAATTCAAGTATGACACTTTGATTGATGTAATTTTATTAACATGATACCACAATTCGTTTTCACTAGGAAAGCCAGACTAATTTCCAATAGTGGAAGGTGCTCCTTGATCAAAACAACCCTTAACGCCCTCCCGATATCTTTCATCTATTTTAAAGCTCTGTCAAGTGTCTTAGAAGCGTTGACAGAGTTAGGTTAATATTTTTTACGGGTGTAAAGAAGAAGGGAAAATCAAGCGGGTGTTTTGCAAAAAATTAACTACTCCTAAAAAATTTAGGAGGATTCGGCTTAGGATGTATTTCTTTTAAAATCCTTAGTCTTTTGAGCAGATGGTACCAATGTTTTGCCACAGAACAAAATGCACTTTGGAAACATTCTATATTCTGGTTTATAGTGTATTCCAAATGCAACTT
Source organism: Centrapalus pauciflorus (assembly GCA_020465985.1). Classification (NCBI taxonomy): domain Eukaryota; kingdom Viridiplantae; phylum Streptophyta; class Magnoliopsida; order Asterales; family Asteraceae; genus Centrapalus; species Centrapalus pauciflorus. The sequence continues at coordinate 987,440 of JAANYP010003880.1, read as the reverse complement.
ACTTTCATTTTTTGTTTGGGCCTCGTTTGTGTTTTGATAGTGTTTTTTAGCTTGTTCATCGTGATGAACTTTGTTTCTTGTAAGTAACCATTTCTGACATATTTGTTTGGTGATTTTGATATATAATATTTTAGGTTTTTTTAAAAAGGTATGATGTCACAATTAAAGAAACTTTAATATATTAATCAAATTAAATAAAAAATATACAATATATTACATTTTCACATACAGTTAATCGTTATTAAAATTAACAAACGAAACCGTTAATCCGAATCCGACTTGAATTGTGAGTTTACTTTGTAAATAAAACAAAAAATAGTAATCCAACCAATACGCAAAACTTAACAGACGCAAAAAGACAAATCTATCCCTAAAGCCCGATCCCATCTCCACGTCGCCTCGAACATTTCCCCACCCTCTTATAGAAGCGCGTGTTCCGCACTCCCCAATCTTGTTTCATCTTTAGGCGCCTCACCTTGACCACACCTCCCATCGTATTCCAATTCTTATATGCATACAAATGCATAAAACGAATCATAATATATATATACACGTACAGAGAGAGAGAGAGAGAGAGAGAGAGACGGCAAGGCCGTTCGACTCCTCGTGCAATCGGTCCTCTCCTCGGTTCAATTTAAGTTACTGTGTTTGTGTGTTTTTTTCCGGTGGCGGTGATGGCGGAAATTGGCCAAGCAGCTACTGAAGTTTACGCGCCGACGAAGACCTTACAAGTATGGCGGACACTGTTGAACTGGCTGAGTTTCTTCATTCAGATCTTTGTTCAAATCATTAGAGGCACCCCTTCCGTTGCTTCGTTCATCAATTACTCTTCTTCTTCGTCTTCTTCGACGCCCTTCAAGCCTTTGCCTGTCGTTGAGTTTCCTGAATCTTCCCAACGGACAACATTAGTTGCCGCTTCTGTTCAAATTCCACCTTCGCTGTCTGATTATGATTGTTTGGAAAAGCTCACGGTACGGTTTACTTTTATTTCGGAAATTGTTTGTTCCCTTGATTTTGTTTGCTAGTGGACGGGACTAGACTTATAGTTTGTTATGGCGGTGATTGTTCATCTTATTTGTGTTGATGTTTGATCGGATCGATGTGGTTAGGTGCTTGCATTTATTTCTGGCATGTGAGTATACTTGCAGAACTGTTTTTATTTATCAGGAACACTAAGATTTCCTCTGTCGGAGATGGACATTTTCTTAGATTTAGCATACGAAAGTTTTGGTTCTCCTTCAAGTTATATAATTCTCCAGAACAGACTTTAAGCGTTTATATGTTTGGTAGAATGAGATAATTAATGGCTAGCCTTTGACAGAATAGTAGCTCGTGGCAGATTTTCTGCATCTGTAGCAATTGGTTGAAACAGTTTAGAATGATCGAGTTTGAGATAGAAAAGTAAGTATGATGGTTACCTCGCTTGTATGTTATGGCTTTGCTAATTCATACCCATTACCCAGAATTAAGTGTAGGTGAGGAAAATTCAGAAATTAAAATAATAATAATAATGAATTGTGCCTTGTTAAGGAAAGAGCATCCCCAAAGCAATAAAAGGTTTGTTCTTTACTTCTTGCATCACAATCTTCATTGCTTTTGTCTTTTTAATTTTGTAAACTCAACTAGTTGCCTCTTTTGATATGCTACCTTACTCCAAGTTTATATAGCCCTGTACTTTGATTTAGATGATACTCAGAGTTTGTTATTTCTTCTTGGAAGAATGCTCTAGTGGATAGTATCAGTCTTGGCTCTCTCAACATTTTGGAGAAAGCATAGAGGCATATTTGTGTATTGAACTATGATTTTCCGAAACACTCTATTGAAACTTATGTGCCTAAAATGATCCAATAAGGAAATATTAAGAAACTTGTATATAACGATTGTAAGAAAATATTGTCAAAACTTGGAACAATTTTCATCATTTGTCACAAGAAAAAGGACAACAGATTTAGATTAATATGGAGAAGTTATAACTTCACAGAAGATTAAAGCAGGATAACAGTTCTGGTCTGTCATTCATCCGTAACATTTCTTTTTGTCATATGTCACCTCATCATCATTATCATTTTATTATCATGCACTAGTAACTTCAAATCAACCATTTATCGTATGCACATGCAGCAATCAGACTATATATGTAACCACTGATACTGATTATCAGGCATGACCATATGATCGAATGTAAATTACCTTGCTAGTAATATGGAGCACTGGAAATTTATAGCTACAGATGACACGAAGAGAGACATGATGGTCTAATCATCTATGTACATGAATTATGAATATATATGTAACTTAGATTACTTGTAATTTGGAGTCACTAGAGCTTTGTTTGCATAGATAATGATTAGAACTATTCCTGTATGCAGAAATGGTTTGACTTCGTGCATTATTTATAGTTCTCCAATACTATTATATTCATCTTGCTGTGTCATGTGTTTCACAAGCTTTGTTGAATTAAATGTTGACGATCACCTTTTGATGCTAAAAGGTAATGCTTCACTCTGCTATTGCACATAACAGCTTTGCCTGTATGCATGGTATGTAATTCTAAATATGCAGTTAATTTGAAAGTCTTTTAATAAGTTGAATCCTGCTTTTAACATTTTAAACATCCATGTGTGCCAAACTAAGTTTTTTGTTGAATTGATTGCTATCATAATAGAATTTGAAAACTTGCTAGTGTTCAAAAACATATGGATCAGAAATCATCAATAACACCTTTATTTCTGAGAATATTACATGCATCCCTGGCTGCAGGTGGTTCTTGACTTGGATGAAACTCTGGTATGTGCCTATGAGACCTCTAGTTTGCCTGACACTGTTCGCAAACAAGCTACAGATGCTGGATTGACGTGGTTTGAGCTAGAGTGCATATCTTCTGACAAGGTGAGAATTACGTTCGTAAGTTAGTTTTAATGTGCTTTATTATTAGTTTAAAATCAACTAATTTAACACGATATCTGAAATTTGGATTGAAGGAATTGGAAGGAAAACTGAAGGTCAACTATGTCACAGTATTTGAACGTCCTGGATTGCATGAATTTCTTGCCGAACTTAGCAAATTTGCTGATCTTGTGCTATTTACTGCAGGCCTTGAAGGTTTGCTTACCACGTACTTTTTACTTTTTACTTGATTATTAGATTTTGATCTTTAATCTCTATCATTCTTTTGATTGTTATTATTGTCCCACTCCAGGATATGCAAAACCACTTGTTGACAGAATAGATGTTGAAAACAGGTTTAGCCGTAGATTTTACCGGCCTTCAACGACTTCTACGTAAGTGGTTTTCTATTTACACTTTATTTATATTCTTTCATGGCTTCTTACTTCTTAGGAGATAACTTGCCCATTTGTAAGAGAGGTGTGTGACAGTATATTGTATGGATCATGGATATATAAAATAACAAATGATATCTGGTTGTGTCTGAGAATTTCTTTTATAGTACCAGTCTCTCTTCAGGTCTTTCTTCTATGTAAATTACACCATGCATTGGCGGGATTACAGGATTAGAAATGACTTTTCTGATGATCTAATCGCCAACTGATCATATGCTAACTGTTAATGCTAAGATTGGAGCTCTCTTTTACAAGCCAGAACGTGCACTAGAGTGTTTGATATTTCATTTTCAATTTATGGAAGTTCGAAGTTATGCTGTTCCCCATGTTATCTTTGAGGTTCAATCCCTTCATTTACATGGTCTTTTAACAATAAATGAACATTCATTGAAACAGAAGGCTCCTGAAAAATTTAATGTCATTATCGCAATAAATAGTAAATCTTTTTTATATGTAGTTGGATTTTGTGTACTTATATTGGCATATTGCATATGACTATCTCACAGCTAATAATAATTCATGGGATCCTTTCGGTTGTTGGTCAAATCTAAGCTAACATCCAATGGAACTCAAGATTTTAAACAGTAATTTGTGCAGTTTTGAAAGATCAACTGTAGGGAGATGGTATTCAAGTCTTTTACAGGGACTTGTAATAGCTATGGATTACATTATGCTTAGGTTTCATCTTTTAGATCATGTCACTCAAATCCTCTAAATGCATATTGTGATAGTAGATTAGTATAGATCCTATCTTAATTAAACCCTTAAATTTATGATGACTCAGGGAATATCGGGAACATGTGAAGGACCTTTCCTTTGTATCAACAGATTTTTGCAGAATCGTGATTGTTGACAACAATCCGTTCAGTTTCTTATTGCAACCCGTCAATGGAATCCCATGCATACCTTTTTCAGCGGGACAACCACGTGATGACCAGGTATGCAGAGCAATAAGAGTGTGTTTGTGTTTGTGTTTGTGTTTGGTGCTGAATTTAGTGGCAATATGAATATATTATAGTACTTGTAAAAACAGCTGCTTGAGGTACTGCTTCCCCTTCTGAAGCAACTTTGTGAGCAAAGAGACGTAAGGCCGATCCTATACGAAAGATTCCACATGCCAGAATGGTTTGAGAAACATGGAATCCCAGCATCTGCATGGGCAACAAATACAAATGGGTTAGTCACTTAGTCTTTCAAGGGCACCTAAAATAGGCAAGTCTCTGTATCACGACAACATAATTGATTTAGTCACATTTTGTATAGCTGTTAATTTTATACATAAATACATACATACATACAGGAGGAGGAGGAGGAGGAGGATTCTTTTAGATATGTTGAAATTCATATTCTTGTTGTAAGTTTGTGTTTGTTATATGATTTAGAGATGTGTAAAAATGAATAATTAATAAGAGTAGTATTATCGATCATTTGCTTGCTGCTGTCTTCATCTTCATCTTCAAGTCATGATGGATGGATTAATTAACTCCAATTTTGATAGAAGCAGTTAGTTACTTAGAAGGAGTTAACCAACCATATTTCTTATAACATAAATAACACTTTAATGAATGGAAGACCCTGCCTGTTTCTTCTTTCTGGATGGATGGGGATTTCAAGTTAAAATAAAATTTAAAAAAAAATTAAATTAAAGGTCGGGTAAGTGGGTGTGGGACCCACCCATTGAAGTATAATTTGAAATCCATTTGTTTGTAAGTACAATACACCTCATCTTCTTCCCAACACCATTATCATCCCCATATGTGGTTTCAGTTATCTCAAGGATAATTTATGTGTTGGTAAATATTAAATAAAGAAACCTACTCCCTACCTGGTAAATGGTAATGGTATGGTTCCAAAACAGGTGGAGTTGAGTGGAGTGGGAATGAGTTTGTTGATTATCCATGTTTTTCTTGATAAGAAATATGGTTTAATATGAAAATAATCAAGATCTCTTTTATTTTTTTACGGTTTTGTCTCTTCATGTTATTTTTTACCAATAAAATCCTTATATTTTATATTTGTTTGTGATTTTTAGATTTTTTTTTTTAAATTTTTTCAAAAAAGTTTTCAAGTTTGTGGACTTTTCGGAGAAAAATAGTGAAAACATGTTAGTTTTTTTTTGTGAAAAAGTCAGGGTTGATTATTAAAAAAAAAACAAAACTTTTCTGAAAATCGTATTGAAAACAATTACTTGAGGACTTTCTTACAAAAAAATAACATGAAGGAACTAAATCGCAAAAAAACATGAAAACATGTTGATATTTTACATATTAAACCCTAAGAGGTAACATTTTCAAAACCTCACTCAATTTATCATTAATTACTTACAATGGAGACTTATATCATTTAAACTTGATACATCTATCCCACTATTAGTTTTTTTTTTTGAACGGCAAACTATCTTACTCCTATTTCTAAACTACTCCTTTACCACCAGACTTACTTACTCCACCTAAATTTCAATTTGCCTCCGACGGGAATCGAACCCGTGACCTCTCGCTTATAACTTCACCCTCCTTACCGCCAGGCCAAAGGCCTTTTGGTATCCCACTATTAGTTAACATAACATTTAAACTTCAACTATTTTCAAACTTTATAAGTATGTTAAAACATAGATTCACATTACATTTTGGTAACTTTACAAAACTCACAACATATGATTCTTTTTCTAATACTCTTGTAATGTTAAATTTAACATAAAAATGAAACAAAAAAAAAAAAATTAGAAAAAGTTTTTAATTTTTCTTTTTTAAAGTTCAGTTCTACGGATAGCTAAGGTTATCCCTTGCACCTAAATCTATTTTTAGTAATTAAAATATTAAGGGTGTGTTTGGTACGATGCAATCGGTACAATATAATCATATATGGTTTTACTAGGCTAGCTTTTTATCAATATCAATTCTTTATGGAGAATTGGAGATGAATAGAGAATTGATTGAATAGTATATCGAGATAGAAGATAACACCTTTTTCCCTCCTCCCTTGCTTTGCTCCCGTTTACCACAATGGCTGTCTCGCTGTCTACCGGAGCTTGGATCCGACTCATTCTTTACCGGGGAGGACAATCTTCATTTTAATCCTTTCATCTTCTTATAAAAGTGATAAAAATCAAAATGATAGCTTTATTTTTAAGTCAATCTTCATCATCGTTATAAAAAACATGAATATCGAAGACTAGAATTAAAATTTAAGAAAAGTTGGCAAGATAAAATTAAAAAAAGAAATGATCGAGCAAGTATATGTATAAATAAGTTTGTTCCCAGAGTCCTATGCATTTCATGTGCCATGGTAATGATGATGACAAGGGAAAAGGTGTATGTATGCAACATGCTTTGTCTGTGTCTTGCATTTATCATTTTTTTATATAATAAGTTTATAGTTACACTATTTTTTAATTAACTCAACTCAATCGTATACTCTTTTATTATTCAATTGTTTTATTATAAATGTTTTTATTAATGCAAAGTACATAAAACAAATGCACCTTTGGTCATATACCATTCATGTATATTTAGAAAAAGGAGATATTTCTTGCATTTAATAAACTTCATGTATGTGGGATATATGTCTAATGGGAGAAAATATGAAAAAGGAAGAACCCCCAACTATTGTTTCAAGACAAAATAATTGAAATACTGAAAATAAGAAGCAATTAAATTAATTTAAATCCCTTCAGGTATTAAGTTTGAATGTGAACTACATAAAATTTTAAATTAGGAATTTTAAGAATATTGAATCCTAAAAATTAGAAAGAAGGTTGATTCAGACCAAAGACCATTTTTTAAGAATACTGAATCCAAAAGTCTGACCTTCAAAAAAACCTCATACACAAGAAATAGACTGAATAGAAAGTATTGATCATATTGATGAGATCAAGTTCACATTTAGTTTTCTTTAATTTGACTAGTTTAGACTCATTTTGCACATATGTATCATGTATTTTAATTTATGGCTTTTATCTGTAAACCTAAGTTGTAACTAAATGAAAATACTATATTATATAAAGGGGTTCGATTCTAGTTTGGAAACAAAAACAAGCCATTGAAACACAAAAAACCGGTCTTATACAATCCTTAGGATTAACAACTCTATTATAACAATATTTATTATAAAAGTTTTAAAACTTTAAATGGAGGACCTAAATGATTAAAGCCTTCGTATCACATGTTTATATGTGGCAATGCTTATTCCTACACCCTCTTTTTTTTTAATTATACACCCCCCCCCCCCCCTAATTACACTTTAATTACCTCAATGATTGTATAATGATTTTGATTTGATATATAATGATTTGACAAAATAACATTTATTTAATAATGATTTGATTTAATGATTTGATTAATGATTTGATGTAAATATATAAACATTTATTTAATAATATTAAACTTGAATTAAATCATCATTGAACAGTACATGGATTATCACTCAAGTGGTACAACATTAAGATCAATGCTACAATTAAGTTCCTTATAAGCGAGTAAACGATCTTCATACATTTTAACCCATTCGCTTTCTTTTTTTTGGCTTTTTTTTTGACCGATTGTAGCCAGAAACCTCTGGCATTGGGTATCCTTCACGTAAGTCAACCTTCACGAAATGGTTGTTATGTACAAATGCGAGTGTAATGACATGATTTTCTTTTGGAGACTGCGGCTTTGACCAAAGAGGAAAATATGTTAAGCAGCGTGCATTTGTTAGATAGTGAAATATACAGTTATACTTATTTGCGATCAGAAGACCAGTGTAAGGCATCCGCATCCAGTTATGAAAAGGTGCATCACGATACTCAAAAAAGTTGAGAGATTCTTCTAAGCGCTTGTATTCACTATCAAAAATGCTTTTATATTGCTTACTATTTTTATTTAGCTCCTCTAGTAGTTCTCGACGTATTGCAAGCCATTCCTCCTCATTTCGACCCATAGCAACAGCAACTGAACGAAACCCGCAGTTTCCATCACCTTTAACATCTTGAATTCCAATGACATAAGGATGAAAACATTTAGGAATTTCGCTAATCAAATGACATAAGGATTTAACGTCCTCCAAAGCTATCATAAGAGCCTCCATACGGGTGCTACCACGGTACACGGACCTCTTTAATTTATGTCGTTCATTGTACACATTTGATATAGACGAAAAATTACATTCATTTCGACTTTTTATAATTGTAAGAATATTACGTGGTGGGACATTAGCTTTGGTTAGTTCTGCGACCAAATTCTTTTCATCTTCATTCAAACGCATTGCGAATGCGTGTCCCTCAAAACTTGAGGCATTTGCATGAGTGTGTGTGCCAAATAGCACAGTTAAATTCCATGACTTATTATCATTACGACAAGCTACTAACTCAAACGGACAACCAATTTTTTTTGTGACACTCTCTCTGCTAGAACTAGAATCTTTATACACACCGCCACGTTCGCATTGTAACCATACTTTTCTTAATTCATTTTTTTTTGATAATTTTGAACGTTTTTTAATAATGATAACACCAAGAGATCTTGCGACGTTGTTAACCCAGTTCATTAAATCATCAAAAGTAGGAAAATCCTACAAAAATTATGTACATTAATTAATAAAAACATAGCGTAGCTTTAAATAATAAATATGGAAAATAGTTCATAAAAATACCTATGTAGCAGTGAAGTCTGTCGTGTTATCAACTACAATATCATCAAACCTTGACATTTTGATTGCAAAAGAAGAGCACTGTAGGTTTATTTCTCCACCTTTCTTTATATGTTTATTTCTCCACCTTGACATTTTGATTGCAAAATAAGATGAGCCTATATATATGTAAAATGGTGGCCCCACCTTGATAAAAAAACAAAAAAAATGTGATATGATAGGAGGGGGGGTGTATGAATAAAGAAAAGTGGGCCCCACCTCAATAAAAAACAAAAAAAAAAGGTGATGTGATAAGAGGGGGGGTGTATGAATAAAAAAAAGTGGGTCCCATCATAATAAAAAATCTTGAAAAATTAGACTTGATTTGACAATATGTGGGTCCCATATAATAATTAGATAATCATTAGGGTAATTAAAATTTTTTTTAATATTAATTAAGGAGGGGTGTATGATTAGTAAAAATTAGTGAATGGGGGGTGTATATTTAGTATTGCCCTTATATGTCTTTGAGTTTACACACATTTAAACGAATAATCATAAATGATAATTCTGGCTTAATGGGTGATCTTTTGAATTCCTTTGAAAAGGATTCTCGATTTTATTCTTGTCCCTAAAAAAAACACATATTTAATACGTATATTAACATATGGATGATTATATTGGGTCATATATATGAAACAATATTCATCATAAAGCAAATGAAATAATTAAAGGTTTAATTAGAAGTCAAAAATACATAAACATGTGAAGCAAAAGCTTTAAATCATCAAATGGGCCCACCCACTATAATTCTTATGAAAAAAAAAAAAAACCATAGAGTTTGTGAATTAATTGGGGATATGACTCGTTGACTGGTAATTAATTCATATGCTTTAATAATACTAGTCTGTTTTACCCATAGCGAAAATAAAATTTAAATAACATATACTACAAATAAAAATAGAATGTAAATAATACAATTTATTATTATAGTTTAAAATGTATGTTTAGTTTAAACATAAGAAAGTACCATCAAATTAAATACATTTTTATACATTGCTAATATCAAAAAGTACAAATTGATCTTAAAGCTATAAACCATTATAAGATAAAAAATAGGTTACAAATCCAAAAATTTTATTACTGTCACTTTTATTAAAATTTTTTATTATAATAACAATATTAATATGGTAACAATGTTACTAATAGTAATAGTTTTGAATATATAAATAATTTATTTATAGAAATGATTATCAATAATTTTTTTAACTAAATAAATCAAAATTAATGATACCACAGTCAAGAATTGTAATAATAACATTTAAGTAACATATTTTATTTTACATATGATATAATAATCTATTACAAAAATGAATAAACTTTAAGATTCACATAATTTTTTAATACATGATGTATGACTTATTTATTTCTGTTTCATTTTAGGTAGCGTTTGATTGTTTGGAATGTTTTCGAATGAATTGGATTTTGTCAAGTAATTAGAATATGTCATCAATTAAAATAGGGTTTTTATTTGTATAACTGATACCAAGAATTACATCTAGCATTAATATCGGTAATTCATGAATATTAAAATCAATATCTATTCAATACGATATATACAAGAAGCTCTCTAAAGTATCTTTATGGCTGAATTGCATTACATCCACTCAGTGGTCAAAGAATACTATTTTGATAACTCCCAAGATAGATATGAGTCATTAATCCATCAATAACCAATAACCATATGACCTTTATTTATTTGTATGAAAATCAAGTAATTTTAATTATGCATTCTCATTAATTAATTATTTACACGTCATGTGTTACAAACGTCGTATATTAAAATTCAAGTATATACAATATTTGATTGTACATTCATAAAACTTTATAATTAACACGTTTAAATATAAAAATGAATAACAATAACAACTTGTGCAAGTTTATTTGATTCGACTAGCTTCTTTTACTCAAATTATTTTATAATTTTTATCAATACATTGTAAGATAACATATTTGATTTTCATAGAAGTTTATGCCAATAATTTTGATATGAAAAAAAATAACTAAAATTGTTATATCATTTGTATAATCAAATTAATCATTTTATATATTATATAATATATTTTTATAAATATTAAACAATTAGTAATTTGATATCAACAAATAATGAAAGGTAATTCAAGTGTTTAAAATTAAACAAATATAATTCAAAATAGGTCACAATTATTTGTAGTATAAATTTGGGGTTTTTTTTTTGTAATTTTAAATTATTATGTTGATTTGCTTATGATATTCGATTTGATTTATTGCAAACCTAATATATATCATTTGTCATGACATTTTATATAACGAATAACTTGTTTGAAATATAATTTTTAATAATTCATAAATTATATTCACTAAGAATAAAAATAAAAAACATAATATTCACATGATATAATGATAATACTAAATACAAACACCGTTAAATAATTGGAGTATGTTTTTATTTGGTTACGATAATGATTTCACATAATCCATTCAAGCAAACTTCAAAACATCGGAATGAAACATGAAAAACCATACTAAATTCTTAAAAAAAATCACATCCGCTAGCTTGGGTAAAATGAACTCCAACTAGAGTAATGAAACAATTTCTAATCAATGAAAGCTTACAAGATAGTAAGATACTTGTGTAAACCAAGATTTTTAATTAAGTTGTGTGTGTGTATAGGTTCAAATAAGTATCTCTCGTTATTAAGTACATGTATATCAGCTATAATTTTCCATCAAAAAATCTATTTCTTGTAATAATTTTGAAGAATATATTAAAAATAAGAATGTATTTTTACCCTAGTAAGCGGCACAAATTTTTCCATAAGGTACACTTATACAAATACACACCTTCGGAAAACAATTTAAAATTCATCCTTGATGTTAGTCTTCCCTCGACTTTTTATGAAATTTAAATTAAATGTATTAAACTATTTATATAGATAAGTGTTATCATACATATAAAACCAATTACAAAATAATTATTTAGCTGATGAAGCAAACTATTTTTTTAATTAAACGTACTATAAATTTTTTCAATATAAATTACATTATCATTAGAAAAAGAGATCCTAAAGATAACATGAGGCAATAATTCATTATCAATCATTTTTTATATAATTATAAACACAATATATAAATCATAAAGAAAAACACCAACAAACAACTCCAGCGTGTGGATGCTTATTTGGGTTTGTCAGTAATTAAAAATCAGCGTCTGTCTCATGAATTTTAGAGGCCCTGTGCTTGTGATTATAACGTAGTCCATCAAGTATTTTTAAAGTAAATTGGTTATTTTGATACTCAATTTTAATAGGTAAAGTCGAGTTCGTGAATAACAAAAAAACCGATTAGTGAGAAATTAAAATAAATAGTACGAATCAAATTGAATTTGACATGAATTCCAGTTTAACGCACCGATGCACAACTTATATGCACAACGTGAGGCCCCACGAAAATGGGGGCCCTGTGCGGTCGAGCCTCTCGCACACCCTAAAAGCCACCCCTGTTAAAAATGAACAATACATGCCCATTGACAGATTGACTTCATCAATATTTTTTTTAAATATTCATTATCATTAATTTGATGAATTTATTACAGGTATTAAGTATATATGGTATAGAATGTTAAAAATAATAAGGGAAAAAAACAAATCATGTGTTGGTAAAAAGATTAGAAACATCATATGTGTTACTATAATATTAATAAAACACGTTTTTATATATAATCTTAGTTATTTGTACGTAATTAAATGTGTTCATACATGCATATTAAAATGTGTATGAAACATTTCCGTCCATGCTAATTGTAATTTTATCTTTTATATATATATGTATGTATATATCAAGGCGTCAATAAACAATTACGCACATATAAAATTTAACTTTTGTAACAAAAATACAAGCTTTGAATTAATATTTATATTTCTTTAATGTAAACATTACTAATATCAATCTTAAACTATTAGCGTCAAATGACTTATTCATATCACAATTTTTCCAAGCACCCTCTTCAATATTTTCCTCTCACATGACTTCTTTATCTTTCATTGACAATTGATCCACACACATAAGGTGTTCTAATTAGACATCTAGAACAAAACTTTAAAGGGGTTTGGATACTGATCAAGTTAGATGGTTCATGCTCATGCTGATTATTATTATAATATATAAAATCCGATTATCTAAATACAAGTTTAACAATGAATATATCTCCTAAAGCAATGTATTCGTGAGTTTCTAGAAGTAAAAATTATCAATTTAATTTTTCTTGTTAAAAACTTAGCAAGAAGTATTACAAATCAAGTTTAAAGACTAAAAAGGAAGAAGAAACAAGTAAACACGTCCAAAAGGACAAAAAAACACGACAAAGGGTTTGTGAGTTTGATGCCCTTGTGTCTTGATGTCTTGGGTCGTAATCTAGCTGGCCCCCTAACAGGGTCGGCCCTGCAGACATCACAACACTAGTATCGTTAAGTTTCTTTTAAAACTCTCACAATTTAAGATCCTACATCATATTTTTACTACTTTCACATGCAATGTTTGATTAAACATATGATATAGGAAAATTCATATTTGATTAATAATTAATTACTTAAATTATCTCTTACAATGATAAGCTTAATTTTATGTCATTATATAATATTTTTATATTAAGTTTCATGATGATAATTTTGTTGATTGGAAATATGAAATCTATACATAAGTTCATGATCCAAACTTCAATGTATGTCTTTTGATTATGAGTTACATGATTTATTTTGTTTATATTAGTCATGAGATCTGTATATGAAGTCCCGTAAAATGAGTTGCCCTTTTTTTAAATAATTACAACGAGCAACCAATAATAATTTGATTAGGAAATATTCTATAGAAAAGCAATGCATAAACTATTTAAAAATATACATGTGTTTTTACCTTGTTGGCCATTGACTTGTTATTTATATTTTTTTAAAGTAAATATTAAAGTTTGGAAAACGCTTTTCATATGTTTCTAGTTTCTACCGCTTGAACATTCTTAGAAGCTCGCTCAAACATGGAAAGTTGTGAATACGACAACAACAAACTTCGAGGTCTAAAATGTAACTTTCCCCCGTCAACCACAAACACAACTCCTTTTAAAAATTTCTTTTTTTTTTTCCTTGCACAAACTAATAAAATACTTTCTTAATAAAGCTGGAATTTTTATAAAGTAATCGAAAAATTAAATAAAAATATTAGATGATAACAAACAAACAGTATTATATCAAAATTAATGTTATATCTAGCTAACTTTTCGTTCTTTTCTTCCAAACATTAGATATCATAATAATAAACTATAAAATGTTTTTAAAAATACATAATTATTAGAAGAAACGAAATAGAAAAGTCAATCCATTTTCAAAAAGTAGATGGGTCAGAGTCTCCTACCGATAACTAAAATTTTCGCCTACGTGTAAACGAAGCTGCACTCCGGTGACAGAGTTACACGTGTTATTCAGTAATAGTTTAACCTACGTGACAGTACGTCAAGCTAGCGTCACCCTAGTCTATACATACATTCTTACTACTGGTAACAGATTTTCGGATAAAACCTTTTATTTCCAAATCTTAATTTCCGTTTATTCTCTCTCTCAATCAAAATTTTCCGTTCATATTAACCAATGCAAAACATAATCGCCGGCCACTATCTGACCATCAGATGACGACATTATCCGCCGCCGTCATCTCCGTCATCGGTCTTATAATCACTGTCGTATATAGAGTCGATGGCTTTGGTGGCTCCGCCACCACAGTCTCTGTGAGCTATGGTTCCACCGTCACTGTCTGCGGCATCGTCGCTGGTCAACCGAGTCAACGGATTCAATGCTGGCGCAATGGACAAGTCTTTGATGTATTCTCTAACATCTCGTTCGAGTCCATCGCCGGTGGTCGAGATGTGTTCTGTGGTGTTAGGTCCGGCGGTTCGAGTCTCGTCTGTTGGAACCCTAACTTGACTCCAAAGCGTCTGTACCACAACGAAACGGTACTTTTGAGTCAGTTAGCTATTGGAGAGAGTCAAATTTGCGCGATTACAAATAATACTGGATGGAACGTCCATTGTTGGAGGGACCGCGACGAGCTTTCAACTCAAAATCGTCAGCTACGATCCATTTCATCGGGATTAAGGGTTACTTGTGGTGTCGCTTTAAACAGCACCGACGGGATCGTCTGTTTTGGAACCAATTCAGAACTAGCGAGCGTTATTGAAGGTGAGTTTACGAATTTTCGCATGTTAAATGTTGCCGTAGGAGGTAATCACGCCTGTGGAGTAAATTCTACTGGTTTCTTGATTTGTAGAGGTAATAACGATTATGGGCAGATTAATGTGCCAAATCATACACCGTTCGAGTTCTCTGCTCTTGCGCTTGGTTTGAATCATACTTGTGCGTTGCGAAGATTAAAAAGTTCTGTAGTTTGTTGGGGCGGTGGAGGAGGTAATATGAGTGATTATGCAGTTGGTGTTTCGTTTGAGTCTATTGTTGCTGGATTGGATTTTACTTGTGGATTGACAACTAATAACCTCTCTGTTATTTGTTGGGGAGAAGGATGGGTTAGAAATAGTTCATATCCACTAGGCTTTGAGCTTCCATTGCGAAGAATTCTTCCAGGTCCATGTGTTAGATCTGATTGTGATTGTGGTATATATACTCAGTCTGACGATCTTTGCTCTGATTCTGGATCAATATGTAAGCCTTGTGATATATTTAGTTTGTTGCCACCAAATCCCCCATTAGTGACACCATCATTGCCTGGTGGTGATAATGTGCCAGAGTCCTCGCCTTCAAGACCTTTGAGAAGGGGGTTATTGGCGTTTGCAATAGTTGGATCAATTGGGGCTGTTGCAGGCATTTGTACCATAGCTTACTGTTTATGGACTGGTGTTTGTTGTGGGAACAAAAAGATACACAACTCTGTTCAACCCACGATCACTGGTTCTACTCACAATGCTCCTCAATTTTCAAACAGTAGTCCAGTTTCGAGGTCATCCACAATTAGGAGACAGGCGTCAAGAGCTTTCAGGCGACAAAGAAGCGGAACGTCTTCAAAACACGCTGATAGGGAAGAGGAATTTACTTTCGCTGACCTAGCCTTGGCAACAGACAATTTTTCCCAAGAGAATAAAATAGGTGCAGGGAGTTTTGGTGTCGTGTACAAAGGGAAGCTATTAGATGGTCGTGAAGTGGCCATCAAGAGGGGGGAGACGAGTCAAAAAACCAAGAAATTTCAAGAGAAAGAGAGTGCGTTTGATTCAGAATTGGCTTTCTTATCTCGGCTTCATCACAAGCACCTGGTCAGGCTCGTTGGGTATTGTGAAGAGAGGGAAGAAAAACTCTTGGTTTATGAGTACATGAAAAATGGAGCTCTGTATGATCATTTACATGACAAGAAAAACGTGGAGAAGAGTAGCAGCTTATTGAACTCTTGGAAAATGCGGATCAAGATTTCATTAGATGCTGCTAGGGGAATTGAATACCTTCATAATTATGCAGTTCCTCCTATAATACACAGAGACATCAAATCGTCTAACATCCTACTCGACTCAAATTGGGTTGCTAGGGTGTCTGATTTCGGATTATCTTTAATGGGTCCTGAGTCTGATTCAGAGAACAGACCAACAAAGGCAGCCGGGACAGTAGGCTACATTGATCCAGAATACTATGGACTAAATATAGTCACTGCCAAGAGTGATGTGTATGGTCTTGGAGTTGTGCTGCTAGAACTTCTGACAGGAAAGAGAGCAATATTCAAGAGTGATGGCGATAATGGCGGTACACCAATAAGTTTAGTGGACTATGCGGTACCAGCAATCATTTCCGGTGACTTGGCAAAGATACTGGATAAAAGAGTGGGGCCTCCAGAGGTGAATGAGGCGGAGGCAGTGGAGTTGACGGCATACACTGCCATACACTGTGTGAACTTGGAGGGTAGAGAAAGACCAACCATGACCGACATCGTTGCAAATCTGGAAAGAGCAGTGGCGCTCTGCGATGGAAGCCATGGAAGCATTTCCAGCGGTCAGATTTCAGTCGTTTCTGAATGAAGTTCTGAATTTATTATTATAATTTTTTTTTTTTTAATTTTTCATTCCATGGGATTGATCTTTACAATATTTTGGAGGTGATTTCATCTGGGTATATATTTGTAAACACAAAGAAAGATTAGGTTTTTGATTCATGTTCTTTTGTTAGTCTAACGTGAGCTCACAAAAGAGAATTTTGCAACACTAGAACCACAAGGTTAGTGGTGGTGGCATCTTATTTTATTTGTTATTGTTTATCTTTATTAAATTATAGAAAGGTCTCATTTGGCTAATAGCAAGTGCAAGTGACATTTTCTTGTTTGGTTTCATCTTTATTGACGAATTTGAAAGATCAGCCGATAAATGATGATAATTAACAAGTGGTATTTGGTTTGTAAAAGGAGGCAATAAAAGGGGGAGATTGTTGAATTTTATTAGTGTACAAGTCTTACTGCAGGTGGTGCAACAAGTTTATGCATAAATGATGGGTTGGAGGTTTCCAAGAAGGAAAAGCAAAGAGTCAGAGTCAGAGTCAGAGTGGTTGGGGTTAGGAAGGTAAGGTGGTCCAGTTCAAAGCAAAGAAGATATAAATAGACTGGAAACAATTCAATTCAAATATGGTAACTTGGTCCCCATCATATATGTCAATATGGGTGTTCCTGATCACTAAATTAAAAGGGGAAAAGAAACTAATTCAGTTGTACGCTTGCTTAATTTTTTTTAAACCAGTTACAGCAAAATTATTAGTGATCGATCATAGAGTAGATAGAGAGCTGATCCATATATATATATATATATATATATATATATATATATATATATATATATACATACACATATAAAAGGAAAAAAACATGTTTGCATTAAAATACAACCTACTTAAATGGATGATATATATTATATATATATATAGGAAATTGGTCTTTGCAAGTTAGGTGGTGTTTGATTTATTGTATTGGGTATATGTATGTATTATGAGTTTTGAAAATTTAACAATTAGGTAAAAAAGGAAAGAAAGAAATTGTTGAGATAAAAAAATCATGTTGTAAACGATATTAATTTTGATCATTAATAATTTATATATATCTGATATATAAATTAATCAATAAAACAATATTTTTAAAATCCAAACCCATTCATTATACTTGAGAATGAACCATTTCTTTCATTTTCAAAGTCATCAACCAAATGCCTCCTAATTAGTAATTACTACACCTACCAAATATATTGATTTTTAATAATTAAAAGCGAAAATTTATGTAACGAGTCATTATTGACTATTTGTTAGTTTTTTTTTTTTAAGTTTTAAGAATTAAAGGGTAGACGTGTGTGTAGTGTAGTGTAGTAGAGTAGGTGCACAGCACGTACGCATACAAATTTTCATTTTTCCTGGTATTAATGAAAAATAGAATGTTAGTTAATTAATTAATGTGCGAGCATCAAAATCAAGTAAGTGGAACGGTGGCGCCTCTCCTCTCTGCTCCAAAATTTAATACCAAATATTTATTATCAAATTATACCTATTCAAGTAGCAGTGTGTAATTCCATTAATATATATTATTAATAATATTAAATATCATCTACAAAAGTTAAATTCCATTAAACACATCATGTTATTAATCAAATATTTATTTTGAGTTTTCTTCTCCTATATTATAACTTCTTCTGGCTTCTCTTTTGTAAATAACACATATTTAAATTATTTTTATTTAACAACTTAAGTAGTAGAAATCATATTAGTGAGAAAATAACTTAGTTAAAATAAAAGATAGCATGCAAACTTATTTTAAAGGAAAGATTAATATTAAATAAATGTTTGCATTAAAATTAAATAGATGGTCAATGCCAATGGCCTACTAAAAAGGAGTACGTCGGAGATATGGCCGGTGGTCACCTTTTTTCTGCATTTAATTATACCCCATGAATACTATTAATACATCAACATCTGATTTTATGTTTCTTCATTTCATTTTTTTTTAATATTATCTAAAACTAATGCTAAAAAATTACTTAATTAATTTCTATATATTAAATATTCATGTTAGTGTAAATGCCAACTGCTTTGCCTAGGATGTTCAAAAAATTTCAAAACCAAATAATCGGTATGAAAAGTCGACTAATCATTTCGATTTTAAGGTTAGCCGGGTTATTTTAGTCTAAAACTTTCGGTATTTGGTTATTTAAAACATCAACCACAAGAACTGTTGTAATTTTCAAAATTAAAAAACTGATTTCATACTAACAAGATTTGAAATTTAATTTAAAATAAATAAACGAAACAGGTGTGTGAGTGTATTAAAAATGGGCGACGGTACACGTGTAGGTGTAGTAGTCGTTGTCTGTGGGTTTGTTCAATATATTTAAGGTTAGTAATTTGGGTCGGTAGGGATTATTGATGGATAATGAATCATGTTCATTATTCAACTATTTATTATTTTTATTATCATGTGATTGTTAGGCCATAAGTTCGTGTTATGTCGGGTTCACTTACTTCTTGTTATTTCCCACTAAAAAACCTCCAACAAATCGGTTTTTGTTGTATTTTAATAACATAATTATTTTTTAAAACTTTGATGATGATATATTGATTTATTCAGATTTTCCTACTCGTTTTTTTTTTTTTTTTTTTTTTCATCTTCATTTTCTTATTTGAATTTTATTTTCGGTTCAAACTTGTAAAAACATCCCCCTTGAAATATTTTCAACTTTTAAAATGTTACAATAATAGAAACAATCTAGTAATTTGTAAATTTAATTTAGAGTAAATTATAAAAATATCCCTGTGATTAGCTTGAAATTACAAAAATAATTCCTGGTTTTTAAAAATTGTAATATTACTTGTAAAATTGGTTTCTGTGTCTTTTATTATTTTTTTAAAATAACGATTTTACATTTTTCTAAATAACAATTTTAATCGCTCCATTATTTAGTTTATTTTCAGCTTTGTTTTTTTTCAAAATTTTTTTTTCATTGTTTAAACTTTAAATGATAATATGATAAATTAATTATTATTATTTTTTCGTTATTAGTTTTTAAATATATATTTATTATATATTTTTTACAATTTATTCTATTTGTATATTTAATTAATTCATGTTACGTCTCTTTTATATATTCGATCAATTTATTTATGAAATATTATATTAGTATCATACGTTTTATTTGTTAAAATATTTATATATTTTGATATTTTATATGTTTCCATTTAACTAATTAATTACGATAATACCTTTTGAGTCAATTTTAATTTTTATAAAAAAAATATATTAACTCAGGATCTAATGGTTTTAATTTAATTATTTTGTTACATTAATAAGTTTCTATTTAAATTTAGCAGTTTATTCATTTTAATTTAAGTATTTTGTTATCTTAATATTTTTAATATACACTTGCTATTTTATTCATTTTATTTTAATTATTTTATTATGTTAATTTGTTTCTATTTAATTACAAATACACAAACCAAAACATATATAACAAAATACACAAACTGAAACGTATATCAAAATATACAAATGTAGATCACCAAATATACGTTTCATTATATAAAAAACATGTAAATGTATGATTTAAGTTTATGTAGTTTATGTATTTTGCTTAAAAATTATAATTAAATTAAAACGTATTAATGTTGCTAAATATTTAAGTTAAAAAGAATATAATGTTTAGTTTATATATTTTTCTTGAAAATTATAATTAAGTCAAAACATATTAACGTAACAAGATATTTAAGTCAAAACGAATAAAATGTTAATTTTCTTAGAAATTATAATTAAATCAAAACGTAACAAAATAATTAAAAAAATAAAATAGTAAGATTAAACTAATGTAAATGTAACAAAACATTTTAATCAAAATAAATAAAATATTAAATTTAAATCGATATTAATGTGATAAAATATTTAATTCAGAATGAATAAAATCTTAGGTTTATATATTTTTTCTTTAATATCATAGTTAAATCAAATGTAACAACGTTGTAAATTATTTTAGATGGAAACGTCTTAAATATAATAATGTATAAAAATTTTAACTTACTAAACGTGGGATAAATAATTTTTTTAATAAATAAATTGAATATAAAAGAAACGCAATATAATTAAATAAAATACACATTTAAGAACCATTTAAATAAAAAAAAATGAAAATAAAACTTTATAGATAATAAAAATAAATTTATTATATTAACATTTAAAATTTAACCAAATAATATAAACTTAATTATAGAAATGATCAAAACTGAAATTAGATTACATAGTTGAGGAACAAAGTTTATTATTGATAAAATGGTAAAATCGTCATTTAGAAAAACTTAAACAAAATGATCATCTTTATAAGTGAATAATGTTTAACGGATCATTTACGTATTTGAAGACCAAAGACTAGTTTTGTAATTTCAAACAAATTACAAGGACAACTTTGTAATTTATTCTATAATTTATTAAAGAATGTTAGCTAATTGTCTCTGAATGTTTACGTTGTCAAAATCGAGATCTTACCTAGTATCGTTTTCGTCTCTGTAAGATCGGGATCGTAAAATCCTACCACAAAATCGCAACTTTTTAATTTTTTTTCCTATGTACTATAATTTGTGCTTTTGTATTATAAATTAATCATATAACTGTTTAAAATTTTTATGTTCATCCAATTAAAGTCAACCAATCATACATCCTATAATTTGATTTAATATCATAATGGATAAAATAATTGGATCTAGGTAAAAGGTTGGATCAAATCAGGACCGATCCTACGTTCTTGCGAACGATCTTATGATCTTCCCGTCCAATCGTCTTATAAACCGATCCTGCTCGAAATCACTTGGTAGGATCGTAAGATCAACCGATCCTATTATCTTACTCGCGATCTTAACAACCATGCGTTTACAAGATCAATTATTATTAATTAATAAAATATGTATTTTGTAATTAAAAGGTGAGTTATACACAATAATTTTTTACCATCCAAAACAATAAATGATACATCATATAATATTTAGTTGTACGAAGATAAAAAAAAATGTTGTATACAAATAAAATCTTATTGCAAATCTACAAGGCTACAACTATTATCGAATTCAAGCTCAAGTAGTATTCATAAAACAAATGTAAACCCGGATCAAGCTTATTTCAAGTTTAATGGTGTAGTCAGCCGCTAACGGCTAACTTGCACTCAAAGTAGCTAGCAAAATGATCGGTTTCATGGCTGGTTTACGTTACTATGAGAACAATTTTTTCATCTACAGGGAGGAGTAACAAAATGGGTTGATTATGTAACTGGTTTAATCGGCCATTGAATCTTAACAATCAACAGCACACATATGGTCTTCTAATATATGTTTATAATTAAAATATAAGTCACGAATTCGACTTAAAACATACATCAAACTGCATAATTCTGTAATTTGTCAACTAACCCTTAACCTTCATCCGAGTCTTGAATGTCTTTTTCTCTGTCTTCGTGTTTCGATTTCATTCATCCAATCGTTCAACCATAACAGTCCCTTGTAACCAAGATACGCCATTGCAATCAAACTTACCACAATCACCACCAATACCAGCAGCTTCCACAGAATCCCCACCATTTTCTGTTTCAATTATTCAATAACAAGTGTGAGATTTGAGAAAGAAAGATCGGTAGTTGCATCCTTCTCAAGTAGCGAAATTAACCTGGAATGATGAAACTTGGTGGTCAGGTTCTATTTTGTCTTTCCTTCTTTTACGTCTTCGTACATGATTTTCCGTATCTGGCTCTTTTTTCTGTGAAATCAGCATGTAAATTATAACGTATAAGCTTTAATTGAACGGTCTTTCTCCATCTCTTTTTAGAAGAAAAACATAACACAAATGCCTGACCTCAGGAGGTTTGGATTTCCGGAGGTGCAAATTAGTATCATCAACTTTGATTTTACTCTTGCAATCCGAATTGCACGAGAGAAGTCCAAGACCAAATTGGTTTTTAGATATATCTCTTGGATCGTGGCCACTACTGTGGTAAGCGGCTTGTACTTGCTGACACAGCCACTCTTTTTTCAACGTTTGACACCCACATCTTACTACAACCTGTTTGGTGTTAACCCCATGGTAAATACAACAGGAAATAGTAACGGGAAGAATGCTTTTGGGGTCGTATTACCTTTTTGGAGCATTTTTCTGGCGATGAGCAATGACCAGGATGGCATGTGTCTGGACACAGATGTGTGCAGTTAGGTAGCTTTCTGCATAAACAAATAACAAGGGTCGTTTTAACATTAATGTAATATAATCACATAAAAGATCAGCATATGAAATTGTTAATCGCTATAAATCCAATAACCATCAGTATATATCTGAGAAAATGGAATCACAGAATAGCTAAAAAAGAAGCAAGAGGAATTGAAAGGTTACCTGTGGCAGGGTCCCCCACATGAACGAACAGCTATCTGCTCCTTTTCAGACAAAGTGTTGTAATATAAACACTCGAAAACGTGAACCATAGCGCCACAATGGCATGAACGTTTTATTAGCACCTTGCAGGGAGGGCATTCTCCAGGATGACATTGCAGAGGACATGAATGCGGGCATACAGGTTTCCTCTCCTGAATTACACAATAATTCAAAGTTTTTCCAAAAACAAAAAAGAACGAGCAGGAAAAACATCACCAAATTATCAACTACTCATTGAGCAAAATAGCAAGAGAAGCCTAACCTTTTGGCAAGGTAGATTGCACTCCTCACATTGCTCGCCTTGTTCATTCAGACCAGATCCTGGAATCTTCAATGTGTGGCAGGTTTTAGTGCAAAAATGATTGCCACATGGCAGAATATTTCCGCAATAGTTATCACAAGAAAATTTTGCTTTATTTGAGCACACCATCTGCATGAAAGAACAAATGATATTAAAGGCTTAAAGAAGTGAACTTATTAAGTTGAACTGTTCTACTTGCAAATATAGTTTTGCACCTACCATCCTCTCGGCACCAACATGTTCACCGACACACAACCTCCAAACAAGTTCTGGGCAAGGTGGGCATGCAGAACCAGGACTACTTTCACATTGAAGATTAGATTTCTTTTTCTTTGGTCTCAGTGTAAACTCAGGATTAGGAGGAGGTATCGGCCCATGACACCTTCATTTAACATGTGTATTGCATGATAAAATTAAGACACAAAACGCTAAATAAGTAAAAGAAAGGAGAAAAGATGTAGAACCTTAGTTTGCATTTATGCCCACAAGGGTAATCTTCATCACAAACCAGGCGACATTGTGGGCAGGCTCCATAATGGCACTTATGTGGTTTGGTAATCGATTTATGCCTGCATAAAGGAGTTATACGACAGCGTTTGGAACATTTAGGTGGTTTTTGCTCCTTTTCAGTACCACAAGGAACCTGATAAATTTTCCATGAAGGTTAAAGATTAATTACATCAAAAAATATAGATGTAGCACCTGACAATGAAAGTATGAATATAAGGTCGCTGAAATTTAAAGGTATACTGGACTTTGCATAAAACATAACTGGTATTTCACAATATATAGAGTTGTCCTTGAGAAAAGACTTTAAAAATATTCTTCAAGTCATCATAAGTGAAAACTGGAATAACTAGTTTGAAAATTTCATACAACTTAAATTACCTCAAAGTGTGTCTCTCCACAGAAACATGAAATAGTCACCATCACCGGACATGGAGCACAAGCACCTCTACAAGAACAAGACTACATCAATCATACTACATGAGCCAGATTCCAAATCAATAATATAACTATATAAGAAAAGGAAAAAAAAAAAAAAAAAAAAAAGAGGAATAGAGGGGATATTTGGATGTTTGTCTGATTTGTCGTGATTTAAAGTCATGCTAATCGGTTTCTAATGTTGGGTAACCTCTTATGTTTATGATTATCTGACCCTAAATAATTAGTTTCATGCTAGGTACAACCAATTAGGAAAGAACAGAGTAAAATTTCCTATACACCATTATCAACACTGTAACTTCTTTAAATAATCAGAATATACATAACACTTGATGCCATCAAAATATATCATTCAAGCAACAAAAAAGAAGCACATGAATTTACAGCTGATTATTTAATCATTATTCAATATTACATGTTCACTTTCAAATCACACATCCAAACACCCATAGAATTTCCAAATACAGTGTCTGAGAGACTGAGACTCAGAGTAACTACTAATCTATAATTGTGGAATCTTCCATAATAGCTGATCTATGCTGTATCCTTATAAGCAAAACTTATATATTATTAAGAGAAAGAACAATGTACCTGTGACAAGGAGCTGGGCATTTGTGATTCTTGCATCTTAGCCTCTTGTCACATATCTGATATGTTCAAGTAATAGAAAAAGATCCTTAAAACTTAAAAGAATATCATCAATAGAACTTTTTCTTTAAAAAAAATGGATCTGCTACCAGACGACATACCTCCGAACAAGGAGGACAATCACCATCACAACAACGCCGCTTGCATGCATGTCGCCCACAATCCCGCACTCGTTGGCATTTCCTTTCACATACTACATCTTGATAACAAGGAACCTATTCTAAATTCAATTGATATCCTCTACATAGTAAATATACAAACTTCAAGCAGTTTGAATTCAATAACCACCAAAAAAGCAATTAACTTTTACCTGTTTCCTCAAGCTCCCACATTTGCAAGACTTCGTGACAACAATTCTACAAGTTTCAACACAAGGACCACGGTGACACCTCTCCGGACACCTATGAATCCCACATCTCAACTTCTTATCACAAGTGCCACCACATGATGGCACGGCTACATCACAAGCCATTCCTTCGTAAACCCGTTTTCCACAGGGGCATGTTCGCTTTCCTTGTAAAGGGCAATCCCCACATTGACCCTCATGACACCCTTTGCCACACAGATGTTTCCCACATCCAAGAAGCTTCTCACATGGAATCTCACACCTGAAATCCCTCTCAAAACACTCTCTTTCCTCTCGTACTTTGCCACAATGACACTTGTAAACTCCCCTAGCTCTACATGGGGGACATCCGCCATCATGGCATATCTCAACACAGCAATGTAACTTACAATCTAATAATTTGGAGCAAGTTTTGTTACATGAGAATTCCTTAAACCCGCAGCGTTTGATATCTTCAATACGGCCACAAAAGCAGCGTGTTTTAACGAGCTTTGGGCAGGCGGGGCAGGGTCCTGGATGACACAGAAGCAAACATTTGTGCCCACAATCGTATTTCAACGATCGGTTGCAGATTTCTCCACAAGAGTGAGGCAAAATCCAAGGATCGTGAGGCGGGTTTTCAATTTTCCCACAGAAACAGGTGTATGATTTGGGGATTAGGGTTTTGGGGAACTCGATACGGCATTTAGGACAGTTCCAAGTGGAATTGCCATCATCAGCGCCGCGAGAGGCGGCGCGAAGAGAGGAGAGGTCGGATGATTGGCGGGCCCAGGACTGGATGCAGAGGAGGTGGAAGACGGCGAAGCAACGGGATGAGCAGGACCAAGTGGGATCCGTAGGGCGAATGCGTTCCAAGCATATGAGACATGAGAGTGCGCCGGAGCGTGATGAGGTGAGGAAAGATCGGATTTTGGTGAGGTCTGGGGATTCAAGACCGGAGATCTCGATGTAGGATCTGAAGATTGTGTTGGAAAAGTCGGTGTGGTGGAGTGGTTTTGGGGTGGAGTCTGAGTCGGAAGAGTCGGAGTCGGAAGGATGAGAGGGTGGCAGACGGTGGCGGACGGTTGATGTCATCTTGGGAATTGTGGAAAACAGTGATCAGTGAACTTTTTGATTGGTATGTTTATGAACTTTTGTTTGGACTATCCAAGTTTTACACCCGACAAGGGTAGACCCGTTTTATAGAGCATTTTCTAATCAATCGATCAAACTCATAGATTTCGATCGCATGGGAGGAGAGTATAGGTTTAAGCAAAAGATAAAAATGAAACAAGTTAACAGGTGTTTGACAACATTTCAAACTACAAAAATACTTCAAAATTGACATAGAACAAAATCTATGTTCATACCTTCTCTAGTCGTGTATCGACTTTAAAACGGATTAAGCCTAAACCAAACAAGCTATGTTCATATCTTTTACAGGGTATTTTTTAATCAATCGATCAAACTTATAGATTTCGATCACATGAGTCCTGCATCAGTTTTTCTTTCCGCCGTTCATTTATCTTTGCATCTTGAAAATATTCATCTTTCTATTTTAATGCTCATTATCCATTTAAATTTAGAGAGTTAGGGGAAGCAGGGCAGGAAGGGGAAGGGGAAACTGATGCAGGGATGTTTTGGGCGATGCAACTAAGGCGGGATGGTGTGTCTGTCGGACCAAGGCCGACGTGCCCATCCCGAGAAGCCAGCAGGGGAGTACCCCCGTTATGCATGATTTAATTTAACGAATTGAATATAGCGTCTTTGAAGATATTTTTGCTAGGTATTCTTCTATCGATTATCGGCGTTTCAGTTTTAGTTTAGAGAACTCCAATACACACATTCACCAACTTAAGAGAACTCTTGGCCTTCCAACCAAATACAAATGTGACAATCTCGATTTTCCTTTTGGGGTTTACTATATATACGCTTTTTCCTATTTCTATTCCCTAAACCATCATACCAATATTTTTTAACAAATCACGTTTAATATTTAAATGACTACAATATTAAGAATAACCATATTAATAAGGTATACAATCACATCTAGACGGAGAGTAAATAGAAAATTTTATTTATAGATACATTCATTCGGATTCACATAGCGTGGTGAGAGAATTATGAAGTTTCACACACTGATAAAATAAAGTCTTCACAAAAAGATACCACAAGCAGGAGTCTTTATCAGTTAGAAAAGTTTTTATTCGTCCAAAAAGCTCAAATGATACAGTCAGGTAGAAGTAGCTACCAGTGTCTACTCAAAAACAAACCGCATAAGAAGCTTTACAGATTCAAATTTCTCTCCTTTCTTGTTATGGAGTGGAACCATTCGAATCCCGGTCCTCAACTCAGACACAGGCAAACACGTTTGACCGCCAAAGTCATCCTTCTCCGATACATCATGTTCTCGTACAACGATCTTTAGTAAAGCCAGCTCAGGGACGGTCAATGGGAATATAAACTCTTCATCCCATATCGGTATCCAGTCGTCTTTAATTACCCTGGTTCTTTTCTTGGTTACATCGGCTGGGACTCCCACCATATACATCTGTCAGCAATTCAATTATCGGATGCATTTCCTTATCTTGGAAGCAAATTATTCAAGGTTGAAAATTGCAGATCGAAAAGATTACGAACAAGTTCAAATTTTGAGGTCAAACCAACTAATTGTCAGGTTTATGTATAGATACGATTCCTCAAGTTTTCAAGAAAAATTCACAACCCATCAACTTTATTAAAAGTAATTTTGACATGGGAAGAACAAAGTTACAATAGATTTTTATAAAAATTCTACCTAGAAAGGTAACATGAAATATAAATTTTGACATTAAAGGTAATGTGAAATTTTTTAGACCAAGAAAGATAACATAAAATTCAATTTTGACAAAAAAAAAAAGGTTCTCGATGACCAATTATGAAGGAAAATTTTGAATTATATGGTCCCTTTTTCAGCAAAAACAACATTTGATTATCTTTTTGGGCTTAAAAATTTGAATTTCAAATCATTTCTTGGCAAAAATAAGATCTTATATTACCTTTCTTGGCCTAAAAAATTCTACAATACCTTTATTGTCAAATTTTATACCTTATATTACATTTCTTGAAAATTTTCCCTAAATTCTAAAAGTGAACTTTTTTCACAATGGTGGGAGGTGGCCATTGCTTTAGTTGGTCATTCTATCTAACCTTGGTATAGAAATCTGGTGGCGAAAATGTATCAAAATGAGTCTGGCTAAAATCCATACGCCACCCGTCACCCATATACACTTTCACCTGAAAAATTACAATGGATTCTCTCATCAAATGTGTCATGAAATGTGACTCTGTACGAAAAATCTACAATCTTCACTCACCTTCAAAGTTTTCTTGACTTCTAATGTTGCTTTTGGATCGAAAACCTCATTATTAGGACCCCAATTCATTAGAAAATCAGGCTTCTTCACATAACCACACCCTCCATTGGATCGAAACATTCCATGCATCATCCAAAGCGATTTACCATACCCCTGTTATAAAGAAATTTGTTAGAGGTTCAACGCCTTACATAATATTGTTCAAAGATACACATTTCGCTTCAAATGTCACCTGCATATTGAAAGCAACCATCTGAGCGCCATGCATCCAAGCAGTGAGTGGTCTAAAATTTGTCGAGGTAACCCGTGTTCCCTTTGGGAACACTCTAAGAATATTCTTTTGAGTAAACCTAGAGGGAACAAACCTTACTTAGAAACCGTAAGATTACGTTGTTTGTTAAACATGGATCTAAAAAACAAAACTTTAGTGGTTACCTGACTAAATCAGTTCCATAAAGAGATGCGGCTCTTTCAAGAGTTTGTTCACTCAAACTAAGACGTTTACCTTTCCCTGAACCAACCATTAATGCCTTCCTTAACCCCTTCTTTGCTTTGGCAGCATGAATACCGATGAGTTGGTTGTACTCAGGAGCTGCTTTTTGTCCAGGTTTCTCATTTTTGACATCTTCATCTTCACAGTCAAAGCGCAGCAATTGGGACAAATCTTGATTTAATCTGGAGACATCATCGTCCTGGTCACAGTTAACCTGTTACTAACAAACGAATTGAAAGAAATATTTATAAAGAACGATCAGTAGAAATGAAGTGTAACAGGTAAGCTCACCCTTCCATTTTTTAAGTCAGACGGTGAGTCTTCCCCCTCAAACAACTCTTGTTCAAACGAATCTTGGTTCACTGTTGGTGAGCTCTCGCCTCCCAACTGCTTAGATTCAAGGTACTCTTGTGGCGGTTTCGTTGAAAGAATGACACGATGTCTTAAACTTTCAGGCGAAAGGAATTCTACGTCACTTTCTGCCTCTGGGCAGTAGAGCATGTCTCCAAAAACTTCAACAACCATCTAATCCATAACGGTATGTAAGCATTAACTGCATTTAGAATGTTAAAGTGAAAACTAAAACGGGCTAACCTCTGCAACTTTAGCCTGAAGAATTGGCGTAAGATGATCCTCCAATGTGATGATTACTGGATAAGGTGAACTCACAAACGCATGCTCTTTAATGGACTTCAAACATTTGTAAAGCGTTACCGGAGTTGTCATAGTCCTATCGTCATTAAGAATATTTATCACCAAACTAAACTTTTAAAACTTGTTCACAGAACAGAATGCTAATGGAAATAAAAGGAAAACCTTCCGTGAAGAACATGTATCCCGTCTTTTGCACTATTTGGCCATAAATCTAGCTCGATTACCCTGACACCTCTTTGAAGAGCTTTTATGATGGGTACTTCGCTACAATCGCTGTTGAGCTGATTTCCTGTAAGGTAGGAGTTGTGGCCTGTGTATATGAAATAATGTTGCAACGGAGCAGTCATATCGTGGTGGACCTGAGCGAAATAATATCAACATCTCAGCAAGATGCAAGTAGCAGGGGTCATCTTGAAATTGAACATTTTAGGAAGCATTATATCAATGCATTTTAGATAAACTTATTAATCATCCATGGCCCACACTACTCTTTCTCTTTCTCTTCTTTCTTTGAGTAAACCCCAACCAAGATTTAGAACAGTAACCCTAAAATCTTGGACACTATTACAAGTCTTGTAACTCAAAAAATGGGATATAAATTATGTAATTTAATCCTAACAAGAGATGAAAATGGGAAAAAAAGTGGAGGTGTTATTACTAAAATTGTATAAGAAAACAAGGGCGGACCTGAGATGTGATGGGACCGTTGAGATGATGGAGGAACAGGTATGTGAAGAAGTCGTCAAGAGTGAAGGAACAATGAGTAAAGTTGGGTCTGAAATGGTGCAGCACTTGCTCCATTTTCCGCTTAGCGTCATCTACTGTAACCCCTTCTTCTCCCTGAAAGTCAATCAAGAACCGTCGAAACTGATCCGGCGACATCTGTGACTCCCGGTTGGTGAACAAACTGAAGGCCTCGATCACGTCTGGCGGTGGCCTTCGTTCACTAATCTTGAACTTACGATTAAACCCCAACATTTTGTAGTAATCATAACCCCCTTTCATTCTTGATTCTTGATTCTTGTTCTTGTTCCTGTTCTTGGTGAAGAAGCCTTCTCTTCTCTCCTCTCCGTTTTTACATTAATCAACCAGAGTTGACTTGTTCAAGACTAACACCTAAATTATTAAATTAAAAAGTAAAAAAATTTGATTTTCTTATATCTGGAGAGTGGAGACGACAAGAAACAGAAAGTGAGCAGGGGGTGAGTCGGTGAGAGATGTACAGATGGGCTACGACTTATTTTTGGGATTCCGTTATTTGTTTCCAACTTTCCATCTTATAATCTTATATTAGCGTATCACAACTATTTAATACCCATGTAAATATTTAGGTTAATTTTAGAAAGGGTAAATTATAAATTTCGTCCCTGTCCCTGTGGTTTATTAGAAATTATGGATTGTGTCGTTTAACTTTAAAAATTACATTGACAGTCCTTGTGGTTGAAGTTTTGTTACAGATATGGTCTTTTGCCATTTAAAATGATCATTTTACCCTTACTAGTTTAATAATAATTATTAATGTTTTTTTATTATTATTTCTATAAGTATAAAATAATAAATAATTCAAAATAATTTAAAAACTATTAAAATAAATTTAGTGTAGAACACATGAAAATAAATAATGAAATATTTTCAAAGACATACGAATAATTATTATCAATTAAAAACTAAAAAATAACATTTTGAGTTTAGATTTTTTTAAAATAAAATGTAAACCTTTGGTAAATCATAAAATAAATTATTATTTTTAAGTATTAGTTTTTATCCATTTTACATAAAATGATTTTTAATAAAGATTAAAATATCTAAGAAAACATATAAATTGTTATTTCATCATTTTGATGATTAGAAACTAAAAACAAAATAGTCTTTTAACTTTAGGATTCTTTTTTGATTTTTCTTGTTAAAAAAGTAAACGTTTTCATGAATAATAAAATAAAAAAATTAAATATTTTGATGAACAAAAAGATTTAAAGTTTTTGATAGTTTCGTATAACTTTTTCAAAAACATTCAAAAAAATAACTTTTTCATAAATCTTCAAAAATAAACTTTTCAAATTTATTGAAGTTTTTCAAACTATTTTAACTTTTTAAACATTTTTTACAAAATGTTTAAACTATAAAAATGTTTTTAAACGTTTATTAAAAGTGTTAAAAAGATGTTTATGCAAAAATTATAAAAATGGCAAAAAAGTTTTAATACTTTTTGTCAATGTATACATTTATTTTTTTGATTTATAAAAAGTTTACTTTTTTTAAAGTAAAATTATAAACTCAAAGCGTTATTTTTAAGTTTTTAATTAATAATAATTATTATGAATTTGTCTTTATTAATATTTTATTATTCAATTTTATGTCTTTTATATTAATTTAATTTTGCTGGTATTTTAAGTTTTTTAGATTAGTTTATTGTTTAATAATAATAGAAATACCAATAAAAACAACTTTAATAATAATTATTAAACAAGTAAGGGTAAAATTGTCATTTTAAATGGCCAAAAGACCATATCCGTAACAAAACTTCAACCACAAGGACCGTCGGTGTAATTTTTAAAGTCAAAAGATCCGATCCATAATTTCTAATAAAACACAGGGACGAAATTTGTAATTTACCCTTTTAGAAATTAATAATAATATTTCTAAAGCTATATAAAATAATTAAAAAAATAGTGTTTTTTAAGTTTTAGTTAATTTAATATTTTATTACGTGAATCCACTTTTAAATTAGACTTAAATATGATACGGTAAAATAAGATTGCAACATGTGTCAAATATAAAAAGAAAATGATATGTGACGATTTATTTATTTATATATATCATATATTTTGAACACCTTAAAAAGAGTGAAATAATATGTGTGTGTAGATGGTACTCAAGAATAAATTAAAGGTTACTGTAAGTATTAAATGTATAAAGTTTTATGGTTGATAAGTTATTAAAAAATAACATAGTTAAAGTTATATTGTAACGTTATATAGATTATTAAAGAAAAGTATAATATTTTAAGTTTCAAAACGCAAAAGTATTACAGATAAATGAAAATCATTATTCTTGATTACTTCTTATTGAAAGTTATTAGAAGAAAAAATAAATTGTATTAAATTGTAGGTAAAATAAATCTGTGATAATGACATATTTAAATTTGCATTAAACATTATATATTAAAAGTTATTAAGGAATTATAATATTAATTATTGAATAAATAATTTTATAACATATTTTTCATGGGAAATCTTGCACTATATTTTAAAATATTATTAATATAAATAGAATTTATTGCTCCAAAATAAATGGTGGAGAAGATTTAGGTGAAATCTTGTTAGTTAGTTAGATAGTTTTATTTAATTATTAAATTTAAGTTATATATACAAATAAAATATACATGTTATTAATAGATGACGACAATTAAATGACAATATAATAAAATAACAAGTGACATCGTAGTTAAATATTTAATAGTATTTATAGATTTATGATATTTTCAAATGCAAAAACTAATATAATTTAGTAATTAGATAAGATTCAATTTATTTTTTACAAAATGAGAGAGAGAGAGGAATGATGATGCTAATTTGGCTTTCTTTTTCATGGATAGCTAATTGTCAACCTGTTTTATATATTAATTTCAACAAGTGTGGGATGATGATGACTTTATCTCCTATTGTAATATTAAAACTAAAAAATATATTGACTTTTTCGTTTTTGATAATTCAGATTACACAATGGAGAAGAAGAAGCAGAAATGTAAAACTGATAACAACTTACAAGTATTTTTCAGCCAACTTCTGAGGCATGTTCTCAAGATGTTGACTTTAACACTAAAAGATCCAATAAAAAAAACTAAAAAAGAAAGATGGTTTTAGTATTTAAAAACTTTCGATCTCAAGATGTATATAAAAATTTAAAAAATAAACATAAAAAATGACCATGTATAGGTAAAACAAATTCAAGTAATTTATTTTTTAAAGCAAAATAATTGGCTAATGAGATTCGAAATCATGCTTCGATGATAACAGAGTTTTCTTGCCACCAAACTATATCAATTTTGTTGTTTTAGAATGATTTCAAATCTTTTTTAAGTTTCATAATTTCATTTATATTGTTAATATTATTTATTTGTTTAATTTAAATATTTAGAATTTTATTTTTTAGTTATCAAATATTTATAATCTTAATCTAATTTAATGTATACTAGGTTAATACTCATGTATTAAATGAGTGTATTTAAAAAATAAATATTTATAAATATATGAAAATAATTTATTAAATGCTTATTTTCTTTTTTATTTAACTTTTTTTTGTTGACTTACGAAATGACGCGTTGATTTAATATGTATGTTATTTGATTCAAATTTCTCACAATTCTGACGAATATTTGATTTCTCATATGATCTTAATTCTATATGTATGTATGTACCAATCTTTTTTATGCTCAAAATTTTAATTAATATAACCAGTTATAGTTAGTTACGAGGAATAATTATAGTCGTCGTCATGAACGTTGTTGTTGTTGTACGTCGTGGTTGTGGTTGTTGTCATGGTGGTTGTTGTAGTTATCATGGTTGTTGTCGTGGTCATAGTCATTGTTATGGTCGTTATTATTATTATTATGAGGACCACTGTACGTTCATGTATAATATTTATTACAGCAACAAATAAATTAATTAGTTTACGCATGTCCAAATGGTTTTTGGATTTCTGGATTACACTTATTAGCCACGTTAATATCTCATTAATAATCAACAAGAAAAAGAATATGTGCATGCATATACATATATATAATATTTGATTTAATACATGTCACTTTTAATTTAAATTTATATCGTCTCTCTTCTTTTTTCTTAAGATAACTCTCTCGATCAGTTAACTTATATAACAGACAACTTTTTCCTAATATAAATCTTTCAGCTAACTTATATAATTGATTTATAAAGAAAGTATAAAAATCCTTATTCAACCAGTATTATTATAATTAATATAATTTAAGTATTTTTTATTTCAACCTTTAATTTTACCTAAATTGTTTTAACCAAAGTTGTCTAATTGATTTATAAACAAATATTATTAATTTTAAACAAAATATTATATGTTTTTATCCTGTATTAATTTTTTTTTAATTTCTTTCCATTCTTAAAATTTTACATTAATAATTATTTAAATTATGTTACCAGTCGTAATAGATTTAAAATTTCAGTCATTGTCAATTGAACCAAAAAAATTTCTCAAATATATGAGATCAAATATGATCTTAGGTTACTTATCAATAAAAATAAAAATGCATCTAAACTAATATGAAATGGTAACAATACATTAATAAATTTCATAAAAGTAGTATTGTTTCAATTTTAATTGAAAGAATATTATAAATTGATTATGTTTTTATTATTTTATAATATTATTCTAAATTAACATATATCTTCAATCAATATTTATTTATCATCATCAAAATATAACATATTTACTTTAAATTTTATATAATTTTAATAATTTATTTATGTCAGCTTAGTACGAAAACTTTATTTTCTATTAATAATTTTAAGTTATTATATTTAAATAATATATATACTCATATATTACTTGTTACATGGACAGGTCAACTAATAAAGATGAACCATATTGAAACAAGTTTAAATAGGATGAATATATGCTATATAAGTATTATTATTGTTAATTAGAGTAAAGAATTCAGTTTAGCCAAACTATATATATATATATATATATATATATATATATATATATATATATATATATATATATATATATATATATGATCTTTAATCATAACAATGAAACCATAATGTGTTTGCATTGGTGAAAAGGTAGCAAACTATATATATATATATATATATATATATATATATATATATATATATATATTATATATATATATATATATATATATATATATATAGATATATATATATATATATATATATATATATATATATATATATATGTATATATATATATATATATATATATATATATATATATATATATATATATATGTATATATATATATATAGGGAGGTTAGATATAGGGAGGTTCCATTGAGAACTTTTGTGCATCGAGGTTAGATCAAATGGCAAAATGGTAATTAAATAGAAAGTTTTATGCATCAAGTGCACATAATGAAATTCGCGGATGGGTAAAACAAGAAATTATGCAATCCTCATTTAATTATTAATTACACTTCCAAAATTAACAAAAATAATACAAATTCAAATAAAATGATGAAGATTCTGATGCATCGTTGTTCATTCTTTGTGTTCATCATCTTCATCCATTATCTCCGTGTTCATCATCTTCGTATTTAACGTGATGCATCGTTCATCAAAAAACTTTAATTTAACGTGATGCATCAACGTGTTCATCTAAAAACCTTAATATAATGTGATGCATCGTTCATTCAAACATGAATCGTTCATCGTTCCAACAAACATTCGTACC
The DNA here is from genome assembly GCA_020465985.1 of Centrapalus pauciflorus. NCBI lineage: Eukaryota > Viridiplantae > Streptophyta > Magnoliopsida > Asterales > Asteraceae > Centrapalus > Centrapalus pauciflorus. Next base: position 950,826 of record JAANYP010003880.1, on the reverse strand, counting down.
TTCCAAAATGCATCTCTTCATCAAAGATCCAAAATGCACTTTAATTTAACGTGATGCATCGTTCATTCAAACATTAATCGTTCATCGTTCCAACAAACATTCATACCTTCCAAAATGCATCTCTCATCATAAAATCCAAAATTCATATCTTCATCAAAAAATCCAAAATACATATCTTCATCATAAATCCAAAAAATCCAAAATCCAAAATGCATATCTTCATCAAAATCCAAAATGCATATCTTCGTCATTTTTGTTTATTCAAACCTTTAAATCTTTCATCACCATGAAAATCAAACTATCTTTGTTCATTCAAACCACCATGTAAAACATTCAAACATTCGAACAACCAAGAAAACCGTTTATTCAAAATCTTGGACTACCATCGTTTATCATCCTCACTAAAGTCGAAAACCCACACCATGAAAAGAGAGGGCGGCCGAAAGAAGAAGAGAATGAGGAGGCCGAAAAAAGAAGAGAGTGTTGGCGGCCGATAGAGGAAGCGATGGCGGTTAGGGGTTGGTGAGGTTGGTGGCCGGAAAGAGGAAGAGAAGGAGGTGGTCCGGCCGGAAAAAGGAAGAGAGGGTGGTGGCCTAAGGTGGTGACCGATTTAGAGATGGTAAAAGGGAGAGAAGAGAGAGAAAAAGAGAAAGAGGGAAGAAAATATGGATAGTAGTTAATGAGATGATTCTATTTTCTAATATGACTCCTAATAATCTTAAAATAATATTATAAAATAATTTAATTCTGAATTATTTTAGTATTACATTATTACTCTTTGTGCACCCTTGGTAGCTAGTCTGATGCATAAAAGTTCCTCGAGGTGTCACGATTCACAAAAGTTCTCAATTGAACCTCTATATATATATATATATATATATATATATATATATATATATATATATATATATATATATATATATATATATATATATATATATATATATATATATATATATATATATATGGGTTCAAATGAGTACCTCTAGTTTTGCTGAGTACCGGAGGTACCTTGCTTAAAATCATTTTTTTTGAAATTTTTTTTTATAATCATGTTTAAATTAATAATACAAGACTACTTGCAAAAAATCACACCTAAACACACACTAGAACTATGTGAAATGTGTGTGTTCACATGAAGTGTACTGTTGTGAACGTGTGTTCACAACTAAGCATGTTCACATGAATTTTTTCACGTTCACATGACTTTCAAGATGATAGAAAGTGTAAATGTATATAATTTTTTTATGTATAGTCTTATATTATTTGTATCTAAATGAATATGAAAAAAAATTCAAAAAAAAAAACTTTTTTTCGGAGCAAGTTCACATCTGAAACCCGTGTGTTCACAGGTACTCACGGTACTCTGCATTTTTTAGGTACACACGAACCATATTATATATATATATATATATATATATAAAAGAGCGTATGTATCTAATATAGAGGGTTTAATGGGAACCTCCATGCATCCATGCACAACCACAAATGCATCACAATTCCCGTGTGATGCATCATTATTTCCACATGATGCATCAAATTTCCGCGTGATGTATCGACTTCCACGTGGTTCATTACGATTTTCAAACGATGTATTGTGGTTCTTCAAGGTTTTTCGATCGATGCATATATAGATATTATCTGTTGAACACATCCCATCGAATATATATAATCTTTTTATATATTGTTGATTGCTGATTGTAGTATTGATGGAAGCATGCATGCACTTGGTCGCTCTCGCATCCTATTATTAGATACTCCTTAACTAATTACCCTACTTGTATTGTATGCCGTACGTACACCCACACTCAGACACTCACACTCCATCTCTAATATATAAATTAACTCCATTCTCGATCAGCTCCGTCTTCTTCATTAATTACGTACGTACTGTATACATACAATCAAATTAGTTAACCAATTTCGATCAACATCTACCATTCAATTCCAGCTCAATCAATCAGCAGGTACATACCTACGTACGTATATCTCATCATCTCTTCGATCAATGATCAATTCCATTAAATAAATCAATCATAGCGCCATGGATCGATCAGCTGAAATACATTAATTAATTAGTTAATGCTCAAGTCGGCCTGTTGATCGACTGCTCAATTCTAGTTATTCACATGCGCGCAGTATTTACTATATGCTTGTGTTTAGCTAGGACATTAATTAATTAATTATTAATGCATTTGCAATTTGTATATACATATATATAATATAAAGTTGCATGTGTGTGTGTGTATATATATGCCTAGCTACATTTCCGTACGTACGTGCATGGTTTTTTATTACATCATTGCAACAGTGCAGTGCAGTGCAGTCCATTAATTAATCGTTGGATCGATCATTTTTAGGCCTTCCTGGATCTGATGTTTAGTTGTCTTAACTAGAAGTAGTAATATTCAGAAACAAATTCGCCACGTCGATTCTAAAATCTGTAAGTATGTAACTAGCTAGCTCGCGCGCGCATGAAATACGATGGACTGATATATATTAAATAATAATGTTTCTTGTAGAATTTTTGTACGTGACAACGTACGTCAACTAAATTTTAAAATCTATTTCAGGACATCAATCGATCAAGATATGGTGGATACAGATGTCGTCACTGGCAATAATGATCCCAACAGTAGCAATGACAATGACAACAGTAACAGTAATGGCAATGGCAATGACGCTAATGACGATGGCAATGGTAATATTGTTGATGTTAATGTTAATATCAATGTCAACAATGAAAATGACAATGGCAGCAGAAGTGAAAGTAACAATGATGGTGATGTCACCGTCAATGACAATAACAATATTGGGAATGTTGACGATAACAATGTCAATCGAGATGGTGATGCCAGTGTTAATGACAATGGCAATCTTGGTGGTGTACAAGGTAGCGATGATCCTCCAAACAAAAAATCTTGTGTATGTGTGAGATCAGATTTTTTCCCTGAAGAATCATTCAAGAGCTGGTCCAACTATGGCAAGGCCTTACGAGAAACTAAAGCCCGTTTGAAAGAACGTCTCCTAGCCCGTTCTTCAGATGACTTTGAGATCCATGGTATGCGTGCTCGAAGCCAGAACCAGATGAAGCGAACCCTTAATTGGTTTGACCTCATATGGTTTGGCGTTGGAGCTGTCATGGGTGCTGGAGTTTTTGTCCTTACAGGAGAAGCTGCTCATGATTTAGCTGGTCCAGCCGTTCTCATATCCTACCTTATCTCAGGCTGTGCTGCTCTACTCTCTGTCATCTGCTACACTGAATTTGCAGTTGAACTTCCTGTGGCCGGAGGCTCATTTGCCTACCTAAGAGTCGAGCTTGGCGACTTTGTAGCTTTTATTGCAGCTGGAAACATTCTATTTGAGTATGTTGTAGCCGGAGCTAGCGTAGCACGTTCTTGGACTTCATATTTTGCGACCTTATGCAACCACAAGCCTAATGATTTCCGTATAAACATCCCATCATTGGGAGAGGGTTTCAACTACTTGGACCCAATAGCTGTTGCGGTGTCTATTAGTGTTTGTATCTTTGCATCTTTCAGCGTCAAAGGATCATCGAGATTCAATTCCATTGCAACCATAATCCACATTGCTGTCCTGCTTTTCATTATAATAGCAGGAGCCACAAAGGCTAATCCAGCCAACTTTAATCCTTTTGCACCTTTTGGTATTCGGGGAATTTTGAAGGCTTCATCCGTGCTTTTCTTCGCGTATGTTGGGTTTGATGGAGTGGCAACATTGGGAGAAGAAACCAAGAAGCCGGGGAGAGACATACCCATCGGGTTGGTTGGATCCATGTTAATCGTCATCACCACTTACTCACTTCTGGCCATGATAGTGTGCCTAATGCAGCCCTACCATCAAATTGATGTCGATGCACCCTTCACAATTGCATTTGAAGGCGTGGGAATGAACTGGGCAAAGTTTTTGGTTGGACTGGGCGCGTTAAAGGGAATGACCACCGTTCTGCTGGCTACCATCATAGCAGAATCTCGATATTTCACTCACATTGCTCGGACTCACATGGCGCCACCCATTCTTGCTGTGGTTCATAAAAAACTAGGGACACCAGTGAATGCTGCTATCATCATGACTGCTGCTAACTGCCTGGTTGCGCTTTTCACAAGCCTGGATGTCTTGGCAAGCCTTCTTTCGATTGCTACCCTATTCATTTTCTCGCTGGTGGCGATGGGACTATTAGTCAGACGATACTACTCAACCGGGGTGACATCTGATCGAGATAGAAACAAGCTGATTGGGTTCTTGGTGCTGATTGTGAGTTCATCTATGGGGATAGCATTGCTCTGGGCATGGAGAGTAAATAGTTGGGTGGTGTATCTGATTGTTGCAGCGATTTGGTTTTCGTCGACACTGGGTATCCAAGTAAAGATGAAGCAAGCTAGGAAGCCGAAACTGTGGGGGGTTCCATTGGTTCCATGGCTGCCATCGTGTAGCATTGCATTGAACTTGTTCATGATGGGGTCGATCGATGGAGCATCTTTCTTGAGGTTCTTGGTGTGGACAAGTGTGCTGCTCACATACTATTTTCTTGTGGGATTGCATGCCTCATATGATGCATCAAAAGAGAGTATGAAGATGGAGAATCATGAAGAAGCTGAAAGAGGAAATGATGATGGAGGTCAACAAGGGACAGCAACTTCTCAAGTTGTACAACTCAACACAATAACAACAAGCAACAACTGAACGGCTTCTGATTAAATTTTTTTTTTTTTTTTTTTGTGTACATAATTAATTAAGTGAGATTAATTACATCCATCCATATTTTAGGAGTCGTCTCCATCAGTTTTATTAATATCTTTGTTTAGTTAACTGAAATTCTAATCCCATAGAGTTAACTTAGTGGTCGTGTCTTGATATTCTCTAAAAGAGGTTCTGATTTGACACCCACAATTTCAGCTTCTTGGAACTACCTGACTTAATTCATTAAAAAGATAAATTCTATGTGTTCACACCATTAATAACCTAAAATGTTTATAACAATTACCACTTAAACCCAAAACAAATCGACAATTAAAACAAATAATAATTTGCATTAAAGCCATAAATTAACACTAAAAAAAATTGGTTTTAGTGGCGACATTAGCATTGGCGGCGACACAAAACGCATGTCATTTAGTGTCGCCGATATTTCTTGTAGTGTAACCAAGTAAATTAATCAATAAATTATAAGTTAACCACCCCAAATTAATTATCTTTCCAAAACTAAGGATTAAATAAATTAACTCGACTAGCTAAGAGGAAGGACAGATAGCTATAGCTGATCGGCGGTGATCAGGCGAGATGAAAGCGACAACCAAGAGTGATTTTTAAGGAGTGCCAACATTTTTGTGATTGTCCTAGATTTCATTGGGTTTAAGGTGGTGGGGATACCAACCATTCTCAAATTACATTTATCTTACCACATCAATACATATTAAAAATTTTATTTTGTATTTTGGTGGTCATCGAAGATCCGGGAACTTCTGCAGGATCTCCAAAGCAGACCGGTTCCTGCTTTCCAAGCGAAAGATGCTTCACTGCACTCACTGGCGGGGAGAAGGGATCATCTCCAATCTAGTTGTAAGGTCTTATCCCCTTTCACGACAGTACGTTATCACAGGAGTCACAAGATGTTACGATTATTTAAAAAGTCACCAGTATGTTCTAGGCAGTTACTACTACACCACTGTCACGTGACAGTGGTGTTTTTTGATAGTTATTTCTGGTGATCATTCAAAGGGCAATACAACCTGGCGACAATTTTAGATCATCATTAAGAAAGGAGTCGAGAATCAACTTTAGTGACAATTCTGAAGCTGAAAAAGTCACCAAATCAACCCTAGCCCTTTCTATTTTTTGGGGTTTTAAACCACATTTTTCTCATTAATTACCATATTACTATCGATTACGTTGCTGTAGAAACACATATAATCTTAGTACCAAGGAATCCTTGCAAACTTTGGATTCCGGCTTATCACCGCCGCATCATGCATTGTTGATGAAGTTCTACATATATTAATTGCTTCATTATATATATCTTTAGAAGCGATTTGTCAATAGCCTAGAGTGTGTTGTTTGTTTAGATGGTGGGACAAAATTGCGTCAAAGACAACGAGCTGAGCACCCACATTGAATTGTAACAAGTAGCAGGTCCATGAGTATCATCATATATATGAACCAATGATCGATCTTTGGAACCATGAAAACAACAGTGGCTGTCGGACAATATCTGACTTGCATGCTAATTAGGTTGCTTACATTATTTTAGGACTACACACACAAAATACACAAGTTGTGCTAGAAGAAACAACAATAATTTCGTTTTTAGTTTTCAATCGAATAATTCTTGTCTAATTTTCTAATTAATGTTCAAGAGAAGTGAAGTGAAGGTGCTAATTTCTCATGGTCAAGTGGATCTACAGTTTTTGTCAAGTATTACAAAATCAGGTTTAGGGCTATAACAAACACAAACACAAACATATATACAAAATTGGTTTTTAAAGTTAACAATATATATTCACAGTGTCTCTGCCTAGGTTGACAAATGAAACAATAAATCCTACCCACACACACACAGTTATATCATATATGTATGTATGTATTTAAAACATAACATAATCCCAAACACACTGGTGATGAAAGCTGCACAATTTGAAAGGTCCAAGACTTCTCTATCGATCAGCCGGCCTAGCCTGGATAAGAAGAATATTAGACAATGAAAACAAACTTAATATTTTTCACTAGTTAGTAAATATGTACCTTTTAAAAAATAATTTCATTTTCCGATATATACATATCTTATCTTTTTTCACCTACTCTGGATCATATGCTCTCCTGCATCGGCAATCGCATTGAACCACTTTGGTCTACCCGTGGATAGCATCCAATATCCCATCACCAATCCAAGTAGTGTTCCACAACCATAGCCCAACAACACCACTTCCCACGTAAACCCATTCTCCGCATCTCCATCAACTTTGAGCTGTGAGGAACTCGGATGTCCACAGTGCACGGGCAACGGAAACCCACGGAGTCCCGGGTTCCCACCAAATGATGTGTTAAATGTGCTGAACTGTGTTCCTTGAGGAATACGCCCCTCAAGATGGTTTTGTGAGAGATTTAAGAATTCAAGAAACGTCAAGCCTGCAAGACTCTGAGGAATCTCTCCTATGAGTTGGTTCCAAGATAAGTCCAACGATTCAATTTGTGAGAGATTTCCCAGAGCATGTGGGATTCGGCCAGTAAGGATGTTGTGCGATAAGTCGAGAACAATGAGTGAATTAAAACTCCCGACAATGCCTGGAATCTCTTTTTCAAATCTGTTGTATGATAAATCAATGATCTTGTAGCCAACCAGAATTTTTGAAAAGGTTTGCGACAAACCTTTCACTACAACGGTAACAGAGTAATACTTGTCCAAAAGCTTCATATATTCAGGCTTGGTGCCCTTTTTAACCAAGTTCATTAATGCGGCTTGAAAACTTCCAAAATTATTTTGGGGAAGAGAGCCTACAAACCTGTTATGAGATAGGTCAAGGACTCGTAGACTTGGAAATGGGAGTTGATCAGTCGTAGAAGAAAATTCAATTGGACCATGAAGGTTGTTTGATCTAAGGATAAGCACCTGCAGCACTGGAATATCCCCTAGCCCACTAGGGAATGTACCATTTAACTGGTTGTTTCCCAAATCAAGTACTTTCAAGGACCAGCATTTGGCCAAGGAATTTTGGCACCTGTCCTTGTAGCTGATTTCCCTTCAAAATAAGCCCATCCAATTGGCAACCTTCATATGCATCTGGAATGGTCCCTTGAAAGTTATTGTTCCCGAGATCTACCATCACAAGATTGGAGATGATATTTCCAAAGCATTGTGGAATCACTCCATCAAAGCCGTTGTCGGAAATATCCAACATATAAGGATTGCTCATATTACAAATTAATAGAGGAAATGGACCTGTCATGAAGTTATGTGAGAGATTCAAATACTGCAACTGATCTCCTATCTCTCCGGCCCAATCAGGAATGTGCCCAATGATTTGGTTGTCTGATAGATCTAAATAATTAAGATTTTTCATTGCTCGCAAAGATTCTGGAAACACGTTTAGCTTGCAAGAGGCTAAACGTAAGTCAAAATAATCATTGTTCATATAGCGGTATGCACTGTTGGTTACAATAGATAAGCCACTGTAAGAGAGATGGAGGGTTTCGAGGTTAGTGAGGCTAAATAACAATGTATCCAATTCCCATTGACCCATGAAGTTGTTAAATGAAAGGTCAAGGTAGGTGAGGTTTGTCAATCCTTGAAATGATTGTGGCATCAGGCTCTGATCAAGCACATCAATCTTGCCAACAAGTTGATTGTAACCAAGCTTTAATTGGTTTAATGATTGATGGGTAAATAACTCGGATGGAATGCTTCCACTGAACTTGTTATTATCAAGAAAGATAGTTTCTAGTACGGGAAGAGTAAACAGCCAAGAAGGCAACGTCCCATTAAGCATGTTATCTGACAAATATAAATGGGTAAGTTGCCTAAGTTTACCAATGGATGTGGGAATGGGCCCTATGAAACCACACTTAGAAAGCTATAAAGTACTCAAAACTTTGAGATTGCCAATTGAATTGGGTATCTGTCCTGATAACTTGGTCTCTGAGAGATCCAACTTCATCAAAGACTTGAGAAGGCCAATCGAGTCAGGAATCTCTCCTGATATGTTTGTGTGTGAGAGATCCAAGTTATTCAAAGACTTGAGATGACCAATTGAGTTGGGTATCTCTCCTTCTAACTCTGTGGACGAGAGGTACAACTCATTCAAAGAATTGAGATGGACAATTGAGTCTGGTATCTGGCCAGATAATCCTGTCTCTGAGACACTTAACCATCTGAGAGGAATACTGCTACCGCTCCTGTTAATTTTTGGCAATGAACCAGTGAGTTCATTGTTGTAGGACAGGTCAAGTTTTTCCAGAAGTGGGAGATTAAAGATGTTGTCAGGAAGTTTCCCTAGCAATCCAGTGTGACGAAGATTGATTAATTTCAAAGTAGAAGAGGAATTAAGATGGGTTGGTAAAACCAAAGATATATTAACACCTCCAAGTGACAGCTCTTTCAAATGAGTACAATTTTGAATGATATTGTTGAACACATGTGGTTCCAGACTAAAACCAAACCAATTCCAAGAGAGATCAAGAGAAACTAATTTTGGAAGAAATGAGATTTCTGGGGGAATTTGTCCAGTAAATCTACAAAAGGAGACGTTAAGATGTGTGAGACTATTAGCATACCTGCCAATTTCAGGTGAAAGGAGGGAAGAGCTGAAATCATTGTAAGCAAGGTTCAGCCTTTGGAGGTGAGGAAGATGGAAGAGGGTTGTGTTAGGGTGGATGGTACCTTGTAGCATGCCACAACTAAGGTCAACATCGATAACATCACCAGTGAAATCGTCACAAGTGATTCTATCCCACAGGCAACAATCTGTGCTTGAGTTCCAGGTCATCATAAAAGGATAATGATGAGAACCAAGCTGATCTTGACACAACGGACCATAGACATTGGATGTATCGTTGATAGAGAAAAGGTTTTCTTTAAACAGAAGCAATGCAACACTCTGTTCAGTAGAGCACAAACAACTACTATTCAACAAAGCGAAAGAGGTGGCAGTAAGAGAGATGAAGGAAAAGAAAAGAAGAGACTTTGATTTCCCCATTATCTTTGGTGACATGAGTTTTCTTACGATTAGCATTCACACCTGCTACAAGTATAGAGATGATTTTATAGTGTAGACACACGTTGATTGAAGTTGCTGTTGAAATACATAAATATTTTTAGTTCCCCATACAGGCGGCTGCCCCCAACTTGATGTAATATTGATATCTATCTATTTGGAGGTAGGGTCATGAGTTGAATTGTGTTGTCTACTTAAATGGTCTTTCCATGCACACTTTGCTAGTAATTCCCGGCTAGAATGACATGAAAAACAGCACCATTCGTAGTTACAAAATTATCTAATTTACTACAGCAAAATAAGTAAATCTACACACTTTCTTTTAAAATCAGTATTTACTATACATCTACACGTGGGCAGCATTATTGAATTCACACTGTACATGAAAAAAACTACACATGGAATCTCATAAAGAAATCTACATGCATGCTTGTAGTTGTGGTGGCTTTTGTTATGTCAAGATTGTGTACATTGCTCAAAATAATTGTCAAGTAAACGCTTATAGTAGTAGCAGATTTTGTCATGCTTTATAATTATGCACATTGCTCAAAATCATCACATCTAAATTGTAAATGATGGAATGAGCAATGACGACCTGTAATATGATTAGTTGTATACCAAACAACTTGCATAATGTTTGTAAACCTGTTATGATGCTTATAATCATGCACATTGTTCACTATTATTCTTTGTTACCACAAGTTCTGTCTATGTGGTCCAAGTTTCTGTTTTGTTTTTTAAATGTTTTTCTACTTAGACACTGCAAATTAATGGGGTAAATTTGTTCTAGCTGAACTGCAGAAAAACTATTTGACCAGATTGCAGTAGTTGAGATGTACATGGAACAATCTGCAAACCTGCCAATTACATTTGAAGGAGGAAACAGTATACATAATTATATCCATGGTTTAGTGTACTGATGATGAATTGAAGCTGGTGCATGCATGTGAAGGGTGGAAGAGAGTAGTACCTCAAGAGCAGGAGCAGAGGACAAGCAAGGTCAAAGACTAATTAATTGCATCACCAGTAAAGTGACTGAATGAGAGATTAATTGAGGGTAGGCCCTTAACATAATTTTCTGTCTGCTTGTGCAAACTATCCAACTAAAAATTGATTATAACAAGTGATTTGGTGTGATGCGAGTCCTTGACTTGGAGGTAGGGCGGTGAGTTTAATGCTGTTATCTACCCATGGATGTTATTTACACATGTCTAGATGCATCTTTTTATATTTGTTTTTAACAGGTCTCTAATTATAGACTACTTGCCACTTGCTAGTTGTTACGGACTTTATCAAGGTTGTTCCTATCATTTTTGGGGTTTGGGAAAAAAAACTAAAAAGGGCCCACTAAAGTATACTAGTTTTTTAGGTAACATTATATAAAACTAAATAAAGTCAATATTGCAATTAAACAACTAGTACTAAGCAAATAGCAAATAGCAAAACAATTAAACAAGTAAGCAATTAGAAACCATTTAAGGAGCAAAAACACCTCTACTTGAAATCTTGGCTCTTGATTATTGAATTTTGGAACAAAGAATTATCAAATTAACACAATGAGGTGGCCGGTTTTTTTTGTGATAACAAATAAAGGAAAAAAATAGTAATCAAAATAAAAATAAACTAATAATTAAACAGGAGAATAGAAAAAAGTGAATAAAACAACACCTTTAGGATGAAGAACTTGAACTTGAAGAATTGAAGATTTAAACTTGTGATGAAGGGAATGAAGGGATTACTGGTCTACTTAGCCAATTAGGTCTAGGATTTCTAATTCTTGGTATCACATTCAGGCTCATAGCCTCATTCGCAAGATTCCAATTTAATGCGAAGAATATATAGTTCTTTTTTCAAAGTCTTTGTGCTAGATTTTCTAAACCCTATGATGGGTTAGAAGAAAGGGTTTCACTCATATAGTTCTGTTTTTTAAAGACTTGGTATCACAAACAATTTGACAAAGTACGTACAATTAAAAGAATATTCCGACATCAATTTACATACATAAAATTATATCTACGTAACTAGCAGATAAACAGAAAAAAAAAAAATCAAATGTAAATTTGGAAACAAAAAAACAATACCTTCGTGAGGTTCTTGTCACCCCACAGACAAACAGAAAACAATCCATCAAAAATACAAAAGCAAAGGCAATGTGCGTTCGATAACTTTATTAATTTAGAGGGAAATCTTTTACAATCAAAGTGGCGTTTTTGAATAAAAGATAACTTAACACACTGAAATTTATTTGAATTGAAGAAATGTACTTACGTTACTTTTCTGCATAAACTTAAGAATGTATCCCCTTAGCAGTTAACACTTTCTTTTCAGCAAAATTTGCATCCCCTGTGTCACTCACTAAACACGGCACTCCCTATCTGAATCGAATAGATAGCAGGTTTGGGAGTTTTTCAGAACATGGCTTCTAACTACCTCTGTGTTTCAAAGTTTCTTGTATATATATTATTTACAACGTTGCTGAATACTGTGAACTTTAGCAGAACTTTGCGCGCTCACTTATTTTATTATTTCATATAATATAATATATAATATTTTTATTTTTCTATAATAATTTTTGATATATTATATTTTACTAAACTTGAATATATCATTATCATCGAATATAAAATTTATTATCGTCGGAACGATTTTTATCAAGTAGACAAACATGCAGGTGATTAAGTTTTTGTTTAAGGGATATTTGAGCAAAAAGACCTCAAATTGGACCATTTTTGTGATTATAACCTCCTCCGACCTGACATCCCTTTTCTCACTTCGAGCCTCAGTTTAGTACTGTTCATTTAGGTAAAAATGTTCACGTACTATCGACAACATGAGGAAATTCAGAATGTATTTACATCTGGACTTGTATACATGCATGTTTTAACAGGAGCTTATACACTTCATCAAAGAGGAAACCTAAATAAAACTTGATGTCTATAATTATTAGAGTAATAAAACCTAATTTCTTCATTTATTTATTTTTCATGCGTATAGATGCACAAACATTTTTTACACGTTTATAGATGTGAACAAAATTTTGCATACTTTTCTAAATCATGAAAAAAAAATGTGTATAATTCATATACTTGGTGTTGCTGAATTATCATTATTTCTGTGTACCTTCACAAGCAACAAATTCAAAGGATATAGTCCAATAAAAAGTTTTTTATGGATAACTTAAATCCGTTTGTTACACATAACAGGCAACTATATATGTACGTACGACATGATAAAACAAGACGACTCGACTCCATCCGTGGGCTGGACTTTGATATTTTTCAGCCTTCCCTCTTCTGCTTCTGACCAGCAATTGGGTGGATCCTTTCCTTTAATGTTCTTATCTACTTCGGTCAACAAAACTAAATCTTCAAATTGGTGGGTCGGGTCTGGCCTTCTTTAATAAGCCTTCAGGTAGTTGGTCGATGAAACTAGTCAAACAACCATTAAAACATTAAACTTAATTGAACATATATATATATATATATATATATATATATATATATATATATATATATATATATATATATATATATAGAATATGGTTCGTGTGAGTACCTAAAAAATGCAGAGTACCGTGAGTACCTGTGAACACACGGGTTTAAGATGTGAACATGCTCCGAAAAAAAGTTTTTTTTTTGTAATTTTTTCATATTAATTTAGGTACAAATAATATAAGCCTATTCGTAAAAGATTACACACATTCACACTTTCTAGCCTCTTAAAAGTCATGTGAACGTGAAAAAATTCATGTGAACATGCTTAGCTGTGAACATACGTTCACAACAGTGCAGTTCATGTGAACTTGCACGTTTCACATAGTTCTAGTGTGTGTTTAGGTGTGATTTTTTGCAAGTAGTCTTATATTATTAATTTAAACATGATTATGAAAAAAAATTTCAAAAAAAATGGTTTTAAGCGAGGTACCTCCGGTACTCCGCAAAACTAGTGGTACTCATTTGAACCCAAATCTATATATATATATATATATATATATATATATATATATATATATATATATATATATATATATATATATATATGTATGTATGTATGTATATGTGTGTGTGTGTGGTTAAATGTAACTATGCCTACTTTAATTACGAAAGAAAATCGCATGACAGAGGTAGATATATGGATTCACACAATTCATATTAAGTTCTAAAGATCAGATTATATATAACTTAACATACTCAAAAGTCAAAACACTAATGTGCATTTCTTTACACATATTTGTAGCTGCATAATTCAGAAGGTTTGGCTCCACATAACATGTATACACCTGCATCAGAAAGTCTGATCAAGAAAGATAACAGAGTGGGCATGTCAGACACTTCGGGTAAAGGTAGAAAAACATTTCTTGTTGGCCATTTTGAGTGATAATCTAACGAAAACAACTACCAGATAAAGCATAGATTTCATTGGCTTTTTAACAACCATCAAGCGTAGTATGTGTTTTCATTAATTTACACTTGAGTTTTAAATACTAATTAATTAGTGATTAAGACATACGGTATAAGTATCATGTTATGTAAAAGTTTCAACTTTGTAATGAAGGTTCACCAAATTCGACGGGTGGAATCAAATTGGTTGTGCATAAAGTATAACCCAGTTAATAATATGATTCAGTAAATAGTGCACCACTGTCTACCAAAAGAAGCGAAGAAGAATAATCATCCTAGCAAATACAGAAACTGACTGCCAAGGCACAAAACTCTAGCGACCGCTCTGCAGCACTGATTCAATGACTCCGTTACCAGAATTATACCCTCCTACAATCTAATTAAATTTGATTGGCTTTATGTTTTACTAAATTCTAAAGTAACAACTTAACATCGTGGTCTCAAAACCTTTTTCCAGAAGGAAAAGTAAAAAAAGAAGAAAAAAAAAATACAAGTTTTTCTTTTAACAAAACACATTTTAGAAGGGAAAGGAACTTTCCTCCCGAAAGAAAGGAAATGAAGAATTTAAAACTTGTGTTCTCCAAAACACTTTCTCTAATGTTCCCTTCCCTTCCTTTCCATTTGTTTCATTTTCTTTCACTCCAGAATAGAGAACATAATGTAAAACTATATACATAAATCATATAGGTATTCACTTGCGTAAACTTTTAATGTTGTTGTCTACTTGCGTACACTTTTCAACTGCACTTATCTTGGCCTATAACACATTGCTTCATTCATGTTGTTGTCCTTCTAAGTTTTGGACATCAGCCTAGAAATATGGTACAGCAGAAATCATATAAGATATATAAGATGATATCAAAAGCAGAACAATAGCAAATTCAACAAAGGTAGAAGTGTAGTAGTAACAGTTGAATCATATTATGCTATGAGCATGTGAGGATCTGAAGCACAAAGCTACAGTAGTTTGTACAATATGTGCTTATACAATCGTATCAACTCAAAAACTCTATAATCTGTCCAGAATAAAAATATATGGATATCAACTATCAACATCCTCCATGTATATGTAGTTGTCTAACTTATTACATTTCTCAAATGAGCATATGGGTTTAGAACAAGGGACTCGAAGCCAAAGAATGCATGGACTAAAATCAGATTTGAGAAGTGAGAAAGGAATGATTTCTATAAACTATTAACCATGCATACGCTAATGATTTGGTACACTGCTTCCCTGTCCACAAAGCCAAACCACTACGCAACTGCAGTATCCACAAGGCAACATGCATTAAGACAAACCGAGCTTGTAGTGAAATCTCCTCCAACCAGACCTGGAGCAAGCTAAAGAGGGAATTGGCATGTGATAACTTCTCCGCAATGAGTGCCTCCGAAGAAACTCTACCAATGATAATGAAAGACTCCACAGAAGGTCTTTGTATCTGTCAATCAACAATAGACATGCTTCGTAACTAAGTACTTGGTTCCAGATTAGCCTATCGTCAAAAGTTGAGTTTAGCTCATGGTTGTTGCCAATTTCAAGGTACAATTTCCCTGATTAAATTTTCTGAACTGCAACTTAGACACCAAATTACATCTAAAGAACATACGTATAATTAATGGATATTCTGTGGATCCTGAAACTCTTCATATGCAGACCAGAACACACAATTATAAATATTATATTCCTAGAAGACATACCAATGCATTATTTACCGCACGCAAGCAATCATTAGTCTTCAGCATCAGAAGGATGACACGAGGTAGTTTATGCAGAAGCTCTGTGATTTGAGGAAAATATTGGGAAGCATACATCTGCCAAAAAAATAGAGAAAATGAAGAAAAAAAGACAAGTTACCGGCCACATTAATTTGGTTTGGTCGGTTTCAGCCGAACCATGCACATCCCTACTTTTAATAATCATAACTAAACAAAAAAAACTACAGCTACAGCCACAGCCACAACTCTATAGTTACTTTTGCCAAAAAAAAAAGCTTGACGAAGTGGCTTCCAATAGTGCAAGAGGTCACCTGAAGTTCAGACTGGTCACTTGCATTGCCTTGTATGGCAAGATGATCAACAGCCGGATCAATAACCCTGTTCCAAGGCCTCATTGTAAGAATCCCAGCAAACAGAGGATACAGATCCTCTCCGGCACCCAATTTCAAGCAATATTCCTTTATTGAATCAACATCAGCCAGCACTAGTGCCTGTAATGAAGACATACAGTTGAATCATTTGTGATGCAAAATAGCAGATGATATAAAAGGCCATCCTTAACATTCAGGAGTGCACCTTCCAGAGTGCAGCATAGTTGGTCCTGGTGGAAACATCGAGTTGTTTGTACAGACCATGGTCCAGCAGTACCAATTGTGGTTTTCTTCTTCCTGTATACAAACAAACACCATAAATATTAAAGATATTGATGCAAGCAGAAAGGCGATGACAAAATGTTAACATTACATGTGAAAAAAGACACAGGTTGGAGATGACAAAAAGGCTTGAATCACTTCAAGCTATTAGTCCAGCAACCATATGTACCATTTGATAAATATATGTGCCAAAGGTAACGTCTATCACAATGAGAGACCAAATACAAAAAATGACCAGCCCCTCTCTCAGAGCTGAAATTCCCAAATCCATAGCATTCCTGTTCTAGTGATTTGTATGCTATGCAGGGAAACCAAATATCGATTTGGCTCTAAAACTCCAGCTATGAAGAATGGCCAATCAAGTCAAAGCATTCTTCAAGCAATAATCCATACCATAGTTACCAAGGCACCACCATGGCACACAGGTCGGCACTTATTATGGCAAGAGAGAATGGCATTCGTCATGTAGCCAGGAGCAGCTATTTTG
This sequence comes from Centrapalus pauciflorus, assembly GCA_020465985.1. NCBI lineage: Eukaryota > Viridiplantae > Streptophyta > Magnoliopsida > Asterales > Asteraceae > Centrapalus > Centrapalus pauciflorus. The sequence goes on along the minus strand of JAANYP010003880.1, from coordinate 933,845 downwards.
GCATGGTGATATGAGACACCATCAAAGTTTGGATTCACACTTTCATGAACCTAAAATCTAGACAATTCAACCTCTTAGTTATATACTATAAAATGAGCCATAAATCCTACACTAGATTAATAAATACAATTGGAGTACTATAAGAAGACTATAACATAAATCTAACCAAAAACAGACCTTCAAGCCTTTAACAGCTTTCTTATCTTAATGAGTACGTCATCAATAGCTATTTCCTCCTCAGTCCTCACAAAGTCTCTAGCATGTTTTCTACCTTCCTTACTTCAAAAACAAACCAAGTGAGATCTTCTCATGTCTCCCTTTTCATAAGTTCTTTTTTGCACCAGGTAACACTTTCTCTAATTATGGGTCATTCTGTGCACTTAGTTATGCATCCAGGTTTCACTGTTGTTCTTTATGATTGGTAAAAAAGATACATGACATAATTGAGAGAAGTATTAGGAATGCCATAAAGGCTTCATATAAAATCAAATAATAACTTTTGGACCCTTCTTATTCAATCATCTAAGAATCAATATTGAGTATTACTGCCCATATACATAGTGCTAAAAATTAAATATGAGTGTTTACCACAATAGTAAAGTAAAACTATTACTCATCATAATCTCATAGAGATGATAAAAACAGTGATAGACATAAATACCAGTTATCATAGTATAATAATTAGAAAATATGTTTTACTAGTTTATACATATAACATAAGGTTAATTAAGTCTTACCTATTGTAATACATACAGTGTATTCCAAAATCACCCGTTTTTCTTCTCCTTGAAAACTGTAGAACCTTTTGTCAATACTCAACAACCAATCAAGAAAAAAAAAAGACTTCCCAAAATTGCAGGGGATGTATCCATGCTGCAAAATTTAACTCTGGACATCATCACAACCAGTCTGAATACTTGACTCTATGTTTTTGGTTCTGAATCTTGATTACAGACTCTTATCAAGGAGGCAACTTACCAAAAAAATTGAATTGCATTACCAAGTATTCTCCTAACATATGTGAATTTCACGTTTTGAGTTCAACGAAGAAGATTGACAATGAATCCATTCAAGGATGATATTTATGTATATATGGTAATGTCCATTAGGTTAAGCCCATTTGGTCAACGGGCTTGTAGCGTTTTTCTTAGATTCTTATATATACGTTGTACCATTGTATTATTGGTTTCATTAAGAAACGAGTATTTAGTTTCCTATATTTCTTCTTAGAATGTGACATCCCGATAGACAATGTAACGACAAGGAGAAGAAGAGAAACATTTATACCCTTTTTGGAGGGAACAATATCCAAGGGAGATGCACTTAAGGAACTTTGGATCTAATTTGGTGACATGAGATCGAGTGTCCTGAACAAAACAATTACTAACGAATAGTTTAGGCCTAACAAGGAACAACTACTAACGTAGGAAAAGCACATAGAATGGCTTATTACCACCAAGAATTACCAAAGGCATACGATTGATAAGAAAACATGCCATTAAAATTGCATTGGCCCAAAAGGTTGTGGGGACAGCCCTTTCAAAAAAGAATGCCCATGCCACATCAAGGAGGTATTGATTTTTCACTTCGCTACCCTGTTTTGAGATGGTGTATCAACACAAGATAAATTGTGGGAATCAAGTATTCAAGTTAATTATATTTGTAACAAGCTAGGCATGATCAATATCTGTGCTCCAACTTGAGGGGGTGTTGGATTATATTATCTATATATGGTAACGTTCATTAGGTTAAGCCCATTTGCTTGTTGGGCTCGTAGGATTTAGTTTAGATTTCTATATATACGTCGTATCATTGTATTATTTATTCCATTAGGAAAAGAGTACCCGTAATTCTGTTACACTAACAAATAGTCCATGTTTCTCATATTTCTGTTTCTATTCAAAAAAACGATGTCATGCTTTGATACCACAGGGTATGTCATCCCAACTTAATATACTACGAACAATCGTTCCCTCAACTATGCAATAAAAGTGCAGCTTCATTCTTGTGCAAAAGATGTCCTTTATCCAAACATGTACAATACTCTTACTCACCTCTTCAGTACAAAGCATCTCACTCATTTTACTTGATAGAATGATGTACGGGAACCTCTAGAGTCAAAAGCATCTCTAGCTCAAGATGCCAAGATAATAAACCAATGCAAGATTGGCTAACGCTAGCACTACAATCTCATGATCCCCAACTCCATACAATTAACTCATTTCATGGTCCTTTCTTTCTTGTCTATGGGAACCACCACTATTTTTCCACGTTAGAGTCTAAAGGGTCAATATCATCTCAATTCATTAAACACATTGCCAAATCAATGCCTCGATACAAGAGAAACAAGTATGCTTTTATAATTAGCAATACATGTAATCATATACCTCACTGGCTATAAAGCGGAAAACTCAACACAATCACATGCTCAACACTGATTTACCTCCATATTAAGTTACAATGACAAAGAAACGTGTTTATTTAATAGAAACTAGATAGATTAAAAGCCTCAGATAATAATATGGAATAATTATATATATGCTTCCAAGTGTTACCAATCAAATGACTTACCTAAAATAACACTTCTGCGAGAAGGCAATGTGCGAACTATCAAGTTTGCAGCATGTGGATCACAGTGCACAAATCCATGCTTAAACATCATTTCCGCAAATGTTTTACTGACCTGTCTTATGTAAAACAAAGCTCTTCTTACCATACATATTTAACAACCAAGCAACATGAAACATAATTTGGATATTAGGGACAGACATGAAAATCAAAGAAAGCAATTGAAAAAATGAAAGATGCCTTTATATGTACATAGCTTGATGGCCTTTAAAATGAACTTACCAGCGTTGCAATGTCATGTGGTGAAAGTCCAAGTTCTTGGATGGTCTTCACATCATTGACTTGTGCACCTTCCACAAACTCCATAGTCAACAATTTTGTGGTACTTAGATTCCAGTATACCGCAGGGGCATAAACATAGTCTGCAATATGAGGAGATAACCTCCGAAAGTTATCCATACATTTTATGCTGTTCTTGGCCTCTATTAAGAAATCTAGTTCCTGATAACCATCATTGGAACTTAATTACAATATAATTATCAATCACAAAAGTATGTATAAATGCACACATGTAAAAAATAGAACTCTTACATAGACTAAAGCAACAGGCACATGTACAAGAGAATATGGCAGGGCTGACTAGACTAAGAGAAGCCTATGTGTTAGCATTGGAGTAGTTTAACGATATTTTGTGGTCATGGGTTATGTTTCGTATGTATTCTTGGAGTACATTCGCAGTTGCAGTTGTGGTCTTGTTAGAGGCTGCCATTTAAGATGTAGAGATATCTTACATTTTGTAAATTTTGTCAATATTTGGTGACCATATATCAGATCACATAGTCTACTCTTTTATAGTCAGCTTACGGTGTTCATTATGGAGCTTCAAAACATGTAGGCCCTTAGAAAGTTATCACAAGGGGATACCTTTTACCATGTGAAGCCCAAATTACAGGTTAAATGGTTGTAAGGAAATGGAGTTTAAAGTGTTGTGCAAAGCATCACAGAAGATCAGATTGTTTTAATGATTGTGATATGCCTATAAAAATGCAGCAGAATATCATGACCATTTGAGAAGTGATTAGGTCAAAAACTTTAATCTCACCTTGGGTAGACTGTCACGTACTTCATCAACCAACCACCTATATTAAAAAAGCACGATTATGTTATTTAATGATACAAGACATGCAATTATTTACTTAATAATACAAGACAATTCAATGTCCCAATCACAAGACAAATAGTAGTCGGATAATGACAAGAGAATGGCAGTTGGTTAAATATATAAACCTGTAATCAAATGAAGGAAAGAGCCAGTGCAAAGTATTCACTATCAATTCCACGGTTGCATAATCTGCAGCTGCAGTGTCTGTCATGTGCATATGTTGTACCTGGAACAAGGATACATCAAATGATGAACATCCATCTTCCAAAATTCCCATTAGATAACACAAGTCAAGCTGTACATAAAAAAGGCAAAGTAAGGGAGCTAGCGAAAGAGCTTGAAACCTTCACAGCAACTTTTTGTCCTTCATGAGTGCGAGCAACATGAACTTGAGCAAGTGAAGCACTCGCAATAGGGACAGGGTCAAACTCATCAAATACCTGTGTAAGAAAACACTTAACTTAATTTCATGACTCAAAAATAACTAGAACAAAAGTATGAGGAAATAGTGAGATTAGGAAAGCAAACATTAAATTTGATGTTCAAGTCACAAATGACAAGTCCTTGGGAAGACAATACCATAAATAAATATACATACTTCTTCAGGTGCCCCACCAAGCTCTTTCTTGACAACTTGGCACACTTGATCATAGGAAGAAGTCGGACATCTATTCAACATTGACTCCCTCAATGTATTAATGTACTCTTGCGGTACCAAATATTCCTAAATGAGAAATTCACATTTAGCTCAACCATAGAAATCTGCTTTATGCATAGCTTCATAATATATAAATCCAACCTTCAAATAAAACACTAAATTCCTAATATCCATGGAAAGGACAGGTCTTACCAGTTGACCTATATATTGACCAAGCTTAATATAGATTCCACCATTTTTGAAGCAAAGTTCTTCAATCCTACGTGCACTCCTGGTGTGGACTTCATGCTTAACTCTTGTTCTCTCAATGTTATCTTCAGGTACTCCAAATAATGAATACTCATAATCTAAAGTACATGAATATTCATCTATTTTAGAATCAATTTAAAAAATAGTATGATTTATTCAAATTGGATAGAAATACAGCACAAAGAACATCAATTTGCAAGATAAAAGTAGAAAAATATATCAGGACTCAGGTTGTCTTTAACGTGTAACAAAAATATTAGACGTTAGAAGGTTTAATATAGGTTTTGAATCCCCAAGTGCACCTAGACAAATTAAAGGACCAGTAAAGTTTGACCATGGATAAACCGATAAACATCTAGGCCTCAAAGGCAACTATTGAACAGGCATAGAATAAGAAATCAATTCGTTATAACCTTTACGATAACAAAGGTCTGTTTAAACGTGTGTTTGGGACGCAAGGTGGCCCAACCCCCATTGCTTCTATCCAGGATGGGAATTCACTGAAGGGCCTTTTCCTAGTGATACCAAGATGTTTCCCCCACCAAGTGGTCGTGGCCTTGTGGGTTCAAGTCTCACTTGAGACTAAGATGATAGTCTAGGTAGGTATCCTTTCAAAAAAAAGTAAGAAATTTTGGGCAAAAATGGATACAACAAAGAGGGATGTTTCCTCTAACTACAGAATATCAAATTAGATCTCTGATCATGTTACGCCGAGAAGTGAAGAACCTGATGAGAAAATGAAGATTGAAGCACACGGTAAGATCCAAGTAAATTAAAAGTTACATTCTTATCAGTCGTTCAGTTTATAAACGCCAAATCCGCACCATATAGATTAATTCGTAGTATTTGTGAATTTTAAAACTGACAGCAGTGTAGTAGGTTAAATCATCTTTAATTCATAAGTTAAGTTATGATTCTTTCCGAATTGATCGGTGGTTAGGTTAGTAAAGGCACAATCACTCTAATCGAAGAAACATCATTTCAAAATTGATCAACGGACCTGCATGTTTGAGTTGACAAAAGTAAAAGTGCAAATACACATGAACTATCAAGAATCGTAATTCGTAAGGTTTAACAAATACAAAGTAGAGGATTTACACACGCATGAAGTTTGGAATTAAAAATGGATCAAGAATTAAGGGAGTTTACCGAAGGCAATCGCGGCAGCGGTGAGGGATAGGCGAAAGAGGCGGACGGGAACGGTGGTGCAGAGCTTGAGGGAAGTGGCAGGGTCGTCGGATTTAGCAATGGTGGCTGCACCAAATCCGGCTCCCAAGGCCGAGGCAGCAAATGCGAACTTCGATTTAGCGCCCCATATAGATCGTGCCACCACCATGTTTGTTCAGGGGTTTCTGGCAGAGTGTTTTTGGGGAACGAAACGTGGCGGTGGCGGGATGGTGGGCCGGCCACCCCTTTTAGTTAGACAGACACGATGAAAGTTGAAGCTGGAGTGAGTAGTCTCCACACATATCATCAACTCAACTCAACTCAACGGCTAAAAATTCTGAGTAAGGGTAATCATGAAAAAAAAATGGAATTGAAAATAAATCAATTGATGATGTGTTCCTTTTAATATTTTTAAGAAAGGAACGGATGAAAATAACAAACGATTTTGGCTCTAATTTATTTTTTCTAAATCCGGAAAGAAAATGAAAGAAATAATAGTTAACATTTCCATTCTAATCCAATATTATTCCTCTCTTTCTTTTTCGTTCCTTTCCTTCCTCTGGAACAAAGCGCAAGAGATTACAAAACTAATTTTGTGTCTTTTTTTCTAGTCTTGGTTTTGAGTTTGTGTGTCCCAAAATATTGTAAAAAATTAAGGTTAATTACTTATTAATACAACAATGTTTAATTATTTTACCAATTTATACACATAAAATTACTTTATGATAACTAATGCAATCATGTTTCAATTTATGCAGCATAACCCTTCACTCAATAGTATATTATTTATAATGTGGCTTTGGTGTTCATATCTACTCTCACAAGTCACAACACATAATGTGCTCCTATGTGTCGGCGTGTCACATAATGTTGTTTCTTACTACACCACATTTACTAGAAACTGTGTAATTCGGTTCTTTTTTTTAAACATGATTACATAAATCTTGTCAAAATCAACTTAGTTGCACAAATTGGTATGTGAAACGTTATTGCATAGATGATCAATTAACCCAAAAAATTAATTGAGAATAAAATCCTCGATTTATTTATTTTTTATGGCTTTCAAAAGTTTATCTATCATAACCTGATTTTTCTGTTTTTTGTTACCTAGTGACCTATCATAATTGGGTTATAATAAGTAATTTTTTTTAAAAAACCAAATTTAAATTAACTTGATGATTTTATTAGTAAAAGATAATAATATGGACTAAATCGCAAAAAAATGACTTTGTCAAACATGTAGGTCATGCATCTCATGAACCAACAACAATATTATCATAGAAAATTATTTTATACGCAGCCTAAATTTTTATAGCCCTGTGTTTATTTTGTAGAAAATCCTCGAGTTACTTATTTTTTATAGATTTCAAAATCTTACCTATTATAATCTGATTTTTTCTGGCTTTTCAATGTCCGTCTACCTATTATAACCGAGTTATAATACATAAATCTCCCAAATCATAAACAAAATAACTTGAAATTTTATTAATAAAAGATAACAAAAAGGAGATTACTCTGCAAAATAATTGACTGTTGTTAAACATGTAGGTCATATATATTTGCACTTTGACTTTATTTAAACAGGAAAAATGTTTAATTAGAAACAATAAAGTGCAAATACACATGAACTAACAACGGTCGTAAACCGTAAAAAATTGATTGTTTTCAAACATGCAAGTCATAAACTACCAACAGTCGTAATTTAGGAAAATTATTTTATACGCACCAAAATTTAATACAGCCTTGTGGTTATCATGGCTCATGATATGTGCTTATAATTTTTTAAACATATGGTTAAACACATCGACATACAATATTGAATTGAATTTCAGATTTAATATAGGACATGATATGAATCGATTGATATTACAGGGTTTATGCTTAAAAAATCCTAGCATAATTCAATTTTAGATAACAGTTTGCCCTAAGATCATGCGTGATCTTGCAAAAATCCTATATAATATCCTTTATAATTAATGGTGACCGTAAATAAAAATATATATTTGGCAAGTTGATATCATTAAATTTTTATCAATAAAACCCATATTGGTAGGCATTGGGATGTCAGTACTATAGGCCCAGCCCATGTCAATAATATTAGATCCAGCCCATCGTAATTCAGAATATACATAAGTTTGCAACTTACAAGATCTACATAATACTATATACACATAACGCATCCAATTTTTTAATTGAGAGTTCAAGTTTTTTTATTGCCTCTTATTTTTCTTTCTTATTTCAAATCTACAAATACTATTAAATGAGTAACTAATATGTCACGTGCCCGTCTCAATCTGTCACGTGTCGAAACTTTTTTTGCCACATGTGATTATTTATTTAATTTAATATTCAATTCAAATCAAAGCAAATTTATTACTCTATCTAATCCAACTAATCTGAGAATTAATTAATTCAATATAATAACTCAAAATTTTTATAATAATTTTCATGTTTTTATGAATAATAATTTTTTTAAATATATTTTTCTAATTCAAGTCATGTTATACATGGGTATATATTATGTAGTTAATATTATTTAAGTACTATTAGATGAGATACAATGCCAACATATGATATTAGTATTAAAGATAATTTTTATTGTGTTTTTAATTCAAGTAAAATGTATATCATGTCGAATTAGCAAGGCTGCGTTTAGTTAATGAAAAGTAGACAATTTTCATTTCAGTTTTCAATTTATATTTTGTAAATTTCCTGAATAACCATAAGTCTATAACAACAAAAGAGATTGCTTGGGTATAATATAACAAAGTCATGGAAAGAAAAAGAAATCAATCTTGAGAATTATTTTGTAGTAATGTAAACATGATTCCTGGAATACTACTAGGATAGGGATAGGAGGCTTTGTCATGTATTTACAAAAATTGGTTTTCTATAAGTCGTATGAATTTTACCAATTTGGTGGAATTCATATATCATACGAAATTTTGTTGCTTCATTACTATCATGTGAATAGAACTATTTGTATATCAAATTATTCTTGTTAAAAAAAGAAAAAAAATCTTAGATCCTCATTAATAATAAATTTTATATATATAACTTTACATGTGTGGTGTTGTTTTTGAGCAAGAAATGTTTGATGAATATCAGAATATTTTATGACCGTATCATGCAAATAAAGTTTTTATCTTTTTAAATGTGTTGTTTTGGTTGCTGATTTTAAAATATATTTTAGAATTTGAATTTTGTAAATTTTATGATTTAACGGATTTTGAAATCCTCCATATCAACATTTACTATTTTTAAAATCATGGATGCTAATACTGTTATAAAATCCTACAACATGGAAATTTGTTGGAATGTTTCCGAAAGAATTAGATTTTTGTCAAAGAATTATAATATATCATTAATAAAATTTAAATTTATTTTCCTTAAATTATTTGGAAATCCAACTAATCAAAAGCCTCTTAATAAAATTTAAAAATCCAGCTAACCAAACAGGAATTAACAAATTTGAGTTGTAAAATCTGAAATATACTTTTTATTATATTCGAACTTTCTTGTAAGAAAAAACAATCAAAGGTTTTCAATTCATCCACCGAAAGAGAGGAGTCATTTTCATGGATGCGGGTATGATACGACCCATGGGTCAGATACTAAAAGATTGCCATGGGCCACGGTTTTTTATATTTTTCATTTTTTCTAGAAATTCTCGGTCCCACCATGACGTCATTCTTTATGTGTGTAATCCGTGTTCGTTTTTTCTTTTCCTTTTTTTTATTCTTATAAAAAATAATTTCCGGTGTAATCTCAATCATTTTCACTATGAAGAAAAAAGACATCGGTAACAAATAAATTAAATTATTTCAACCATTTCTAAAGAAAATAAATTATTGATTTATTCATTAAGAAAAACATGATTTTTACTTTCAAGATTTTTTATAGAGGGGCCGAGGCATGCGTAATTTGTTGAATAATTTCATGTCCTTTCATAATTAATATTTACGAAAATTCAATAGGCATTCCACAAAAATCATTAACCTACAAAATGAATATGACCAAATTTTTATTTCCTTTTATAATAAAGACTTTATTAGTTTCCAATCTCATGTAGAATTTGCAATTCTAGAACTTCCAATTCCTCCACCAATAATTACATAAATTTCAATTATATTTTCTAAAATATAAAGATGCAATGATGATGTTAAAAGATACCTAAAAATAAATGACTTTCTACAAAAAAAAATGATCATTGAAATGCATTTAATCTTACACAAGCCCATTGATTTATCGAGTCATCAATAAAGTAGGTTAATATTGTAACAATATCGCATATTAAACTTTTGGTAATGTACAATACATTGATCGTAAATTCCAAAAAAAGAAGGAAAATTTTATTTTTTTTGGTCTTATTGGATTCAAGTCATAGTGTCATTAATATTATTCGATTTGACATATTAATCAACTTGTTCAACGTACATATTATAATGATTCCAGTCCCATATATATTGCATGCACGATATTACGATACAAGTTATTTCTTATTTAAGTTTTTGTTTTTAACAATTTTATATCATATATAATAAAGTTTCTGTTTCAAAATAAAATGTACAGAAAAAAAAAAAGTAAAAGTTGAATAAGATCAATATGAAAACTATTAATAAAAAATGAATTTAAACTTTTTAATGCGTGTGACTTTGATATTTATAGAAGAGTATTTTTTTAAATGCTTTAATTTATAGTCTTTAGTTTTTAGTTATGATCATTGCGGTTGGTTTATGTTGTGTTTTGGTTGGACGTATCCAAGTCTTGAATATATTGCATGTTTGAAATTTGACCTTCTACCTATTTCACACTTACTGCTTCATTTTTGACTTTTTGTAGTAAAATTTGACTTCTATTCCATGCCTCAAAATATACGCACACTTGTACATATCACGATTAAAGATAAATATACATCAGTAACAAAAACGTGTATTTTATTACTTTTAAAATACCAAAAAATAACCGAAATAATAATACTCTTTTGCCATGTTTTTCTGTTGTAAAACCACAAGTCAACAATCACCTAATTACATAAACATATAACATATTGTTGTCTTTTTTTTTTTTTTTTTGTAACATATTAATTTTTTTTAATTAGAAAAATATATTAGTGAAAACACATCAATATAGATAACATTACCAAAATAAAAAGGTAACTCTAATGAAATGACGGTTTTTTCATGTAGTCAACAAAATTTTTCGACGTATTACTTGGCTAGGAAACCTGACGTGATACCTTTTAAAGATTGTCGATTACCTGATCAGGTAATCTGTTACTTTAATTATATGGTATGTTTTTATTAGTGGAATCCGCTAATTGAATTTTTTTTAATATGTTACTTAAATTTGAAAAACTGTAAGAATATGTTGCCTTTTTATGTAAATAACTCATTAATAATTATGTCGAATGGATGCAGTTTAATACTTAAATAAATGGTCGGTAATTGTTTGTGACGTACTTAATTGACTTGCAAGTGTTATTGTGTATGTTACATTGAGTGGGTAATTTAATAGGATTTATAAGGTTTCCTAACTAAGGTCCTTCTACGTTTCTCAAAAATCAAAATACTTGATGTTGTGTAAAATCAAAATACTTGATGTTGTGTATATATATGACGTACTTTTTTTTAAAATTAATATGTCATCCAACACGTTTATCCAACAATAACTTTTTATTTCTCATTTAATTCCTCTAAAATATATATTATATGTATATAAACTCATCTACTCAAAAAGTCTTAAACATCACTTATTATATATTTAGGGGTGGGTTCAATGGAAAACCACTATGCACCTGAAAACTATGGAAACCTACGCATACGTTCGATTGGGTGCATATCATGAAACACGCGGTGACATGATCGTAAATAAGGTGATGCATCACGCGGAATTTTGATGCATCACACGGGAAATTTGATGCATCACGCGAGATTTTGATGAATCACGCGAGAAATTTGATGCATTTGTGGTGGTGCAGTGCGGTTTTCACAAGTTTTCAGGTGCATTGTGGTTTTCCATTGAATCTCCCTCTATATATTTATATGATAACTAAATTACGTATACATATGCTTAGTGAATAACTACATGATATTAACATCAAAAGTTTTATTTAAGGCGCAATTGTTAACGATCTCTTATTAAAATTATGTTTTCTAAAACCTATTATAATTTTTTCTTTATAGATTGTGTTTGGTTGAATTTTTACCTGAAGCTTATTAAATCCGTATGCAATCAACTATTTCAAGTGGCATAGACTTATGAAAAATAAAATTACAAGTATAATATAAATTTAGTTATCTTTCTAATTTGTTTTATTTATTTATATGTGTGTACTTTTATGTCTAGATCTATATCTAGCTACTTACCAAGCAAATTATTAACAAAAGCTCTAGATACCACTTCCAGCTCTAACTAGTTTTTATCAAGCAGTCTCAAAATTCATACATTTACTCAGTGACGTTCCTATCGTTTTTGGTCCGGGACAAAAACTTATAAATGACTCTCTAAACATGTATGTATATTTAACAGTTAAATAATAAAAGAAACAACCATGTGAATATCACAATCAAACAACTAGCGAAACAAGTAATCAACTAGTATTAGTCTAGGTATCATAAAGAAGTTGGACCCCCTGGCCCCTAGCTGTTGGACAGTGAGTCAGTAGACCAGGTTGCACACCCTAATGGGTCGGCTCTGCATTTACTTCAGATTGATTTAAAAGCTAGAACTAAATATTAAATGGATTCGATGATCGGATATGATTTTAAAAAGAGACATAAATACATAATATAAAATTAAAAAAAATCGATCATTAAGAGGATTAATTGTTTTATAAGAATGAACCATGAAGACGTGTTAACATGACAAGACACAAAATGTACAAAAGTATTACAATCATATACATAAATATTTATTTGAAAAATAAAAAATATGAAAGGGGTTAATTTTGATGTTGTTTTTCGAATGTGTTGACCCTTGACTGGTCCAAGTGCATGGCTAAGCCGCAGGCGGCGGCTCCTTCGTTACCATGTGGAATCATCATACAACATGGGTGCATTTCACCTTACAAATGTCTCTAGCCATGAGAAAAATCTTTTTATTATTATTTATTTATATTATTCAAAGAAAGTGATGGATGTTTTGATATTTTTTAGTGGCTCACATACAAAGAATCCCATTATTTCTTTTCATATTTGATTGGAAATTTTTTTTAGATATTTTGATTATTTTTTTTTTGGCTTTTTTCGGTAAGATTTGGAAAATTAGGTTTTCAAAAGATATAAATATCTTTTTGTATGGTATGACAGAGTTTCTTGTAGAAAAACAAACATGTTTTCAGGTCATTATTATATATGTGACTACTTCTGATACCATTAAACCATTTGCAATCTGCTGACCAACCTTTCGTCTTTGACGAACCTTCTTTTCAGCAATTTCACTTGTCTATATTTTATTATTCAAATTCATATTTCTTGTTGAAAGCTTTGTTCAAGTCTGTGTTTGTTCTGTTGAAATAGTTTTATTGTATCAAGTAAAGGTTTTTTTGCACAAAGAATCTCATTTTTGAATGTATAAACTATTTAAAGACTATCGTTTATATTTTTAGTAAGGTAATCTGAAAAATAAATATTGGAAGGACAAAACAAAAAAACACAAGTTGGATAAAAATTGATTTAAGTATCAAAACGCGATATATTCAAATGTTGATTATTGAATAAAGTTTTTGAAATAGTTTTTATATTGTAAATTAATTATAACATGGTTTAGAAAAGTAGACAAGTAAGCAAGTATTAGGTAAGATTTGAAGGGGAGTGGGAAATAAAACAAAGTATATTATGTCACATTCCTCTTTATTTTATATATGTGACTACTTTTGATACCATTAAAGCCTTCATCTTATCTATTGTGGTTGTATATAATAACCATAATTTTTATTACAATATCACTAACAAAACGATGTCATTACTATGTGTTTAAATCTATAATTTATAATATATAATTACGAATATCTATCTATAATCTATCTAAATAATATATCAATAATAATAATAATGAAAAAAAAATTAGAGTTTATATAATTCTAGTTAATTAATTATTAAATTAGTTAAATTAAATTTAATAGAATGGATTTGACTATTTATATTTAAATTAAATTGTAGTAAATAACATGACAAATTGAGAAAATGACAATCAAAAAATTAAAGAAAAAAATTACAAGTAGCAGATTTTTACCTCATTTAATAATATTTAACTATTTATAGATATACAATTACAAATCTATTTATCTGTATATATAATAAAAGAGAACACATGATGTCATGTGTCACCTCAACGTTTATTCGCAAAAAATAAATACAACTTATTATTAATAATAAAATAATAAATAAATGCAATTTGTTATTTTTTATAATCTATAAATATTAATAATAAATAATTAACTCTATCCTTCACTTTCATTATCTAATGACTTATAATCATTATCTTTTTAATCGATCTATAGACATTACATAATTTTATAAAATAAAATATTAAAATTAATAAGATTACTATAATACATAAATTAAAAATATGTGTTTATATTACTATTATAAGCTTAATTTAAACATAAAAATATTTATTAAAGTAACTCACGTATTATGAGGGTGTTTGGATTTGCGTTTGAAAAAGTGTTATAGCGTTTTGGAAACTAATAATCAGATAATAGCTGTAACAAAAAGTGCTGCCGAAAATGTAGTGTTTGGTTTAGCTTTTGCTGTTTGCTATCATAATTATCAAATAATCAGTTTTTAAAGTGTTTGGATTTGCTTTTTAACTTGTAAAATGACCAAATAATCACTTATTAAGCAAATAAGCTACAATTTTTAACTTATGAAAAAGTGTGGTAGGATTAACCCTAAACGCAAATAATCACTTATTAACATATGCAATCCAAACACTTTAAACCAATTATTTATGTTATTGTAACGTAATAAGCTAATAATTTCGTTTATAGCGCAAAACCAAACAGCCTCTATATGGGTTGGTAGACTAGTACGATAATAACTTAGAATGATATAGATTTTTTTTAATTTATAATTACTGGTCAAAATTTCATTTCAAGAAAGAATAATTAATTAGTGTGGGATGTGTCACCACTAACCCCACAAAGATTGTAAGTTGAAAGCCCTATACCGTTCAAGATAAATTAGTGACATATCTCTAAGTATTGATTCATGAGAAGAAAAAAATAAATCAAATTTATATGTTTTTAACACAATTTATAAACGAACCAAACATGGTTAAATTAGTTTCAATTCAAATTACAAAAACAATTCATTTAGAGAATTTAAAAGAAAAAACATATAAGTTTATATAACAAAATAGAAAGCACAACAAACGTATAAAAAATTTATTAAACATGAGACGTTTAAATACTAAACATGACATGCTAGAATGAAAAAAATTAATGAAGTACTAAGCTAGACACGTATATACTAAACATGACACCTATAAAATTAACTACTAAAAACAATACATATAAAATTTATTGGGTCGGAATAAAGGTAAGACTTATTGTTTTATATATATTTGTGAAAATGTTTAAACATCTATAAATGAACCGAATACAACTCGTTCTTCATGTTTAACAAATACATGACTAAAAATTATTTGTTGAAAGTGTTTAAAAGTAATAATTGAATAAAAGATATTTGTCTGTGCACTAATCGTTTAAACATTTTTAAACGAACAGAATGTTAAACGTTGTTAATAAATGTTTAAAAAAATTTTAAACACCGTTACAATTCAAATTTCAAAAGTCAACCGAGTATCTAAAATTGCATTATATTTCAACATTAGATAAAAAAATTCACACATCAAAGGTGTTTGTGGCATATTTCTATAAAAGTGTTTACAAATTAAAAACTTCAAACCATAGATGAGGTGTCCTTCTAAAACCTGCCCCAAATGCAACATCATCATCTCCAGGTTCTGTATCGAAATCTAGCAAGCTTTAAGTCTAGGCGTACTTCTAAGCAAATGATTCCTCAATCAACTTACCTTTGGATCTTGTAAATATCAACAACTAAAGGTAAACACATCTTAATGAGTTATAGATCAATATACATTACAATATCATGTGTTCTTTAAGTCAAATCTACATATTGAAACCAATATTAAGTTTAAGCCACGCCCAATTCTTGACTTTTAAAAGTCAACATTGGATTTTTGTCAAATTCATGAACACATTGCCAACATAATTGAAATAAATTACACAAAATGGCAGCATAGAATTACGTAAAATCGAAAGATGTTATATTTTTAAATTGAAACATATATTTTCGTCCTATAAGATTTTTGCAAAAACGTTTGAAAATTTTTATGGGGTTGACACAAAAAGTGAGATTGATTGTTTTAGATATTTAAAAAAACGTTTAAAACATTTTATATATGAAACGAACATGATTCATTCGACATGTTTAATATTAACACGACACATTCAAATTTTATTTGAACTATTAAACATGACACATTTAAATAAAAAAGTTGTCATTTTTATAAGGCAAATGACAAAAAATAGTAACAATTTATATCATTTTTATCATTAATAGTAACATTATTTATTTTTTATTATTGATAACATTGACTTTTATATTTTTATTATTTATAGTGACAATTTTTTATTTTTCTATTAATAATAGTAATTACTGACCTACAAATCTGTTTAGCATGTCACCTAGGCATGGCAAAAAAACCCAACCCCGACGGGGAACCCGTAACTCGACCCCGATTTGACCGGGGAATCCCCGAGTTGACCGGGGATGGGGACTTTAATCCCCGACCCCGGTTATAAATTATGTTTTAATATAAATTATTACATATATTTAACTTTACAATGTAAATTACTCATTACATTTTATATAATATATTAAATATCATTGTATATGACTTTTCTATAGTTTAAAATACTATTGCTATTTTTCATTTCGTTGGTTATATAAATGTTTTGCATCCATTTCTTTGTTTTAGTTTATTACAAATTATAGGTTATATATGTAAATACCTCAAATATGTTTGAATTAAAATTTTTTAATGTTTATTTACATATATTTTTTTATACTAAATTACTATTTATAGTTTAAATTTAAATAATCTTTAGGAGCTTGAAAATCCCGATTCCCCGACGGGGATGGGGCCGGGGATGGGGGAGAGGATTATGAAGCGGGGATGGGGACGGAAACTGAGATCCCCGCCCCGCCCCATTGCCATCCCTAATGTCACCAATAACTTTTCAGTTATAAAAAATGGTTATATCTTTTCATGTTTTTATCAATAACAGTAACATATCAAATTAAAACCATTTTTTTTAAATTTATTAAGTTTTTTAAGATTTCATAAACACCAAAATAAACCCAATTTATATTTCAAATTTTGTTGTGAAATTTTATAATAAAACTTCAGTTTTTATTATTCTGTTGTTATTTATTTATTTAAAGTTTATTTAATTATATTATTACTATATTTAGTGACTATTTTTTATTTGATTAATTTATTTACAATTTTTATTTTGTGTATCCTTATAATTTTTTTAATATATATTCTGTAACTAGCTTATGTCTCTCTTCAAAAAATAATAATAAATAAATAAATTTGTTAACATTATGAGTAAGTTGAGATGTACTAGAATAAAAATATTTAAAATGTAAATCTTATTATATATGGTAATAAGATAAACATAGGAAACATTATAAATCTAATAAATATCATGTAAATCATATCATATTTAAATGTTTGATGTAATAAAATGGGTTAATATTGAAAAAACCACACGGACTTTCATGTAATTATTGATTAAGTCACTGAACTTTCTTTTTTCTTGTTTAGGTCACTGTACCGTTTACCGGTTAGTGACCTGCTAAACAGGTCAAATATATAGTTTTGAATAAGACAAAAATTATTTAGGGACTTAAACATTCGGAAAAAAAGTATAGTGACTTAATCGATAAATTAATGAAAGTTCGTAGGGTTTTTTCAATATTAACCCTAATAAAATCTATGGTATATATTTTTCAACTAAAAAGTTGTGATTGGCAACGTGGCATGTAAGGTTTGTTGGTGAAACTTGAAAGAAGTAAAATAAAATGGAGGGGGGGAGAGTGAGAGTGAGAGAGAAAGGAAAGAAGAAGGTTTGTTTCTAGAAAAGAGGGGTTAAATGTCGTTTAAGAAGTTAATTAGGTAATTGCCGTTAATTTCACACATTCATGACCTGTATTTTCTTTCATTCAATTTTATAATTAAACAATTCTACTTACTATTCTAGACAGAGAGAGAAACTGAAAAAGTTTGCTTCCTTCTTATTTCTATTTGACCCTCCCAAGTCCCAATCCCCATAGTCCCACCCCAAAGTCTTTGCCTTTGCTTCTCCAAAGAAATCTGCATTTTCCACCCCTTTTCAGTTTTCTCTTTCAATTCCCTCCCACAGACACAGTACCTCTCCTCCATACTCTTTATAATTTATACAAACACCACCAAAGAAAAACACAGATAACTAATCGATCATGGGGTTTTTGAAAGATGAAAGAAGTAAGAAAGCTTTGAGAGGTTTCAAAACCCTCTTCTTTTTGGTTACTATGATTATTTCCTTTCTCTTCTTCTCTGCTCCCATTCTCTTTGTCGTCGCCGATGCTTTACTTCCCACTGCTTTCTTGTCTGCTTCTCTCTCATCTCCCTCCTCCTTCCTCCAAACCCTTTCTTCCCATTTCACCAACTACGATTTTCGATACTCTTTGATCGATATCCCTCTAATTTCCATCATCAGATCCGCCATCATCCTCGGTAAGTACCAAACTACCAATCTAATTATTTATACTATTTCTCTCTTTCTTTAATTCTTTACTTTACGCTCACCTGATTCTTCTCCCAGGCGTCTATGGACTATGCGACGGTCCCAGGCTATCCAGAGGTCCGTATTTAGGGATCACCACTGTTTGTTCGCTAGTTTCTTTGTTGTTTGTATCGGTAAAAGCCTCCTATGTGTTTGGCGGCGGAAGGACCGATTTCTCCGCCACGGAGGTGGCGTTGTTTGTGTCTTCCTTGTCGTTGGCCGTCGGCCATATCGTGGTGGCCTATCGTACTAGCTGCAGAGAACGACGGAAGCTTCTCGTTTACAAAATCGACATCGAAGCTGTAAGTCCATTGTATCAACTCAATTAACATTCTTCATACCTCCAAAACCTAATGTGAAAAACGATTAAACCAATGGAGATTCATTTCATACCAAAAAAAAGTTAAAAAAAAAACCCACCTCGAATCCGTTTTTGTTCCAACTCATTATGCAATAGAAGTTGTAAATAACGCATTAGGAACTTGTACGTTATGCATCTTGAGTTATTCACAACTGAAAAGGTGGGACCCGTTACGAAAAGACGTGAAACGTTTTTCTTGTTTTGCCATATCAAGGGCAAGGGGGGTCGTAGAGGAATGTATATTATGTATATTTAATTAATATATTTATTTGAAGATTATTTTGATTAAAATATAATTAAGAAAAAGCAGTCAAATTTATTGAAAGTTATTATTTCATAGGACTTTTAGAGAGAGACTAGGAGGGAATAGGGGACATCTTATTAATGTACAACTCATTAATGCGGGGGGCCCTCCAATGGACGGACCATAACATGGCAACTACAAGAAGGGAGAATGTCCAAATTGTTGGGTAGTAAATTGATTCCGACTCTTTCAAGAAATTGACTTTATACATACGCGTTTTTATTCCCTTTTACTTCAAGAAATATCTATCAACAGAATTTTCTCGAAAATATCATGGCAAACCAAAATCGGCTGCTTTTATAACATAATTAATTAAGAGATACATGTTTAGCTCATTTGGTATGAATGGTGTTATGTAAGTGTGAACTTACGGGTTCGACTCCCGTTAGAGGCAAATTGAAATTTAGGTGGTAAACATACAATTAGGTCGTTTGTGTTTACAGTATATAGTCTACATCAAGAAGTTCTTGTTTACAATCATGTCCACTGTATAAATTACACTTTAATTCAACAACAAAAAAGGGAATTAAACCCTTTTGGTATAACATTTATCGGATAAGATATTTGACACTGTAAGCACACCGAAAGGGCTTTAGGAATTCTTACATTCGATTGGCATAACTTTTGAAGGAGCTTTATTGCAACACTTTTTGAAATCGGGATCATATATATCCTCCGTTCCGTTATCATTATGCTTGCATAACATAACGGACGATGTGAAATTACAAGCATACCCTTTTGGTTTAACTTTTGCAAGATAGAGTCTTTTTTATCTTTTTACAAGATTAGTAGATTTATGAGCAATAATAACATAGGTGGTTTGATCCCATATTCAGGTGTCCACTTTCAAGAATGGGTTTCCAAGGTACCCAAAGATTCTTCAAGATGAAAGGATCAAAGTGAAACTACAAAACTAGAAAAGAAAAAAAGAAAGTGGAAGCATAACTGTTCACCAATCTTTTCAATGGCCATCCCAGCTTCCCATTTTCAAGTCTCAGGTAAGGAGAATCTTTTCACTTAACTTGTAAAGTACAAGTGATGGAAGCATGTTGTTTGTGGTTTGAATTGCCCCATTTGGTGGGTCATTGGTTGGTATAAAATAATAAAATATATATAGCAACGCCCATGCCAACACATTTTCCCAGGGAAACAGATTGCTTGGTATCTGGAAAAGATTACTTTTTTCCTCCAATCTGTCCTGTTGTTGAACCAATTTAAGTCATCACCATGTGCTACTGCTACACCCCCTTAACATTTGGCAACTTGCTCATGCCAACATGGGGTATCTTCACTTTTGTCCAACATTTCAGTTAGGGTTTAGTTTTTTAGGCAATCTAGGATCCTTTTGTTTTTTTTTTTAATAATTATTTTTATATATATTTTTTGTAAGACATTTGTTCTTGTGGAATCTAATCATCTCATTTGATAATGTTCTTTCTGCAGGTTATCCGAAGGAGAACCGTGACTTGATGGCCAGACATGAAGAGATAACCAAGATGGATCCGTATTATATATACAGTTAAGTTTGGGTACATATGTAAACTATGGCTTATATCGTGTTTGTATTATAGAAGTGGGGGTACAAGTATCGGGTTTGATCTGTCCTCCACAAAAGGAAAAAAAAAATTGTATAGATTCTTTTCTCTGTTTACTGGAAAGTGAAATTTATATCACACATTTTTGCGTAGATTCATTTGCATGATTTTTTTTCTTGCAATACATATGTTACAAGCACGACTCATTGGATTTGTAACAACATAACAAGTACATGTCAGTTTCAAAAATCAATCATCAGACAAAGTAATACATTACAACCCTCATAACCACTTGACTTATATAGAGAGGCCACCACCAAATGTGGGAGGGGATCTCCTTGGTTGAGGTCTTGAGTTCGAGACTTGCTAATGGCGTTTCTCCTTAGATGGAGGTGTGAGGTTTGGTCGTCACCCTTATCTAACATTGGTGCTAATAACTAACAATTAAAATTTATTGTAAAAAAAACACATTACAAGCCTGATAATGATATGATAGAAAAAAAGTTACCATGTATGATAGTTTTGGTATATTCAGTAAAGAAACTATTTTTTAATTCAAAGCATAAAGCACCGGCAGCCGGCTCGGAGAGGCAGGGATATGACATCACAATTGGAAAAGATTCAGAATATAGATGGATACAAGAGCAATCTTGTGAACATACATTCTTGTTCGCAAACCAACTTTACCTCCAATTTGAATATATAATCATCTAAAAAGGGATGATTACATAAAAAATATAACCTAACTAAGATTGATTTTTATTTCAGATAATAAACCAAGTTTACATTGATAGAAAGATAACATGGATTTAAAATATTTCAAAACAGGTAATTTGTTCAATTTTACGAAAAGTTGTCACTAAAAAATGTTATATTATTTTTATTTTTTCCTAGAAATTTCTAAAAGTATGTTACCTTGTATTTTCTAATGATGATTACATAAAATAAAATCAGCTTTTTGACACATTACTTTTTTAAAAAACGTAACATGAAAAATTATACTATTTATATAATTAAAGTGTCACTATAGCAAGCTAATGAACGGACATTCTTGTTAGTAAACCTACTCTGACTCCATTTCCATATGAAATTCAATCTCACTTGGAGTGTATAATCGCTTAAAAAATTGAAGTGTTACTATTCATAACATGATCTAAATTATATTAATATATTGTTTTTATTTCTTTTATTTAGTTTCAATTTGTTCACACCTTCGAAGGGCAAAAGGTGTTGTTTATCGTATTAACTTAAAAAACATAAACCAATATACCGTCAAAAGTAAAAAAGAAAATGAATGATCTAGATTGATTCGAATATTTAACATCTGATAACATATATTATATATAGTTCAAAAAAAAAAAAATTTAACTAACTTTATATTTTTTATTGTTTAAGGTAACGAAGTTTATTTGCAATCAAAAGGGTTTATTATAAAAAAATCGTATTTGTTCATGTTTTTTACGTTCGTCCCTCTATATTATTTTTTTCTAGAAAAGTCTTCAATTTAATTTTTTTCTTTCTGGTTTAATGAAAATTGGTTATTAGGATTCAGTTTTTTATTTTTTTTTTAAAAAAACTCGGTTTACTAATTATAACCAGACTCTGATAGTCATATTTCACAAATTTGAAAAAAAAAATTAACCTAAGACTTTTCTGTAAAAAAAATAGCATTGAGGGACGAAAAACGTATAAACCGTAAAAAAATGTTTGTTTTGTCATAATAAACCGCAATAAAAAAGGATAAAACATTCATTTATATCCTTTAAGGTAACCAACTTTAGATATTTTTTTATCATTTAAGGTAACCGAAAGTTCATTTTTTAATTATTTAAGGTGACCGATTAACTTAAATAATAAAAAATAAAATTGTGATCATTTTTTCTATTATAAACGAACTTGGTTACCTTAAACAATAAAAACGGTAAAGTTGATTATCTTTCTTGGCAATTAACCCATGTATGTATGTGTGTGTGCGCGCGCGCTAAGGATCTTCTGAACACTATTTATTAATTAAGAACCGATGAGCTCCAATTGAAATAAGCTTTTATACATACAACTTTTTATATATATACAAACTTTGAACTAACAGAAATAACGATTCAGTAGATTGATCGCATTCAGAGGCTTTAATATACACAAATCCATTAGATTCATTACATTTCAATGTTTTTATATATACAAGTTTCACTAGATTTATTGCATACACACATTTTAATATACACAGGATTTATGAGATTGATCACATTGAAACTATGAAAATAAGTTACCTGTAACATACTAAAGGTTTAATTGATGCTGACTACTCACAAGTGTTTGTTATGAATGATACTTAAATCATCCTCTCTCTATATATACACACACACAATCAAACTTTAAATTAAGTGTTGAATAAATGGAGACAAATATTCGGATCCAATGTTAAAGACAGGAAATTGTTTTATTTTAAATTGACCCGAATATACCCATACTCATTGATATCTCCCAAGTAGGAACATAAGAGCATGGATAGCAAATTCAGAAATTTGGATATGATATATGTGAATTAGATACAGAAGTGAATGCAGCAGAATCAACCTACCATTAAATGACTAATAGAGTTCTTTAAGAATATCATTAATTGCCTAAAAATATTTCAAATACAAAATTCCAGCATACTACATTAAACATGTATGCATCTATATAATATAATATATATACACCAACTTGTGTCATTGGAACAATCATATATATATACATTTATAATCAATCAGAAAAACTTTAGCATATGACAAAGATATCTGTAGCTGGATAGATATTCTTAAAAACTACTCCTTTAATCCTTTATGTTACAAAAAACAAAAGCATCAAATGTGCTTAGCTGTTTATATTATATACTTATACTTCTAGGCAGCTATATAAGAAAATAGATACATATGTATGTGTGTCTTTATCTTGAAAAGGACCCACGCATACAGGCAAATAAAAAGATGGTCGACAAAGTTGAGTCACGAATTGTATATATTCATATCTTACTGGCTTTCATAAAGCGAATAATGTTCCTATTAGGCCAAAGATAAAACTTTATGAACCAAGGTCTCTAGCATTCAACACAAAGAAAGTTGTCTAAAAGACATTACAACACAGTTGTTCGACGATTAGATCACATAAAGTTTTTCCACCCTTATCTAACTAGATAATTAGGTTCAAATAAAAGAACAAAAAAAACCACATCAGCTTTAAAAGATTTGAGTGGGTGTATTTGGAAGGGCATCTAAAGCATGATTAGGAACCAGAGTGGCATAACCAACTTGTGCCACTTTTATAGTTAATCTTGAGTGTTTCCTTTCCTAAATAGACTTATCAAAATGGGAACAGGCATCATGCATGTTTTATAGGGTCCCAATTGCCTTTCGAAATCACACCATATGCATATGATGTAGGCTAGAATCACAAACCAATTGATAAACTAGTGGTCATTGGCACAAAGTAAAGCATTTGCAAGCATGCTTGTACAAACACAAGATTATTTACTTAAGGTTCAAGAGTTTTAATATACATGTTCACCGGAACAAACAGATGATCACTAATCAGACCTGATGCCACCCATGAATGTTCTTGGATCAGGACAGTTCCCTGAAAACTGGGCTTGTGAGAAGTCAAATCCTGGGTTCTGTGAGAAAAAACAAAGTCAGTGTGTCGCATTGATTTACATATATTGCAGTTTAATCAAGATGGTCATGCATCTCAGCGATGATTAACTACTACAACACAGTTTCATTTATCACAAGCTATTTGGTATTAAATCTAAACTTAAAAGAAGTAGGCTGCAATGTCATTTCTCATAGAACTTTAAGGAAGAACAAGAAAACATCTTCACCATTCATATCAGAAATTTGGTAAATTCTAATGTCTCCAGCTTCTGTTCAGCATTATAAATTCAATTTCAACTTTAATATTTAAAGTAATGAGCATGAATGCAAAATAGGCCACGAACCTGATTTATAGATAAAAGCATCATGACATTTGAATCATACATGTACGTAAATACACATGTTTCATTATCCATAGATCATAAACAAGGCCAGTATTGTTTGAGGTATTTCATATAAGGTGCTCAAAGAAGAGTACACAGACAGCAGAGAAGATGTACTTCATGGGGCTAATGTGAGTCGAACAAAAACAGCTCAATCAGCAAGCCCATTTAGTTGTTTAATAATTTCTTCTCTTATGTTCCATTGAATATTCACCAACTACATTCAACGCATGGATCAGGCAATGTTTGGGTTGTTTTTTGTTAAGCCCATTTTCCTCCATTTCTCCATAAAAAATGGTTTCCTCTTTTTTGTTTTTTAAGAAACTAATACAAAGAGGTCCTTAGATAGATAAACACACACTTGTATCCATTAAGAAGTAAATGTATCTAGAATCACAACCAAATGGAACAAATAAAACCATACTTTTCACACATCCATTGAAACAGAGGGGACTGGCAATGAAATTTATGGTGTTCCTTCGTGTTCAAAACCCTAATCAACAAATTACAGTTGTAGATAACATTCAATTTTTCTTCCAACAAATGAAAGGAAAAGGTTTAATACTTGTCAAAACTAATATATTTCCATGACTAAATGACAAAAATAGTGGAAGGGGCTGAAGGGCCAAAACATTTCCCAAACAATCTAAACATCATAGTTCCTTTCCTATGATAACAACTTTGGCTACAGTTTCCTCTGCCCATGAAAATTTCTACAAACTGGCATTATAAAAGTCGGTCTTTTAATCTTCCCTTGCAACAATGGCATAGCTAGACCTGATTTACCTCTCCCCAAGCCTTACTAAAGCAACGGTAACACTCTATCTGCCTCTGATCAACACTGTAAAAACAATCTGATTATGTGAAAATATTTCTTGTATTTCATAAAGAGGCTAAAACCTTCACACACACACACACACACACACACACACACATATATATACATACACACACACACACACACACACACACACACACATATATATATAGATATAGATATATTGACACACACAGACACACATACAAAAACCAAATAAAGAAAACAATGCGATGTCAAACAACCCTATTCTTAACTATTTCTAACACTCCTCAAGCTGGAGCAATGATGTTATCATGCTCAACTTGTTACAAATACTTAACTTCTTCTCCCAAATTTGAAGTTTTGAACATCCACATCTCTGATATGATGGTGGTTTCGGGCTAGGGAACAGGAGAAGCGGTAGTTATAGGCTAGTAGGGTCTGCCCATAGTTACTAGGATCACTAGATAGCCCACGATCCTCGTTCCAGATCGCGTGTTCCCAATTCGAGTACATTCGCGTTCCAATAGCTATATGGATCATGAACCAATGATGGTATTTGGACGATCCCAATCAACTACGATTTCAATCCCAACTAGTATGGAACGCGATTTCAATTGATGGAATTCTATGTTCCAAAGATTTTTTGGAACAGGATTTCATGAATTGGGTTGGAAATTGAAAGGACGATGTCAATTGAACTCTGGAACCCAAAAACGTCACTGTCAGTTTGATACGACGGTCTCAATCCAATGCAATTCATTCCAATTGAACACGGGAACCAAAAAACGATTCAATTTTACACCAATTTAATGAATGATTCCAGCTAATTGCCGCCAATTTCTGGAGTGTTGTTCCAGAATGATGTTACAATTCACCCAGCTGCCACCAATTTCTCGCATATGCTCCCTACTTATATTAATTATATGATCATATATAGTAATATATGGTACACCGTACCACGCTACATGGTACAACATTCCACATACCGAAATAGTGTTCCAGAGGAGACTACCCGCCTCGTACCGAAATCTAAAGATTAGCGATCCTCGATCCCGTTTTCATTCCGCGTTCTGGAACGAACCCAGTTCCATGCAACTATCTGTCCGCCGCCGGTGGTGGATTAGTATTCCGACAAAGTCGGCGGCAGCACTAAGGCTCCCGCAACGGTCTGATACCATCTAAACAATCTAATTCTGAGAATATATTTCTTTCATTTCATAATGAGACTAAATCCTCAATTTATATGCAAGATACACCCTGATTCCTAAATAGGAAAGTAAATAAACGAAACAAAACTTGTCATTAAACCCTATTCTATAATTGGCTATTTCTAACAATCACAAAACTGAAGAACCTTAATTTCTTTTTTCATCTATTTTACCTATCATGATAACAAGTAACAACCCATCACACAGAAAGCAACAAAAAAGTAACTGTGTGCTAATAGTTTAGTTTTTTCCAACTTGAAGGCCAAAAGTTAGCTAAAACACAGACTGAGACGGTTACTAACTTACTGTATGAAACAAACTTGGGATTCTAACTAAAGCAAAATCTATAACAATGGAAATATGATGCAGTATCTACTCAAATGCCGGCTTACCTCCTCCTGAAACCTCTGAAGCATGAGACGCTTCTGTTCGAGATCAGCCACATACGGGTCAAGCTGACCCTGACCTTCAATCGGAGATGACCATGTTTGACCTTTATCCCTTTTTTGCAGAGTAATATGCAATATATCATCCTCTACCATACACCAAATATTACAATAACATCAGTTTACAAATCTATTTTCGATGAATCGAATTTTATATTTTGAAAAAAAAAACTTGACAAATTGCCACTAAGAATTTAAGCAGAAAAAATGCTATTCTTCATGTTTACTGCACAATATTACTTCACAAGTTTGGATTATAATCTATGCCAGGAATACTTAAATAGTTAATGTACATGTTTGCCATAAAGTCTTCCATGACATTCTTCTCTTCTCATCATCCTCTATTCCACCTACCACTAAGCTTCATATCTTCCCCACTAATCATCTCCAAGACTACTATAGATGGCTTGTTCATTAATGAAATTGTATAAATGATATCTGCCTGATCAGAGACATCAACTTTGACATTGTTATCTGTTGTTCGAAAATGGTCAGCCTACTAACATCATAGTAGACTTTCACACTCATTGCAAAATGCAAATTCCTGTTGAACATTAGTTTCTTATACATATGAAAAATTGCAAAGCAACTTGTAGGTCTTGGCTGATCACTTGATTGTTTGAATGGCGATAGTGATGTTCCCTATGATATAATGTAAATCATCAGCACAAAAAAAAGCTTATTGATTCCACATTAAGCTACACAACAAGTGCTAAAATTGATTAATTGGTGGCAGTAAATTTGTAACATATTTACTAAGTTATTGACTAAAAACTAAAATTTCGCTAAATGAAAATAGTAACTTTGAATTTATTAAGATAACTTTCTCAAGCCTTCCATGGTTAAGACTAAAAAAAAAGGAACTACAAATGAACCGTTTACATTATATCACAGACTGCATTCACATTTTCCTTTCGTCTTACCCGTATCACAAAATGTAACAGTATTTAGGTATTTCCTTCTCCACTCTATCAAGTACTAAATAAAAAACAAATGCATACCTATAGTCCAAAATGAAGAATCTGTCTTTACAGGCAAAGACAAATCATGCTGCAACCCACACAATAATTGTACCCGGTAAGCTATATAATCCCTCAAGAAGTTGAACAAGAAATTCAAAAACAAACAGGTTTATGGGCTACATACATTCATATACGGAGGATTGCCTTTGATTCCAACTTCAACATGTTTGGACTGAATTTTGCAGTAAAACAGTTTCGTGGGAACTCCTTTGGGCAAAGTGATGTACATATTTACCTCATCTAGGGTTTGATCCCATTCAAAAACCTTCTGACCTAAGATACAACTCATTTCAATAAATTAAACGTAATCATGTCTTCATGTAACGGAACCCTAACACGTAATACTAATTGGCCACGAATAGATCAAATGCGAGAGAGAGAGAGAGAGAGAGACATACTTCCGTGTAAAAAGCTGTGACGCTTTTCAGGTGCCAGTTTCTCCGCCATTTCCCGGTGGTTCTGCTTTTGATCGTCGCTTTCCGGCGTTCTTTTTCTAGCTGAAAACTAATGGTGGTTTCCGGTGTTCTTGCGTACCTGGTTGCTGACCAGTTTGGGTATAAACTTTTAACTTATTTACACTTTGCCCCCTTCGTCAATCTTAAAGAATAAGAAGGTGTGGCTTTTGGTTTGAAGGATTTAAAAATCCATTTAGGATTTGGATTTAGAAATCCTTCGTTATTATGTTTGGATACAATATTAAAAAGAAAAAGATTTAGCTCATTTAGGATTTTAAATACCCCATTTCTCCACCTTTCATAATACATTCATACCCCTAGACATTTCAAAATCCTATCATTTTAAAATTTATCATTTTAAATTCATTCAATCCAAAGACCACCTTGATAAGAATTTTATATGCATCGTTGTAAACGCATATATTCGTACAAAATTCCTTATTACATACTAGGTTATTACCCATGTATTACATGGGTTAATTTTAGAAATTGATATTTATATATGTATAATATAATAATTATATGAATAATAAAGTGTGCTTAATTTTAGTTAGTTAGTTATTAAATTAATCCATATTAGATTTACATAGATTGGATTTGCTTTAAAATTTAAAAACAAAATCAGTAAATGACGTGGCAAAATAAGAGAACGACATGTGGCAAATTCAATGAGAGCATGCCATGTGGCATTTAGTTACTCTTTTAATAGTATAAATAGAATAGATAGATTATATCATTCTAAATCTTTTAATCTCACGTATATATCTAAATGATTATTTTAAATTTATTTCATAATTAAAAAATTTTTTGAACACGTACATTGTCATCTTAAACCCTAACAAAAATAAATTAAAAAAATAAAGAAATGTCATTTTCTAATTTAATTTAATAATAAATTAATTAAAAAATGATATTTAATATCTTTTTAAATAATATTTAATATTTTCTAAATTAAAATATGATATTTAATATTTTTTTTTAATAATCATTAGGATATACACGTGACATTTAAAGTTTTAGAACGATGTACATGTAATGTGAAAATTTGTAAGGATACAGGTCTAGTATCGAAAGTTTACACCACCGTAAATGAAATTCTTCCCTTTTTTTAAGCTTCCGGTAATAACCTTACGGCGTCGTTCGTACTTCCATTGCGCGCTGGCTACAATTTAAGCGACAAAAATAAAGAGGGATTCACCGGCCGGCGATTTGAACTTCACCAAAGTAACCCCGGAGGCCAGTGTGCGTTCTTGTCGAAGCGAGAGAGACTCCGGCAAGTCTAATAAAGAAATGAGGTTTAATTTCGATATACCGGAACCCAGCAGCAAAGAAACCCTAACACCACCGTCACAGTCACGGTCGCCGTCATCGGTTACTCCGACAAACGACGAGGTGGAATGGCTTCCTCTTCAGAACCATCCTTTATTCTCCAGCGTCACAACAGTCCCTTCTTCAAACAATGTTCCGAGGAAACGGAATCTCATGGCTTGGGACGGAGCTTCCCGCCTTTACTACTGGGACTTAAATACGCAAATCTTACATCGAATTTCTCTTCGGTTCGGCGAACCAGAACCCAATTCCATCCTTGCTGCTTCCCCTTCTAAGGTCTTACTTACCAATTTTACTCTTTCTATGATCATATGTCATTTTACTCAATTACTCGTTCCTTTATTTTTTTATTCTTTTTTCATTCACATTCTAGGGTATTGTTGTGGTGCTATGTTTTCGAATGCAAATGCACTTCAATTTGTGAAAAAAAGAAGCTAAAAGATGTAGATTTTAGAAGTACTGAACTCCTGGAGAATGTGTTATTTCAACATGATGGAATTAGGGTATTTTAAGGATACCAGGGTTTTTATTTTGGTGCTTAACATGTTTTTTCTTGTTTTACCATCGTTTGTTCATTGCTCAAAGTCATAACAGTATTCCGCATTTGTCACATTTACTAGGAGAAAACTTATTGTAGACGATTCTTACTAGTAGTATGTATTTAAACCGATGTAAGGTGGAAGTAAAATGTTAAAGCTGATGTTAAGTGTTAAAAACAAAATTATAGAACCGCGTAGCAAAATCAGAAAATTTTTGTTATGTATGATGAGCCTTGGACCTATAAGGCTAACCTCTTCGTCTTAAGCAGTACAATCCATAACATTTGATTCACTTGATTTTAGGTTTTTGTCAGTTACCAAGGGTTCTGTCATTTATTAGGTCTTTTGTTTAATTTTTTTCATTATTATCTTGTGGGTTCCATGTTCTTGATGTGAAACCATGTCACCCAAAATGGAGATGAGGCTTGGCAAAACAAAAATTGAAACTAATGGAGACCTTTATGGCCTTATGGGTATGGCTTAATGGCGTTTTCATTCATAATTATCCTTGGTGTTCTTTACATTATAGGTGTTGCGAGCAGATGTGGAGCTCAATTTCATGGTGGATAGAATTACCATCAACAGACATGGATCAGCATTACTCTTAGAGGGACCAGATGGCTTACGTGTTATGTACCTATACGGGCGTCCTTCATCAAAAGACAATGCTGTTATTTGCAGGTAGTAAAATCTAGTTGTAAGATGCCTGTCTTATGTTTTGTACAAAGATTGTTTTTGTTATATAAATGCTTGCCCACAGTTATCACTCTTTAAAAATCATGTCAAGTTACAAGTCATGGTGTCAGAATCTTTCTTTTCATTTGTGTAACATCACTCTTGACAATATTTTTGTTTTGTAGGACGGTCTCTGTTGGCTCAGATCTCTACTTCAACACAAACAATGCCATAAGGACTTTAAAAGTTTCATGGCACCCTTATAGCGACACCCATCTTGGAATTCTATCTTCTGATTCAGTTTTCAGGTACAATCATTATTTACTGAGAATATATTTTTTGTTAAAATGCACTAAAATTTATCTGATCACTTTGTAGCTCATGTATGTTTCTATATGATTGTAATATGACTGTCATCTCTCATTTTGTAGGCTTTATGATTTGTCCTTGGCTCTTGAACAACCAGAGCAGGAATATTATTTACAGCCTGTTGAACGTGGTAGATCAAGGAACGCTTCATCAATATGCCCTGTTGACTTTTCTTTTGGCGGTGATCATTTGTGGGATCGATTTAGTGTATGCCGACTGTTTCAATATCCATAAATAGTAGGGTTTAAGAATATGATTACTTGGTTATAAGCTAAAGGCACACTATTCTAGTTTTCCCTATACTTGTGCATACAAGAGCAGGAAAAATATTCCTTACATCAACGAGAGGAGGATTATATACCCCATGATGATCATATTATATCGCTGCCATCGTGATTCCATTCAACTTGACAACTACTATAAATTTGGTGATAATAATGTGGTGGCCATTCCTAACTGGTTTTTGTCTGTGTTATTAATCTATTATATCCGAAACAGTTATAACATAATTATAAGGTTTAATTGTTAAAGTTGCGCTTGTATACTATGTTCGATCCCCAAGGTTAAATGAATTAAGTCGTGTTGCAATTTGTTTATATCAACTGATGATAATGTTTAATCTGCAGGTTTTTATTTTATTTAGTGACGGTGCGGTTTACATCCTATGTCCAGTTGTTCCTTATGGGAGGTTAGTTGTATTTATATATGTTTCTTTGTAAGTGAGACGCACTACAGAGTGTTCCTGTTTGACAAATAGAAAGTGGTTATCAGTGTTTTTCACCCGTAGATTTTATTACACTGTCACAGATTATAGAACAGTTATTATACTCTCTTAGGCATCCTCTGCTCTGTTGTTCAAGTGTCAATATTAGTGACTAGTTTTCAATATTCATATATGAATTATGTCCATCTGTATATCACTTGTAAATCTAAGGATATGCTTTCTGATGGCAAGACTGTACACAGTCGTGTTCCGTCTACTAAATATTGTATTATGTATTTAGAGTTTCTCAAATCTGTTCTAGAGGAAGCATAAAAGATATTTGAATTGTATCATTATATTTCATATGAATGATTAATATCAGAATTGACATGCTTGAGTTACTTTTGTTGTTACAGTGTGTACAAATGGGAGTCCGTATCGGAAATATATAGTGATGCTCAGATATTTGGACTAAATGCTGCTAACTCAAAAGCCATTAGTAATGCCAATTTGGCAATTTCTTGGTTAGAAGCTACATTTCCTGAATTGGCTCGACAAGCAGCGGAAGGGGGGAATCAACCTGCACTAAAAGCCCAGCCTTACACTTTCTTTGATGCATCTGTTTCATTGCAGGTATTCCTCTTAACTGTTCGCATTATGGACAGCCGATTTTTTTTTTTTGAAAGATGGACGGCCCATATTAATATACTGGATTAATTATGCAAACTGTTATGTTCAACACTTTCTAAAATCATAGGGGCCTCTTCAAAAAGTGTACCGTGGCAAGGAGGAAGACTCAGAATTGAATGTTGCCGAATGTGAAGGGCGAGCCGTCGGTTTTCTCTACAAGGCAGTAAGCAAAGACTCGATTCTTGTTACAGTCTGGAGTAGTGGGCAGCTACAGATAGATGCATTAGCTGATGAAATACAGCCAGTTTGGATGGTTGGTAATCAGCCTCGTCTCTCTGTTGATTCCCGAGACCAAATAATTGGTGTCGCCATGATCTGTGAAACACACTCCAATGAACTCTCTGTTGTAACACTTGAACAATCAACTGACCACCATATTTGGTTGGGACATTCACCCCCACTATTGAGGCTGGGCACCATCGATTTAGCTCTACCCGGGAAAACCGAAACCAATTCTTTAATTTCGATGTTTGCTGATCCCCTTATACCCGAGAGATTATATTCCGTTCATGATGGAGGGGTAGATTCAATAATGTTGCATTTCCTTCCTTTTACAAATCAGAGAAACGGCATGGATGACGACATGAGAGCTCCAACGGTGCAGTCAGTTCTCAGTACATGCCAGACAGAAACCTCAGTATCTCCTCTTTGTGGTTTTGTGGCATTGTCCGACTCGTTTGGATGCTCTTGGATTGTGGGACTCACATCTGCCTTCGAATGCATTGTGCTACGGATGGAAAGTTGGAATCTTTTGCTTCCTTCTCGTATTGATAAAGAAAAGAAATTTGCAAGCTCGGAAGAACCTACTGTAAGTGGAGATGCTACTATTATTAGCAAAGAATTACTTGCTGGTCCGAAGGTGGTTCTTGTGCCGCCCACCTCACCAAACCCTGTTGCTGCGGAATCCATTGAAGGGAGGTCTACTCTTCATCAGTACTTTAAGCTTTTCCATGAGAACTATGTCGAGTATGCACATAAGGTAACCCCTTTGCAAACCATTTCACCCTTTGGGTATTTTAAGTTCTATTGTTATTTGCAACATTTATGAAGTTAAAATCTTGGTTTTGGTAAGCACTTGTATGTTATATACGGTCCAAGGTTTGAATCTTTTCCTGCTGTTAAATAATCTCTAAACTTAGAGCAAGAATTTGCTTGTGGTGTCTGACAATTCTGATGCTTTATGTTTGCTACCCATTTGATATGACCGAATATTTTGTTGTGGCTTCTTAGGTTTACTTTGAGCTCAAGCACCATGGCCCTCAACTGAAAAAAATCATTGATGACCAGCATGCTCGTTTACGTGAGGTGCAACATAAGCTAGCAAAGGTTGAAGAGAAACAGAAAAAGCTGGTGAACCGAATCGATCGTGCAGGTCAGGCTCACAGTCGCTTGGAAGTGCGCTTGTTAAACCTAAGAAACCTACCAGGGATCCACAAGAAACCATTGTCGAAAGCAGAGCGAGATTTCAAGACGGAGCTTGGTAAGCTGTTTTCTTCAAGCGTCCATTCTTTTCAGTTATCAAGAGATTGTTAAATCCGATTGATTATGCACCACTCTGAATTGGGTTTTGTTGGATATATACAGACAGATTTAGAGGATTGGAATTGGATGCATTACGTACCAGCATAGAAGCTATAAATGGCCGGATACAAAGATACACATCTTCTCCGCAAAGCAAAAGACCCAACCAACGAAGGAAAATGGCAGGGAGTAGGAAGGGTTACGCTGAAGATGATGAGATCTCCAACCTCAAGTCATCGATTGCGAAACTTTCCATCGTCAACGGCGAGAACACAAAAAAAGTCAAACTCATGGATTCTGCTTTGAGGAACCGCGAAAACACCAGTTGAGGAAGATCACTTGTTACAAGCTTCGATCAAGATCCAAGAATCATGTTGTTACAAGCAACAAAACGATTGTGAATTGTTTTATAATGGTGTTGACTTTTGATCTAGTCAAAAGTGTGAAGCAGGAGAAGTTACAAAAATGGTTCATGATTAGAAAATGCCTGAAACTCTTGTATTGTCTACCATACCAATATATAAAACATTTATGATTTTAAATAAGTATGAATACAACCACATTCCAGTCCAACTAGTGACTAAAACAACATATTGATTAAGAAGAACCTTCAGAAGCATTGAGATTTGACATGGCAGCTAATTTTCCCATGATATGTTTCTTTTCTTGTGCCTTCAAGAAATTCATTAGAACGATCTTAACTGTATTTCGAATATACGAAAGTTACTATTTTACTCAAATATACATAGATTACTTTTAAGTGATGTGAAATAGCTGCACAACTAATGACCATATGTTTCTTTATTTCATCGGGAATGAGCTACCCCCTTCGTAGGTGAACAAAAGTCGAACACTAAAACTAAATTGCACAAACCTAAGTTTCACCACTTGAACTATACAATGATCAACTCTTTTGTTTGCATTGTCGCAGCAAGGACCTAAATAGATGGAAGATCCATGCCTCTATTCGAAAGAGGTGATCAAATCAATAGACCATCGTAAAGAACCCTTTACACAAAACACATATTTCTTAGAAAGTATTTGATACACCGAGTCTTGCCATTCTGATCATTTGAATTTAACATGTACTCATCCACTAGCTTCGATAATGTTTTGACAGAGAAAACATCATTGTCTTCCAATTTTCACTCCCACTTATCGTTACACGATTGAGAATGAAAATAAATTTGTAATAAAATTTGAAGCTCCTCTAAATCGACCCATCAAAGCCCTAATCCATCCCAAACCAAGACACATGAATCCTATACTCCAGTTATGTTTAGCTTTGTTGATGTTTTATATCACAAATATGTGTCTATATCTTGCAGAAATCTTTGTTAATCCACGGTGATTTAATTATCATTTGTAATTTGTTAGATTAAGACTTGTTGCATTTGGTTTCTTCTTCTAAAGTTTGTTGTTCAAAAATAATAATAATAATAGTAAATGGAGACATGTTAATCGCCAACTACAACAATGTATTAAAATAGTTGGATAGATTTATTTGATTTGATAAGTGTTAAAATGGTAGAAGTTTAAGGACTTAACAAACCAAACAGACTTAAACTTTCAAATTATAGCAATTCAACCCCCGAAGTTTTTTTATATATCTACAGTTCTTCACACTGTAAACAATAAAAACATAAAGAAATTTGGCTATTTTGACATCTATGTATATATAATGGTTTGCGTGGAATTTATGTTGATTGTTTAGATTCGTTTAAAAACAAACATCCTTTGATTTTGATTTGCTTTCTTCTTTCCATCAACAATTGAATTCCTGTCCTGTGAGAAATCAAATGGGGCGATTGTTTCAAGTAACGCTGGAGGGCAAATACTACACTTGTAAACACTGCAGAACCCATCTTGCTCTGTCCGATGATATCGTTTCAAAGGTCTTCTTCATCTTTTTCTCCTTCACTCTTGTTTTTCTCATTGATTTTTCCTTTCCTTTCCGATCTAGTTTCTGTGCTTTTAGGATGATCGTCTTTGATTCTTTTTATTTTCTTCTGTTTGTTGTATCAAGTCCGAATCAGGATTTCAAATGGTGGAATTTTTTTTCCTTCTGATTTGATTTGACTTGAATATCTTCCTTCAGTAACCCTTGCTTTGATTGGGAGTTAATTACTTTTTTTTTTTATTCCTTGGCCATGTGTGTTTCTGTTTGAAGAAATTGTACCAACTACAAGTGGATCTGTATTCAAAATGATCAATCACATCTTAAATTACAAAGTCAATCAGATTGTTTATGAAGATCTCATAAATTAATGTGAACTTTGAACCGTAAAGGAATGAAAAGTGGAGCATTAAAAGATCTCATAACTTGAGGGGATATTTGTTTCAAAGAGACTATTTCATCTGAAGAATGACAATCAGAATAAAACAAGAAGTTATTGGGATGGTTATTTAATATGCATTTGTCTCGATACTCATTATTCGTGTAAAAACTTTTTACTTGCTCCTTGATTGTTTTGATCTTAGATAATCACAAAATTCCAGAATTAGTTTTTGACAGACACTAAACACTAATCACCATAGATGCACATAGAAACACACCGATATTATTATAGCTAGCATCAAACATATGTTTTTAGATCCGAGGAGTGCTAGGTTTGAGTTTGACCCCAAAATTTGTGTTTTCATTCATTGTGTTCTTTGTTTTTGTGAATGGGAGGAGTAGGTATACGTGTGTCGAATTTTTCATCGTCAAGAGTCGGTTAATGCACTATAGGTCTACTATAATCGTTGTCACGTGATCACATTGCACAGGACACATCATCATCATTGATCTGAAAATGCTATGTTATGGTGATTCATGAGGGGTTTTTGTAATGAATCTGTTGGTGATCATTCTGTACCCGGGCTCAACTTTGGTATGCACATAGGTTTTATACAATCTGAATGGAACTTTAGTTTGTTATAACCTCACACATGACACATTGACTGATCAACAGATTACAATGCATTGAAATTGAGAATGTGACTTCAGACAATATATTGTTGCAAGTAAACGTCAACAACACACTCACTGGGTCCGGGTAGTCTAGGTTTATGACTATAATGAAACAACTAAAGAATTTTTGATGATTCAACACATGGAAAGCCTAGTTGCTGATGGTTTTCATGTGTCCTTTCATTCAGGCCTTCCATTGCAAGCATGGAAAGGCATATCTCTTCAGTAAGGTGTAAGTTTTCCTTTCTTCTATTTGTCAAAATAATTTGGTCTCATTAATATTCCACAATATGTTCTTGCTGATATGGCTGCTACTTTGCATTACCATAATGTCTTAATGGTTAGCCATCACCTAAGAAATTCCTTTGGCTATATAGTTGCATACTTTGATTGTTTTGTATGCACTTATAAACTTTAAATTGATTAATGAGATTTGAAGTTGAAATAATATATTTTGATTGTTTAGGTAGCCTGATTATAATTTTATGTTCTGATTGTTTGGTGTTAAAATAATCAAATTTGGATTATCATCAAGTAAAGAGTTTCCTTAAGAAAACTGATTGTTGAGATAAATGTAAAAACTGATCCATTCCTAGCTTTAAGCAACTGATTACTAATTCCAATTCCCTTGTTGCAATAACCACTTTGAAACCCACGTCCCAAGATTATAGTTATCTCGTTCCTAATACTTGTTAAAAAAATATTTAGTGGTGTGCAAAATTGTTTCAGATCTTGAATCTTCCTAACCTGCCTTTGGGTCATGTTGTATATCAAGTTGTGTTCTCACATGTTTTACAGAGTAAATGTGACTATTGGGGTCAAGGAAGATAGACTGATGATGACTGGGATGCACACAGTTGCTGACATTTTCTGCGTCAAGTGTGGATCAATTGTTGGATGGACATACGTAAGATCAAGACCCTTAAATTGAGATTCACTAGCCATATACACACGCTTCATGCTTCAGGATCCGTTTGTAATTGATCTTTCTTTCAGGAAACTGCACACGACAAGAACCAAAAGTACAAGGAAGGGAAATCGGTTCTGGAACGGTTAGTACCAGAGTACTAATACAAATCATTTCTTAAGAACAAAATTGATTTAAAAAAATCTTGATTTGAGCAGGTTTAAGCTTTCGGGTCCTGATGGAAATAACTATTGGGCTAATCTTGAAGCACATATTGGTGGAAGTGATCAAGATGATGTTTGATGAACGACGTGGCATCAGAAACATGTACATTCTGCAACCCCCGTCTTTTCTCCAGATCTTATTACTCGAGTGTCGTCTGAAAGTAGTATATGATCAGACCAGTCAAGTGTGTGGTTTGAATGGTGTCAAGTGTGTGGTTAGAATGGTATTCTATGCAGTGAAGGGGAATGAAGCTGTTACACGTGGTGGGTACGTCGGATGCCATTCTTCTACCTTATTGACTTTAGACAGCTTAGTAGATCAGCGATTGTTATAATCATATTTACGAGATTGCTTTTCTTGTAACTCGTATTTGATCGGAGCGCTGGTAATCATACAAGTGTTACGAGCGATGCTTCTCTTACGGCTTCATGTAATTTACCTAATAACACATGTTTATAGCCTTTGCCACAGTGCATGTCTGCATGAGTAAGTTAAAATACATTTATGAATGTTTAATGGTTTAATAAGTTCATATTTGGGTCTTCATTAGAGTTTTCTATACAAAATGGCAACAAACGGGACGTTTATATAAATTTGGGTGTTCATTCATGGAACGAAATTTAAAGGAATTAAAATTGTGATTCATGACGAGAAATAACTGAAGTTTATATAAATTCTGTTAAAATTTCATTCCTAGCTATATGAATACAAATTAGATTATAATATTTTATAACATACCTCCCTAACTGACATAAAAAATCATGTCTCGTCCGACACTATG
This sequence comes from Centrapalus pauciflorus, assembly GCA_020465985.1. Classification (NCBI taxonomy): domain Eukaryota; kingdom Viridiplantae; phylum Streptophyta; class Magnoliopsida; order Asterales; family Asteraceae; genus Centrapalus; species Centrapalus pauciflorus. The sequence continues at coordinate 894,339 of JAANYP010003880.1, read as the reverse complement.
AAACACATTGGTTTGTCTAGAAAAAATGATAAACCATTCAAAATTTTAATTTCTCCGAACTGAAATATCAATGAACCATCTCAAATTTCAATTTTTTTCGTTTGGAAAAAACGACGAATCATTCGGATTTTATTTTTTTTGAACAAAAAAGTGACGAACCATTTTCATTTTTCAATAATAATAATAATAATATAATTAAATTTAGGATTAAAATTTATAAATGATTAGTACCTTGATATATTATTAGTACGTTGTTATTTATTATTACATCGCTATTATAAGTATGTTGTTATTTTTTGCAAACTCAGCACCGTTTGGTGCTGACATGACAACTTACGTAGATGCCTAGTCAGCGTCGTATACCGTCCAGTTATCAACGGTTGAGTACAATCTATATATATAATAAAGGAGAACACAAATTGTCACATGACATCACCACATTATATCCAAAAAAATAAATACATTTTATTATTTTTAAAATAAAATAAAACAAATACATACATTATATCAATTTTAAATAAAATAAAGCAAAAGATAAATGCAATTCATTATTTATAATATCTATAAACAAGAGTAAATAATTAAGATAAATATAATTTATTATTTTTAAAATCAAATAAAAGATAAATACAGTTTATTATTTTTAATATCTTTTAACATTAATAAATTTATAAATTATCTACTATTTGACATTATAAAGTAATGCTATATGTCATCATTATGTATTTAACATTTATTAATTTTTAGCTAATTTAATTATAAACTTAAAAAGAAAATCTTAAATTCTATAATCTATCTATAAACTTCACATTATATTTATAAAGTAAGAAATCTTAAATTATATCAATAGTATATATGATTAATAATTACATATTATATCAACAATATTAAATATTTAAGTAAACATAACACGATATTAAAAAATGATATAGCATTACAATTTATTTTTTGTTAAAATATGTATAAACATTATGTTGTTAATTAAAACTGAAATTTCAAATTATCTCGATTAAATATAAGTATATATCTTATAAATAATATTTTTTTAATGTTAAAAAAATAACTATTATTCATGTATATTTAAAAAACAAATAAATAATATTTATGATAAATTATTATTTTTCTTGTAGTTTTTTATAAGAATCATGTTTATATGGTTTAATTTTAAGTTAACATACATTTTATGTAACCAATTTGTTTATTAAAAATGATCCACGTAAAATGTGAGTTCATAAACTAGTACTTTAATTTAAAAAAAAAAAGTCTAAGTTGTTTTAGACAAAAAGATTTTATCCTAAATTTAAACTGTTTCATTCAGATTTTATTTTAGGAATCAAACATCCTAAAAATGTTCAGTAACCAATAACCATGTACACTTTTCTCCCGCTACTTTTGTTTCCAATGTTTTTTTTTTTTATTACTTTATCGTTTCATATACTTTGTCTTTGTTAGTTTACTTATTTTTAATTAAACTATCAAACATGTAGGAAAATGATATGAAAGCTGAAGTATTATTATTCTTCAAGAAAATTTGTAATTTGTAGGTTATTGGAAATAACATCCTTTAATAATTGCTTTTTAATAATTTATAAACCTTACAAAACATGAAACAATGATTGAGAAATTAATCGTCGCGGTTCACTGGTATTTTGATCTTATTGACATGACAATGTAAAAAAGGTTTTTTCTTATACGAGATAAATATAATAAGTATTAGGTATGACTTGTTTATGATAATTCTAATAATTATATATATATAAATGATAAAGAGATATAGTTATTTAAGATAGGGTTAATTGCTAACAAATATAATCAACTTTACAATTTTTTTTAATTTAAAGTAACCAAGTTTCGTAAAGGTTAAAAAATCAAACTTTTGTTTTCTATTATTTAAAGTAATCAAGTTTATTTACAATAGAAAAAATAAAAATTAAACATTTTTTAAAATTATCTAATATAGTCAATTTTATACAATTTTTGTCGTCTAAAATAATCAAACATTCATTTTTTTACATTTAAAGTAACCAATTAATTTAAATAATAAAAATTAAATCTTTTAAACAAACTTAAACTATAAGAAGGTAAAGGTAAATAGCAAATTAATTAAGAAAACAGTATTTTATATTTTTTAAATGATAAAACAAATTTAAAAGCCATTTGTATATATTTATGAGATTTAAAAGTTTAGAATGATACATATGTAATAAGAAAGTTTACAATAATATTTGCATGATATTTAAAATTTACAAGGATATATATGAAATTCTTAAAAAAAAAAAAAAAAAAAAAATAGAATATGTAAGCTATCTTTAAACATTAATTATATTTATATAAAAATTATGAGTTTTCAAAATTGGAACTTATAATGTGGAAAATACTTTAGAATCCGTAGCAGGTATAAGCTGTAAACTAAAAAAGGTGATTTATAAAAATCCAAGCAACCAAAGAGTCAGTTCAGTGTGGTCTGGTATTCTAGCGAAACCACGATATGAAACAAGACAATTATCAACTCAAGAAAACAACAATACAAATATTTATCTTCTTAAAAGCATTTGAACCTAACTTCACTCGTTAATCAGCCGAGCGAATAAATCATTCTCTCGGAGAGATCAGTGCCAACAGCGGTCACGTACCTATGCAACTGAGTTTCCAAATAGTTCCGTTCATTCCGTCCAAAAGCTTGTTGTATATCCTTCAATAATACAAATAAAAGTTTAATCCTATGCCTAGTTAATGACATAAGAAACATCCAGGAAGCCAGGAATAATGGAAACTGCTCATGTACCTTATATTTCAGATGCATTCCCTTCAAACCAATAACAATGTTACTCACATCTTTTCGCATCTCCGTAGGTGTTGGACTTGTGGTTTCTAATCCTGATTCATCGTCTGATTCTTCTAAAGCAATTTCAGACATTTCTTCATCTGCGTCAATAGGAACGTCATTCGACTCTCCTGGAAAAGCCTCGTCTTGTTCTATTTGATCCTCAAAGACATTAGGTAACGAAGCCATGTCGTTTTGCGTGGCAAAATCAGATAGTACAACATATGGTTTTCTATCAAGCAGCCTCTTTGCAATATCAAATGAAACCCACCTGCAACATAACACATAGCTCTTAAACACCAGTTAAGAATATTTTATCGATCATCATTGAAATAGTTGGTCATCTTGTATTCTTGTATATGCTTAAACAAGGACTCACTGATAACGAAGAGGACATAGAAGCTCAGACGGACGATATGCTGCTTTATATCTCATCTTGCTGCATGAGTGAATGTAGTAGCCCAGATAATAATACTGCAAGCTTGGGCAATGGCCTTCGCTCTCTCTCACCCAATTGATTTCTTGTAGTGCCGAGTACTTACCGAGAGACAACGACGCAAGGTCAGGATCCCAAAATAGATATTTACTCGACAAACATTTAGGGAGAATATCGATCACCCCAACTGCTACTAGCCTGCCATTAATAAAATATTGTTGATGGAAAGAACCGAATCCACAAGGAGAAACAGTACAATCTCCATTTGGTGGAACAAAAACCAACGGACTGTCAACCAAGAACCTCCTGTATGAACTTTCAGTGACATGGTCTGGTGTGTCATTATGCACTTTAATCTGGTATCTCCTATACAATGCATACTCTTCCGGATCAAAACTGGACCTTTTTAAGCGAATTTCGAGACTCTGCCCTTTGGCCTGACATTTTCCAAAGTTATTTATAGAACTCCCTTTGCTACAACTGCTTGTGATCGAGTCTTTAGAAACTGCAGGCTGTCCAACTATTACATCTGCCAGAGCTTGTGTTCCTGTTGAATAGAAATTAATATGTCCATTGCAAGCTTTTATGGAAAATCCAATAGCTGATGCCAAATTACATAGATGGCTTGACAGCACCTCTGCAATAATATTAGGAGTAGGCTCCACATAATGATCTTCTTTTTCTGTGCCACTGCTGGTTGATCTCAAGAGAAGGATGCTCTTCCTAGCCCGCCTTAAAGCAGCAGCGATCAGAAAAGAGATGTTACTTGAATACAAAAGATCTTGTGATCCTTCTGCTTGTAATTTCCTCTTGGCTGGTGCTACACTTTTGACAGAAGCTTTAGACAATTGAATGTCGCGAGGAAATTCCCCCCGATCAATGCATGCAAGTACAACAGAATCAATCTGGTCAGACAAATTGTGCATCACTTGCTCGATGTTGTTCGTTTGTAACCCATTATTTCCCATAGCATCCTTTTGTACTGTGTTACCAAAATCGCTATTGGATAGGCAATTCAAATCTCTTGATGTCTTGTTTTGTTCGTCTGGTTTCTTAACATTCAGTGAACCATCTAGAAACCTGTAATTATGTTGCATATCAGAATACCATCAAGTTATTTCTTGAAGTGCTGAAAGAATCAGCTAGAACAGAAGTTGGTATGATGGTATCAATGGTTCACATTGTTGTTTCAGACAGAGAAAAAGGAACAGAAACTAAAATATGGTGCATAATCTAGGAGATACAAGGGAGACATGAATACACCTCTGCATTCGCTTAGATACTCGAACTTGCTCTTTGGAAGGAACAAAATCACTTGCCTTCAAACGAATTGTATAAGACGGACAGCATGTCTTTTCCATCTCAGGCTTGTAAAGGAAACAGCCAGACCTCCTCCAACCTCTGTCAAGAAGAGCTATCAAAAAAATAAAAGATATCATAATTCATTCTAGAAAAAGGTCAAAATTGATGTTTCAGTGGGTCAACTACGTTGTACACTCTACTTGCCAAAACGCAAACAATGAATGCTATTTTAGTCCTTTTACGGAAATTAAGTTGACGGTCAACTAAAAATGTGTTGATTTCTTAAGATTCTTACGAGTTATGATGCTTTTTTTTGTGGGTAACCATCAATGTAAAACCAATGAGGATGACAAAGTAGCACTTGAAAAGATATTCTAAAAACTTTATTATTGGGAAAATTATATATTTGTAACTAGAGATGTATTTATGTTTACATTGTGAGCAGAAAAAAGAGGGATGTAGAAATCCAGTACTTTCGAAGTAATCCATAGAAGAATTAGCAATACTAGGCAAGTATTTGATTGTGTTTCCTTTCTTGTACCTAATTATCTCATTTCATTGTTACATAAGGAAGGATAATGTCTTCTATTATGATTTCTAGAATGTTAAATGCATTTCGTGATAATGGTCATGATTTACATGCCCATTTAAGATTATGAGAAGTTACATTGCCAAAAGACTACGAACATTTTGCTTTCTTCTCAGTTGAAAATAAATGAATAAATAAATAGATTTAGTGATTGTCCTATAATTAGCATGAGAAAATACACACAGACTAACCTTGGTAGTCATAAACAGTCAAACTGTGTGCCCATAAACCTGCAAGATCAAGCAACCAAAATTTTACATGGGAAATAATGGAAGTGATGTAGAGATAGGGTCTTTTGGGAGCTAATGCAATCCCTAAGACAGCACTAAAAGTGAATTTATAAACCTCAAAAGAATTATTGTATAGAAGGATACTGTTAATTGAGTAATACGTGTTGCATAATGTTTTCTAATTCACGGTAATTTCAGACATGCTAAAATAAGGTATATTTCAAGCATTTACACCTATTACAATTTACAGCAGCAAATGTAGCTGCTGGTCAGGTTGTTTTTTTCATGCTGAAACCCAAATCCCAAAAAAATTCATCATTTACCCTGATGTCAATCAGTGCAACACAAACACTTGCAATCGTCTCAATAAAAAGTGGCTTATCTTCTAGTGATCTACACGTTGAAGTTAAAAACAATATAGACTTTCCCATTTTTTTATATTGGGCCTAATAGCTCATGTATTTGGGACATGAGAAAATCATTTGGAATCCTATTTATCATAGAGATTAGTTATTACCTGTGTTTCATGATGGTGCATTGTATAGCATTACTTAGTAGATGTCTACTCAGATGGTGAAAATGATGAAATAACAACTAGCCATGCGGAGATAAGTCCATAATATCTCCATTTCAGTATGGAGACATTATCTGAGTTTCGATGTCAAACCTAGTGTTAATCCATGGATGATGGACTTCGGTGTTTTGTAAACCTACACCGGATATAATATATAAACATCATTATAACTTTTTCTCTCGAAAAGTGGACAGTCCACATTAACCTTCAAGTCGAAAGTGACTTGTAAGATCGATGAAGTCAAAGACAGCACCAGTTTAGCCATTGCTCTAAGCCTCTAACTTCTAGGCCGTTTTAGTCTTCTATTCCCCCAACCCCCAATTGGCAAAAGAAAAAAAAAGCAATGACGTTTTCAGTTCTAGTAGAGAGAAATACATGATCAAGTAGAACAATTAATAATAAAAAAATTAGGTATTGTAAAATCCTCTAAGACACGAAGATCGCAGATGGCTATCTAATTCAAATTTAAAAAAATTATATATATACATAAACCTAATCCATGAGTAAAATTCACAAAGTAACTAACCGTGAGTAATACTGGTGTTGGAGCCGGATTTGCAATAACCGCAGGAGCTTCTCCGGCGACCAACATCGACGACGACGCTTTCGCCTCTACCATTATTGATGTTACTGCTGCTACTGCTGGCTTCGCTCTTGATCTTCCTCTTATCAGCCATATGTAGAGAATTAATTCTTCATTTCATCAGATGATAAAGATATAGGTCGAAATTGGGAGAGTATGAGAAGTAAAAACCTAATCAGGCGAGGCGAAACTCCGATTGGAAAACAAAAATGGACGGTGTGAGGAAATAGGGAAGGCCCCGTACACGCCACTCCTTAATTTATTTCAAATAGTTGGAGCATGTGCCGGAGTATTCTCATTCATACACATACGATGCTGGTTTAATTTAATGATCCATCAATCTATACTTATCTATATAATTTTCTAATAGCAAACAAATACCACTGCACTGTTTATTTTTTATGACATGTAATGTGTCGTCCTGTGAACAAATTATTGTTGTGAATGTTGTGAACAAATAAAAAAAATACATATAAGCATTCATATATATCAACAAGTGTTTGTAACATGATTCATATGATTCAAAAGGTTCATAAAAGTGTCTACAACATGATTCAGATATTCAAAAGGTTCATAGTAGTTTTTATAACAAGATGCATATGATTCAACAAGATTCATAGGATTCGATAAATTTATAGAATTCAATAAAATCCATAGTATCCAATAAGATTAATAGGTTACTAGAAAAGTTCGGTAGTTTTTTCAACAAGATTCATAAGATTCAAAGCTATTTTATGGTTGTTCACAATGTTCACAACGAATAAAGTGTTCACAAAAGATAGTTAGTCTGTACGGAAAAACCGTAAAAATCAAACCGAAAAAAAAAAAAATCTTAGGTTAGGTTTATAAGTTTCTAAAAACCGCATATTATGATGTGTTGCGGTCTTAATCCACAAACCGAACCGGTTTTCACTGAATAGTAGTATAGTACCTAAACTAGTTTATATACCCATGTATAACATGGGTTTTAATTTAAAAATAATAATGTTATTAATTTATAGGATAAATATTAAAAATATTTACATTTATAGTATTTTCTTATACAACATAATAAATTTAAATATATAATCAAATTCAAATTTGAATTTCGTATTAGATAAGATTTAGTTTAGATTTAGATTTGATTAGATATCATTTAAATTAATTTTAATATACATTAATTATAACAATTGAAAAACATAATTTCGAAATGGCAGTAGGAGGTGACGCCACATGGCAATAACATGTGATGACATGTGTCAAATAGTTAGTCTTTTAATAGTATAGATAGAAGATTGATAGGTAAGTCATGCGGCATCCATAATGGCATTAAATTTAAACGTTGAATATTTCAATAATTATGTTGTTATAATATGATAAAAGGTTCAAAATATGTACTATTAATATTTATTTAAAAGCTAAAAAATAATACTTTACAACAATAAATATATTATTATTATATGTTTATTATATAAAAAATTAATATTTAACTTATTTAAATTTTAGTCTTTACATGTTTTTATATAAACAATTGCATGTTAAAAGTATTTACGACATACGCATGTAAATAGCTTAGTTTTAAATAAATAATGTTTTCTTAATATTTTTTAAATGCTGTAAAAAAATATAATAAGAAATCGAAAAGGATATTCGTTACTAAAATTTCAAAAAAAAAAATAAAAAAACAAAATGATTCGTCTTCTATAATAATCATAAATAAAATGATATATTATATAATCTTAATATAAATATAAATAAATATCCAAAATAAATAAAATAATAATAATTTTAAATTTTAAGAAAATATAAAATCGCAAATATATAATTTTAGTATAATTAAAAGATTATCAATGATAATAAGAGTAAATATAGAAATGGTCCCTCTAGTTTGGTTAAAATTACAGATTAGTCCCTCAACTTATAAAGTTGGAGTGGTAGTCCTCAAACCACTTTTTACTTGCGGAAGCAATAATTTTGTTTCTAAATTACTAAAAATGACAATTTTGTCATTTTCTCAATTACAAATTTGGTTCCTCCACTATTTAATTTAATTTCAAGTTTGGTCGTTTTCTTAAGAGTAAATTAGAAAAATGGTGTCTGTGGTTTGTTCAAAATTATGTGCAATAGTAGTACCTCAAACCACTTATTATTTGCAGAAACGATCTTTCTCTTTCTTCAAAAATGACGATTTTGCTTTTTTTTTAAATTATAAATTTGGTCCCTCCATTATTTAATTTGATTTTACTTTTGTTCCTTTTCTTAATTTTTTTTTATAATTTAAAAAAATTATGATTTGATTCATTATTATTATTATTATTATTATTATTATTATTATTATTATTATTATTATTATTATTTATGGTTGTTTATTTTTTAATTTTGATTTATTTATCAACATTTGTTTCTATTTATAGACTAATTTAACTTATTTATGCCTTTTTTGTATTCAGTTAATTTATTAAAGATTTATTTATTTTATATTACATTCGTTAAACTATTTGTGAACTTTTATCATTTATACTTTTACATCTAACTATTTCATTACGTTAAGAAAATTTTGTTTTATTATGATTATTTGGAAAGTATATAAATTTAAGTTTTGTTCGTTATAATTAAAGTATTATGTGAGTCTAATACATTTCGGTTTAAACTTACTAATTTTGTTTATTAATTTAAATATTTTGTTACGCTAATACATTTTTATTTAAAATTTTTATTTTATTTGTTTTGATTTAAACATTTTGTTAACGAACTAACCATTTTTTAATTAATAAATTAAAATTTTATTTAAAAGTTTTCAATAATTAATGATTACATACTTTGAAAAGTTTATGATAGCAAAGTTACGAATTAAATTACAAATATACTAACTATCATCATTATATGATTGAATATCATTTCTAAAATCCAGTAAGAATAAGATTTGTTTCATACTTTTATCGCAATTGACATGTAAACGTACAATGTTAATTACTTTGGGCTACAAAATTAATATAGATTAATTAGTGAGTAATAAAGTTATATTATTATTGGTATAAATGTTAATATTGATATGTCTAAAAACTAAATTATATAAAATTAATTTTATTTTTGGTTTTTCGGTTAATCGTCCGTCACTAAAAACATGAACCGTAACCGAAACTTATATTGAAGGATTTTTTCGGTTCGTTTAACCAAACCAAATTTTATAAAAAAAATTTGGTTCGGTTAACCTCAAAATTAGGATGTTTTTCATTTTCAAAATTTTTTGAACACCCATATTATGATCCAAATAGATTTTCCTTTTCCTTTTTTGTAACATTATGTTTGTATTGTTGTGTTTCAATACTTTTCTATATTTGAACAATTGTTTTACGATTTAGGGCATGTTTGGCATGCATCTTATAACAGTTTATGAGAACTTAAGGGTGCGTTTAGTTTATGAAAATTTCTAAAATTTTCATCTCACTTTTCAATAAAAATGAAAACTTGTTTACTTACAACAATTTCATAATTTTTCATTTCACTTTTTAAAATACCACTTTTCATATTCTCTCTCTTACTTTTCTAATACCTTCTCTATATTTTTTATAATACTATCTTTCTCTCTCTTACTATTCTATCATCTATCCTATTTTTCTTATTTTATAATTACTCATCTTATTTTTCTTAAAACTAAAACTTCATCATCTAAACAAGTTTTCACTTTTCATAGAAACTCTTGTTTTTTTCTAAAAACTATAACTTGAAAACTGAAACTGAAAAATGATTAGTTTTTGTTAACTAAACGCACTCTAAATTTGTAATCTTTAAAAGATTCATCTACTTTTTATTTATAAGTCGTGTTTGAGTGATTTTTTTTTTCAAGAGTTGATTAAAATCATAAGCTCTTAAGGGATAATTGCGCAAATAACCATTAACTTGTCAGTCTTTTGTGATTAAAACCCCAAACCATATTTCGTTGCATAGAAAACTCCGAACTAACTAAAATTCAGTAAATCAAGATTTTATCAATGAGTAACGCATTGAAACCGATTATTAATCCTAAGTGGACCGTAAATAAACTACGTGGAATAAATTTTAATTGTTGAAACCGGTTGCCAAACATTACACATCATTTAAACCCTCGTTGATAATTTTTAATTGTAATTTTTAAACGGGATTACATCATCAGCGAGTGTTTAAATGATGTGTAATACTTGACAACCACTTTCAACAATTAAAATTTATTTCGCGTAGGTTATTTACCGGTTCATGTAGAATTAATAACCATTTTCAACGTATTATCCATTGATAAAACCTTGATTTACTGAATTTAAGTTAGTTCGGGGTTTTCTATGCAACGAAAATGATTTGGGGTTTTAATCACAAAAACCTGACAAGTTCAGTGTTTTTTACGCAATTATCCAAGCTCTTAAATTAAATTTATTTCAAGTAGTTTCAATTCCAACTCCAACTACTTTGGTTTTATTTATTTATATATACTTTTATGTTTTTTATGTTTACCAGTTTCAGTTTCAGCTCCAACTAATTTACCAAACACGTCTATTAATAAAAATTCAAACTACTATAAGGCAGCGTTTGGTTCGCAGAATGTTTATCTCTGGAATTGAATTTGTCAAGGAATGTAATTCTGGAATGAATGAAATCTGTCGGAATAGAAATGGAGGCGTGTGAGGATGAAGTCTAGGGTTTGGTTTTAGAACTGTTAAAATCTTTGGAATGGAATTTAAATTCCATGGCACTAACCCAAGGAAAATAGATTACTTCAAAAAGGGTTTTTTTTAGAAAAGGATTTTTCATTCCATTCCTTTTTACCAGTCAAACAGCAAATCGGAATGAAATTTTCATTTTAATTCCATCAAATTCCATCAGATCCTGTATACCAAACGATCCCTAAGTTGTAGCCTAGCTATCAAGCCTACCATAAACACTAGCTCCAACTAGTTTTTACCAAACACACCTGTAATGTTTTCAATACAATTTACGTAATGATTGTTTCTTCGTGTGCTATCCCAGGCATCACAACAACAACAAAAAAAAAAAAATAGTTACATATGTTTGTTTTATATTAATTTGTATAGTCTTTAACTAAACTTTTTTAACAATAGAATTTCCACATTATGTAAGCAATAGAATATAGAGGAAATTACCAAAAAAATGTAATATAAAATACAAAATTTGACAATAAAGGTATTGTAAATTTTTTTTTTGACAGGAAAGGTAATGCAAAATTCTATTTTGGTCGATAAATGACATGAAATACAAATTTTAGGCCAAGAAAAATAAATAAATATTTTTTTTACCACAAAAGGAAGCATAAAATTAAAATTTAACTTATTAATTGGTCTTCAATATTTTTTTTTTGTCAAATTTGAATTTTATATTATCTTTTTTCGTAATGTTATATGTATCCAACTTAAGTTATCAATTATCATAGGTATATATATTTTAAACATCATCAATATCATATATATCCAAATTCATTACTTTAGTTATTTTTAAAACTCATAATTAATATTACTTATTAATCAATGACCATTATACATATATTTATTTATCATTTTAACTAAACTTCATAATATCATATTTATCAAACTTAAATTAATTCTTAATATTATATCCCTCTCAATAATTATATATAATTTTTAAAACTTTTCCATATAAATTCATCATCTTAAAACAAATTAACATTAACAATATAATTATTATGAAAAAGTGAGTTTAACCTTGTAAAATAACCAAATAATCATTTATTAAGCAAATAAACTACATTTTTTAATTTATGAAAAAGTATGATTGAATTAACTCTAAACATAAATAATTACTCATTAAAGTATGCAATCTATATACTTTAAATCAATTATTTAATTTATTGTAACCTAAGAAGCTAACATAAAATCATATGCACTCTGAGGAAACAGCGGTAGAGGTAGGGATGGCAACGGGCCGGGGATCAGTCCCCCCGTCCCCGTCCCCGTTTAAGAAACCGCATACCATCCCCGTTTGAAAAACCGCGGGGATTTATACGGGGATCCCCGTCGGGGATTCGGTTTTCACCGCGGGGATTCGGTTTTCACCATTTAATGTAAACGGTTAATTAAACGGTTAATTTTCACCGCAAAAATCCCCATTTAATGAGAACGATTAAATCTTGTTTCGGCGACAATTAAAAGATGCATAAACTAGGATTAAATCTTATATATATATATATATATATATATATATATATATATATATATATATATATATATATATATAATCGGTTTTTTAAGCGGGCCTCTTAAACGGTTAATCGGGCCGGGTAATCGGTTATTTACCTAATACCGGCCCCGGCACCATCCCCGTTGAAATCCTAGCGGTTTTCCCCGAAACCGTCCCCGTTCCCGATTAGTGTCCCCGAACCCGGCCCGTTTACATCGGTTTTCGGTTTTCCCCGTCGGTTTCGGTTTTTTTTTGCCATCCCTAGGTAGAGGATAAATAATTTTATGGGAGTGATGAAGCCAAATGTCACAAATGAAAGCAAGAGAAAAGTTAAACCTAAAACCTTTTGGTTGTCATAACGTAACTTTGAAGTGAGAGATACTCCAGTATAGGCCCTTCGCATTATGACTATTTTCTATTGGGCCCCTTGTAGTATGGTCAATCACACTTTTATCTCTCATGATATATCAAATGCAACCCTTACAATCTTAAATCTCAAATTTCATCCTTGCGATTGTAGGACCAATTTTTCCTCATAATTTATTAACATTTATATCAACTGCATATTTAACAATAGGTTTTGCAACTTTAAATATAATTTGAGTATTTGTATGGTCTAAAATCTAAATTGATTATTAACTTTATACAATATGTATTAAGTTTATATAAAATAATCAATTTAAATACCTAAACAAATGCAATTCACATGCAAAGGATCCCAAAATACATAAAAGAGTAATTTTTATGTATTTATTTGTTTTGAAAAGAGTTAATATTGAAAAAACCCATCAATTTTCTTTATCTCTGCAATGGAGTATCAATTTTTTTTCTTAATGTTAAGTTTATAAATTATTTTTGTATTATTTAAAAAGTATATATTTTACCGATTACCAAAAATAACCTTAGTTTTTCACTTGATAAATATTGAAAAAACTCATCATCTTTCTATATTTTAGTGATTAAGTCACTAAATGTTTTATTTTATCAGTTATGTTTTATCGGCTAATCCTGTAACCGGTTAAAATTATACACTTTTGAATAAGACAAACATAATGTAGAAACTTAAACAATTAGAAAAAAAGTTTAGAGACTTAATTAAAAATATAAGAAAAATTGATTGAGTTTTTTCAATAATTATCGTTTTAAAAACCGCAAACATTTTGATAGATTTATAAAACTACAGGTACTTTCTTGAAGAAAATATAAACTTTAGGGATCAAAGCTAGTCCCAACAAACTTGGAGGGGTCAATCGGTCATATACTCATTACGAAACGCCTAAAATTGAAATAAAAACGCCTTCATCAATTAACATTCCTTTATTAATGGTTAATCCTTTATTCCAGAGTCTAAAGAAACAAATTCAGGTAAGTTTACAACTGTGACTCAAAAAAGTATAAGTTAACAAAGCAGTCTTGATCGGTTTTCAAACATATTTGTTCTGAAAGACAGTCTCTCTCCCACATTTGTGTCTACAATGGACTGAAATTGACTCAAAATTGTTCCACAATTCTCTCTCTCTCTCTCTCTCTCTCTCTCTCTCTCTCTCTCTCGTTTGTCTCCATTCTTACCAAATTTCAAAGCTGAAAACTTCGATCAAACCAAATAAATGCTTCACAGTTCTCATTGAAATTGTTGACTATCGTTGCTTCTATTCTTATTCAAATGCGTAGATTACTTTTGGTTTTTACAAACTATCTGAATACGAAAGGTTGGTTCCGCTACAAATTGTAGAAGCATTGCAGTTCGATTGTCAGATCTGGCGCTATAGCTTTCTGTGTACTGGTTTGTGTTGGTGTAGACTGTGAACTCGGAAGGTCAGGTCTTTGGGGTGACGTGAATGAAAAAAACTGTGTTTTTGTTGCGCTTATCAATGATGTCTTACAATTAGAAACCTTCGTGGATAATATTGATCGTGGCGATGAATCGGAGTTCCCGGGCGACAGAAAAAGAAATGCCGGGGACGGTGAAGCAACGGCAACAGCAAATGATGGGGAGTTTTAGAGAGAAAGAAGAGGAGCTTGGGTTATTTTTGGAGATGAGAAAACGAGAAAAAGAACATCATGATCTTCTTCTTCAGAACGCAGAAGAGGAATTCGATTCGTCACTAGGTATCTGAGTAATTTGATAATTCTTTCTTACTTCAGTACCTAAAGTTTCATAATAACTCGATTATGACTTTTTCTTATCTTTTTTAAGTAATAAATTTTACAAAATATATTATCCAAAATTAGGATTAAAAGTAAAAGGGATACCTATTACCTGATGAATTACATAATCTTGGACGAGATTTGAGCACCCACCAAGTCACCCATGTGGTGATGCCCTACATGGCTATTCCACTTGCATATGTGATTATGAGTTCATACAGATTTATTGTTTTATATATCTAAATCTTTTTCCGGATATCATATTATGATGTTGCAGGATCAAAAACAGGAAATTCTCCTATATTCAGCATGCCACCGGCAACCATTGTGCGGAAAACTGGCGCTGATGAGTTTCTGAACTCTGAAAATGATAAAAATGATTATGATTGGTAATTTTGTCTTATGTTAATTCTGTGATCAACTTTTTGTTCTTATCAATATTATTGTGTGGTGTTAAAGTTATATGTCATGTGTACGGATCATGTTTATACATTCATGATTGCACTTGAGGGTGAATGTATGAACCAATGAAAGGATATGTATTTACAGAAAGAGAATCACAGTAGTTGATGTTTGTCTCCACAAGTGAGTTAAGCATATGACTGAAAGAATTTGTGGAGATAGCCAATCTGCATCCAACGCTCCTACATCTTTAAGCATGAAACAATGTAGGCTCAAAGATGTTTTTGTGTGCATTTCTACTTTTTTATTTACGTGCTTGTATCGGGGTTAGTTATTTGATTTTGCTCTTTTTGGATGCGTGATGGTAAAATAAACAGCGAGTGCCATTAGCTTTTGTTAATAATCATGTTTATTGGGTTTGAGTTGATATTTATTAAACCTTCTTATGTTTTCAGGCTTTTGACTCCCCCTGGTACTCCTCTTTTTCCTTCACTGGAAATGGAATCACAGAAGACTGTCATGAACCAGAATGGAGCTCCCAAAGCACATCCAAATGCACTAAAATCTAGAGTAAGAGCAATAATAGGTTCTATACTGCGTGGCTTATGCGTATGATATTATGGTCCAAACGATATCTGTTCTTTCAAACAATGGATGGTAATAAGGGACTTGGCCCCAGCTATCATTGACTCTTTTTAGCAGTAGTCAAATAATGGAAAATTAATCAAGACACAAATTTACTCAAGGTCCTTTTATTTCATTGCGTAGAGACTCTCTCAATGTTTAGTATGCCTATGGACAATGACAACTTAGGATCTAACTCCTTAATTTACGTTTAAAAGCCACACCCATAATTAAGCACTCACAATTATTTGAAGTATGTGCAATAAAGTTTTAATGTAGTTGGAAAAATTTATGCTGTTACATGGAGTATGCATCTTGTATATTATGGGGTGACTCTACTTTAAGGTTTCTGGAAAAAGAACTTTTATGGAACACATCCTGGAGAGTTAGCCTTGTGCATACAAGTTAAAAGTTATGTTACAAATTTTACTATTTGCTTTCAAACTGTTATCTTACAAGTTGTTACATTACTTTGTTTCTTGCGTTGTACCTTAAAAACATTTAATCTCCTGATGTTTACGTGGTTATGTTTTGGTACAGCTATCAAATACCCAGCCAGAGGCTACTGGTAGGAACAGCTTGGTATCTAGACAGCGAGCCTCATCTCCCGGGCCGAGTGCAGGACTTCGTAGGCCATCCTCCTCAGGAGGTTCAGGTTCAAGGCCTTCCACTCCAACCGGCAGACCAGCATCATCCAGAGCTATATCGAATCCAGTTTCCAAAAGCACCACGATGTCAAAACCCACATCAACTGCAACCTCTAGACCTTCAAGATCTTCAACACCTACGTCTCGTCCTGTCTTGTCTACATCTAAGGCAACGATTCCGGCTAGATCTTCTACCCCTACAGCAAGGTCTACTGCAAGATCTTCAACTCCAACAAGTAGACCATCTTTATCTACAAGCAAACCTGCATCAAGGGCAGCAACACCAACACGTAGGCCAGCTACTCTCTCTACCGTGACGAAAACCTCTGCCCCTTCAGTTAAATCTCCTACTGTCACAAATTCAGCTTCTAGTATTACCAAAAATGCAGCACAACCATGTGCTAGCTCTCCCAACGCAAGACCAAGACCATGGAAACCTCAGGAGATGCCTGGTTATACCCTTGACGCACCACCAAATTTAAGGACCTCACTTACTGATAGACCCATTTCCTCCATGAGGGGGAGGGCTGGAGCACCCAGTAGTCGGTCATCATCTATCGAGCCTGCTCCAAATGGTAGGGTAAGAAGGCAATCATGTTCACCTTCAAGAGGACGGCTTCCTAATGGCATAAATCGTAAGAGTGGAAGCTCTGTGCCTGTTCCCGCATTGAACCGTGCATATGCTAAAGCTAATGACAATGTGAGTCCTGGATTGTATGGGACGAAGATGGTGGAAAGGGTAATAAATATGCGCAAATTGGTGCCACCAAAGCAAGACGACAAGCTCTCACCTCAAAGCAAGTCGTCATCACCTGACAGCTCAGGTTTTGGAAGGTCACTCTCGAAGAAATCCTTAGATATGGCTATGAGGCATATGGTATGTGTTTCCTCAGTTGGTTCTTTTGATTTGAATGTGGGATGTGAAATTGATCAATGTATGTTTATCATAAACGAAGATTGAAAAAGTTTCAATCTTGCATGTTATTGATGGTGGGTTAAATTTTCTTGGAGCAGGATATAAGGCGGACAGTACCGGGTAGTTTGAGGCCATTGATGACAAAAATTCCAGCATCGTCCATGTACAGCGTGAGATCTGGGCCCACACGAAGTCGAATGATGAGCATTTCAGATTCCCCACTTGCAACAAGCAGCAACGCTAGCTCTGAAATGAGTGTGAATAACAATCCGGCTGATGTAAACGTAGATGAAGAGAGTAACAGCGAAAAGGGTGTGCGTTCCCCTGCTAGCATCCGTGGCAGGTAATTGTCAGTGATCCAAGTTACTTGTATGTGTGAATCCCTCCCACTTTGGGTATATATGTGAAGGACAAAAGTAAAGTGGTATAATATTTATTCACCTGTTTTGATTGGCTAACACAATCTTGTAAATTTATTGTTTGTTTAATAAATCAATTATAAGATGAGTAAAAGTAAATCATGAATCCATGGATCATGAATAGGATAGGAGGAGGTTACTTATAACATATATATATATATATATATATATATATATATATATATATATATATATATATATATATATATATATATATATTGAAGTCATGAATGGGAATCCAAACATAAATCCAAGTATTGTTGAATTATTTGTATCATTGGTAGGAGAGGGAGCATCACAATTATTGGCAAGAATCATCAATCAACATAGGGATAGGGAAAAGGAAAAGGAAGGGGGTCCCAATTTTAATCCATAAATTCAAAGCATTTAGATTCTGGTCACATGGATGATCTAATTTGACTACGACCGCCTCTCCATAATGTGCAGTGTATTGTATGTATGGCTTTCTTTTCTTTATTTTAGCCTGGCTCTGAAAGGGACAATTGCACCTGCACAAAACGTCGTATATGGATGAATGTTTGTTTCTAAACATTTATTTATGGTATCTACTCTAACTCCCCTCCCCTCCCCTACATACATACATTCACATCATATTCAATTTAGTTAAACTAAATGTGGATTATATGTTAAACATCCTAAATCTTATGTTTATTCTTAAAATAAAATAACCTCCACATCCCATTCACCTAACCTATTGGCCTTATGCAAATCTTTAGCTCCATTAGATCAGAGTAAATAATCTTGAACAAGAAGGGTTCATGTTGGTATCAAAAGTCAGAATTTCAATGCCCCTTAATAAGTGCAAGCTTTATGCAATTCAATTCCATGTGTGGTTGATTCACCCACATCTGTATTTTGGCTGCTTTCCTTCAACTTAGGGATGACTCCTTGATTTCCTTTTTAATCAATAGTATAGTTTAAGGAAAACCAATTTAAAATGAGAATTCAGTCCTATCTTGTTATTTATCTATCATTACCAGTTGAAGTATGAATACAACATTGTTATGTGTTAAGAAAAGAAAAGGAAACGCAATATGGCTATTTTGTTGATAAAAAAGAAAATGAAGCAGTTGTACTATATGAATGCAAGATCTTTACTTATTTTTTTACTGTCCATGTAAAAAGGGTACCGGGTATGTTTGGTTTTGGAGTTTATGTTTTAGGGTTCTACCGAGCAATAGCATGTTATGGGTTTTTGTTCTCTTGTAGCATGTTTGTTCATGACTTGTATGTTTGTTTGGTTCTATTCATTTTGACTTTTTCTAAGGCAACCCTTGACCCTACCCAACCCTCAAGAGAGTATAAAATACAAATATACTTTACTTGATATCAATCAAATCACAATTTGTAACTCATTTGTTTACAAACAAGTAAAAATTTACAAATAAGAGGGTGTTTGGATTTGCGTTTGAAATAGTGCTGTAACGTTTTGAAAACTAATAATCAGATAATAGCTGTAACAAAAAGTGATGCTAAAAATGTAGTGTTTGGTTTAGCAGTTTAGCTTATACTGTTTGCTATCATAATTATCAAATATTTAGTTTTTAAAGTGTTTGAATTTGCGTTTTAACTTGTAAATGACCAAATAATCACTTATTAACGTATTCAATCCAAACATTTTAAACCAATTAATTGCGTTATTGTAACGTAATAAGCTAATAATTTCGTTCATAATGCAAAACCAATCATCCTCTAACTAGAAGGAAAAGAGACTAATGATTTGAGAATCGACTAATATCCATATCCAATATCTCATGTATAATAATGATAATAGTAATACTAGTAATAATAATAATACCGTATAAATCGTTTAAATTTAAGTAAATAATAAAATTTAGGGCGTCCATTTTCTTTCTTCAATTGTGACCGTGTATTTAAATGTGATTATTTGTAGTTCTTAATTTATATAAGTCACCAAGCCTTTTTAAAGCTGAAAAAAGACCGAAAACTATAATTAAATTTACATAATCTAACCTTAACGGCGCAACATGCCGCGTTATTTTATGCAACAGTCGATGATTAATCATCAATAGGTTATAAAAACAGATAAATATAAATTTGTTTAATATACGTTTTGATTAATTTTTATAAAGTTATCTGCGTATATAAAAGAAAAGTTATTTTTACATATTATTATGCGATGTGGTGTACATCTGGTATATTTGAATGTAGTTTTTTACATAATACTATTAAAGAAAAAAAACTAGATGATTGATTGTTTACCAGGTAAATTAATATCTTTCGTGCGTCTAATTAGTAATTACTAATAATTAGTAGGAAAAAGGACATTAAAGTGCGAATCATCGTCAATTCACCTTTCAGACGTAATTTTCACGAATTTGTATCATAGGGCTAACCTAAAACGTAAATGGGCCTTTGTTCCACCCTTAACTTTGTGGGTTATACCAAGCCCATTGGATTTGAAGCCTGAAACGCGGCATTACATTTACTTGAGAGGAAGAAAAGAAGAAAGAAAACATAGACAAACAGTTCAACAATAACCATCAAGTCAACCATGTCTTCCTCGTTCGATGATTCAGTCGCCGTTCCGGTTCAACCTTCCGATGATGGTTCCGTAATTGAGGACTCTCTGTCATCGTTTCACTCGGAGAAACTAATCGGAACGCCGCTCGAAGCCGACGAATCAGTTTTGCCCCCACAACCTGAAGAGGCTTTTGCCCTAAGAGAGTGGAGAAGGTTAGGTTCCATATGAACTTTATTAATCATTTCTGCATTTTATTTAATTAAAACTGGTATGATTGTTTTTTTGTTCTATGATTATTTTTTTTACTAATGATCAGACCTTGAATCATTTTTGTTAGTTTTGTAATTGCTTCGATCGAAAATACGATTATTGAATTTTTGGCAGGTGAACCGATCAGGGATATGATTTTGGTGATATTTTATAAAGGATCAATTGTATTGCTGAGCGTTTTGATTTATGCAAGAAATTTTGTAGGGATATTCTATATCGTAAGTTTGCTGGCGAGGATGTTAAAACTGTAAAATAAAATATCCACGCAGGGACGAAAACAGGATCATTTATGTTTCTGGGACAATATGACTCCCTAGATGCTATGATTGCAAGTAATGTATCCTAAGTTTATAACCCTTTACTTGCTAACAAACATAAAATTGCTTTGTCCACTACCTTATTCCATGTGTTTCTGTCTAGCCGAAAACGTGCAAAGATTATGATCCATCCTATCTTTTAAAAAAATACAGTAACCGATATATCCTCTTGGGACAATTTGTTTATGGGGTCCGTCCTATCATTTAGACTAGAAAATTAGTTTATAGGGCCATAAGGATTTGAGCACATACATGGTATTCAGTGAGATTTCTGCAAGCGGTAACAACAGTAAAATACAAATAAAGCTGAAAAGTTAATAACAAAAACATAGGATTACGTGGTTCGGCCCCCAAATGATGCGAAGCGAGCCAATTTTATTACTGTTGGATTAGGGTCTACAATCACACTTCAGATATATTTTTATAAAGAAGTTTAGGGCCTTTAGGCTGAAAATTCCTTAACCCAAATTTAATTTTCATTCCAAGGGCACAGCTGCGTTAATCACCCACCTGCTCTGTAGGCAGTGGGCCCGCATCAAGATGCTCATGCCCTCTTGGAATCCTGCTCCGTAGCAGTGAATAGTTCCTTTGGCAATGTATCAAACTCCACAACTTAATGATGTCAAGGAAAAACTGTGAATATATTCTCAATTCATTCCTTTGGAGAAGATTGAATTGAAGCTGGTTTTGTAACACATAAAATGATAAAATCCTTCCAGAATGATCTCATCAGCAAGAGAGGGGCGAAACAACATATTGTACTTTCATTTTCAACTTTTACACAATTTGGGAGTTTATATTTTTCGTCAACTTTTCAATATTTGTATCTTTGTAAATTTATAATTTGTGAGGCTTCATCTCTTTTCTTATTTACATGTGGTACAAGTAAAAGTGCGTGAGTGGTTGTAAGATACTAACTTTTCAAGAAAGTGTGTTTGTATGTGCTATAGTTTTATAACAAATGTTTAGTTGTTATGCTTCAGAAAATTATATGACACAAGCACAAATTGCTAAATTGAATTAGTTGAGCAAATTAAAAAGTTCAATTAGAACCATAATATGTTGTGAACATGATCTATGAAGCAGCAAGATGTTCTTGGTATCTTGTTGGACTTGCTCCCTTGCTATTTGTGGGTGAGTTACTGAAACTGCTATGGCAGTATGGCATAATCGTGACTTGTAATATTAATATGTAGTATTCTTTTTGTTACTCTTGTGGCAGACAAAATGCCTTGCGTTTAGAAGAGAAGGAGAAGATAGAAAAAGAATTGTTAAACCAAATCATTGATGAAGCGGACGAGTACAAGATTAATTTCCACAACAAGAGGAAGATCACATGTGACAATAACATAGCAGCTAATAGGGAAAGCGAAAAGGTAAATTTGATGATTTGTTTTTGCTGTTTTTAATACAATCTTGACTGCTCACATTTAGGTTATATATGTAAGGGTAACATCAACCACATTACCTCTTAAGCTGTCTTGTAAATAACGAGTTTTTTGGTCTGTGCCTTGCGACGGGTCTCAAAACATTAATATACTAATCAATAAATCTAATAATTTTTATTGAAAAAAGAGATTAATACATATACCACACCACTCATGTTTATTGTTTGCTCGATTCACACAATATATTTCTTTTGTCTAGTTTGATTGATAATTTGATATATAAACTATCTTTTATATCGTTTTATAACTTATGTTAGTATAACATTTTTATTTATGGGTTAATATTGAAAAAACTCAATCAACTTTTCTCATTTTCTCAATTAAGTCCCTAAACTTTTTTCCAGTTGTTTTACGTCCCTAAACTATATTTGTCTTATTCAAAAGTATATGTTTTTGATTGGTTACCGGATTAGCTGGTAAAACACAACTGATAAAACAAAAAGTTTAGGGACTCAATCGTTAAAACATGGAAAGATAGCGGGTTTTTTCCAACATTAATCAAGTGAAAAAACCAACGGGTGACCGGTTAATTCAAGAAAAGAAAAGAAAAGAAAAGTCGTCCAGAATGAAAAAAAACTGGCCAACTGTGAATGTTAATTTATATGTTAGAAAAACAATGCAAAAACACGCAACTATAAAATTTTGATCTATATGTTGAAGATAAAAAATAAAGGGACAAAGTCTTGAACTTGAACCACTGACAAACATTAGAAGAATCTCTACCACTTGGCCATGCACTCCATTAACTCTAAACTTGACAAGATATTAGTGGCGGATCTAGAAATTCTTACCTTTTGGATATATCTCTTGTTTCAGTTGTGAGGCTCCACCCCTGCAAGATAACATATAATAAACTATTTATATTCTATACTATTCATATGAATAGCTTGGGAACAGTAACAATTACATTGGTAAATGTTAGTATTTAAATTAAATAAATCTATATATATGATGACTTGACTTAGTCGTATGATGTGGTAGGTGTATTTGGTGGGGCGGGACAAGTTCCATGCAGAGGCCGACAAGAGTTACTGGAAGGCAATTGCGGACCTCATTCCTAAAGAAGTGCCTGTTATAGAGACAAGAGGGGCGAAGAAGGATCAGGACAAGAAGCCTTCTGTTGTTGTGATCCAAGGTCCGAAGCCTGGAAAGCCAACCGACTTATCAAGGATGAGGCAAATTCTCATAAAACTCAAGCATAACACCCCTCTCCACCTCAAACATTCCCCGCCGACCACTACTGCTCCTCCTCCTGCAGCTGTCACCATTGCAGAGCCTGTTCCCGTTGCTTAGTTTTTTTTATTCACATTTTGTTTTGTTAATATAAATTTGACTGAGAGGTAACATTGGAGTTTCTGATGTGGAGGTCGTCATGATGTAGCTATGAATTATGTTTTTTTATATAAAATTATGGTCGCTAGATACTATCTGTACATGGGTTATGAATGCCAGTGAACTCTACTACTCACTGTTATGCAAATTAGAATCCTTTATTTTTACCGACTCTTGCATATTAATTTGAATAAATTAAATTTGTATACCCAAAATTATGGAATGAGATATTTGTGCAAAAAAGCCCTTAAGTTAGATCATTTTTGCGATCAAAACCCCCAATCATTTTTCATTGCACAAAAAACTCTCAACCAGTGAGATCTTACGGAATTAAGATATTACCGGTTGTGATTGATTGAAAGTCACAGGCCCAACAAAAAACATAGATTTGAACAAAGAAATTGACAAAAAAATGTGGATTTGAATTATAAAACATTGAGTTCGTTGGAGAAAATGTTCGTCGTAGATGAGGGTTGGTTAGCAGATTGCTAACCAGTTAATCAGGTTGCAAATCAATTTTTTTTAAAAACCTTATTTCGATAAGTTTTAGTCAGTTAAGGATTTTTTGTTTAATGAAAAATGGTTTTAGATTTTAATTACAAAAATGACCAAATTACACAAAATTTTCTTATGGAATCTGTCACAACAATTTATTTATTGTGAAAACGGTCACTACTTTCATTGTTTGTTTTTTTAAAATTTCAACATCATACGTTTTTGGCTGCTAGTGGCTTGCTGAAATGCATACGTTAAAATTTTCAAGAAAAAAAGAAGAAGAATTCAACTTTCATGTGCTGAATGTATGAGCAAATGCACCAAGACAAGGGGAAGCTAGTCACTTTCATAAAACTTGATAATAGAAACGGGTCAATAAACATATGACGAACTACACGCACAGTTGGCAAAACCTATGTTTTGTGTATGATAGAAACAGGCTAGATATGTCTAAGAAAGCTAGCGTGTGACTGATATGATATTCATTGAAAATAGAATATAAGAAACTTGCAAAAATCTCTAAATACATTATAGTTAATGACAATACGTGCAGTTTCCTCGATCCTGTGTTTGATAATTTTCCATTGTCAATTCATAGGCATTCAAAGAACACCAGACATCTTGAATAATCCGAAAACAAAGAAAAAGAAAGAAAGAACGATGCTCATGGCTCTGTTCTTCAAGGCAATAATTGCATTGCTGTTATGGCCTCCGACACTTGCTGGAAACCATACGGATCACCTAGCGCTCCTGGCCATCAAGTCAAGCATCACCCATGATCCACAACAAGTTCTTGACACATGGAACACCTCTCTCCATTTCTGCCAATGGAAAGGCGTTACATGTGGTGTGCGGCATCATAGAGTCACAAAATTGGATTTTGGATCTAGAGGCATTGTTGGTTCCTTGTCTCCACATATTGGGAACTTGAGCTTTCTCAGAGTCATAAAACTGAGTAATAACACCTTTAGAGGTGTAATCCCACCTCAAATCGGTCGTTTAATCAGGTTGCAAATGCTAAATCTCATCAATAATTCTTTAGCAGGCGAAGTTCCGGCCAATTTATCAAACTGCACAAGACTCGTTGACCTCTGGCTGGATTCAAATAAGCTAGTTGGCAAACTCCCAAAACAGCTTAGTTCTCTGGTGAACCTGAAGACAATAACCATTCAAGCCAATGGTTTTACAGGAGGAATACCGACTTTTTTGACAAACCTCACTTCCCTTGAATCCATAATGGCTACAGAAAATTATCTAGTTGGTAACATTCCACATGCTTTAGGTCAATTGCACAACTTGAAAGAAATTGCTTTTGGTGCTAATCAACTCTATGGTATGATCCCTCCGTCCTTGTACAATTTAACATCTTTAACAACTCTTAGTTTCCCAGAGAATCAGATCAGTGGAGATCTACCAAATGAAATAGGTTTGCAGCTACCTAACATTGAGGTTTTCAGGATATGGAGCAACAACTTTACAGGAAGCATTCCGTTTTCATTTTCTAATTGTTCTAACATAGTAGAGCTAGACTTGTCTGAAAACCATTTCACTGGGAAATTTAACATAAATTTCAGCAAACTATCAAATCTTGAGGTGCTTCAGATATCTAACAACAGTTTAGGAAGTTCGGAGCCTGATGAGTTAAACTTTGTTGATTCCATGATCAATTGTAGCAAGCTTCAATTCTTGTTTGTTCATGCAAACCAATTTAGAGGAGTTCTTCCTAATTCTGTAGGGAATCTCTCATCTCAGATCTTAATTCTCTCTTTTGGAGGTAACTTCATATATGGGTCCTTGCCTTCAGCACTAGGAAATCTTGTGAAGCTAGAGAGATTACATATGCAACTTAACCATTTCACAGGCATAATTCCTAGCGAACTGGGTAACCTTCAAAACCTGAAACAATTATACCTATTTGATAACAACCTTACAGGAATATTTCCGGATTTTTTGGGAAATATGTCGATGTTGATTGGACTAGATTTGTCAGGTAACAGATTAGAAGGATGGATACCTCCAAATCTTGGTAACTGCAGAAGTTTAACATCACTGGCTCTTAATTTCAACAACCTTACTGGCCCAATACCCGTTGAGCTTTTTCAACTATCTGCCTTGTCGCTCTATCTAGATCTTTCTCATAACCATTTAGTTGGACCACTTCCCCAAGAGATACGAAAGCTAAAAAGCTTGACGGCGCTGGATTTATCACAAAATGATTTGACCGGAGCTATCCCAGATGCCATTGGAAGCTGCACAAGCCTTGAGTACCTAGATCTCAAAGCGAACTCCTTTCAAGGTCCAATACCTCACACGATGAGTGATTTAAGAGGTATCATGAATCTTGATCTTTCAAGTAACAACTTGTCCGGACAGATTCCGAAATTCTTGGAACAACTAAACTTGTCTTCATTGAACCTGTCTTTCAATAATCTTGACGGGGAGGTACCAGTGAGAGGTATTTTCAAGAATGCAAGTGCAATCACAATTGAAGGGAATAATAGGTTATGTGGAGGCATTTCTGAACTTCAGCTACCCAAGTGTGCCATGATAGCAAGATCAATGAAAGGTTCCCGAACTTCACATGTTATTCTAGTTGTCTTCGTACCACTTTGCATGTTTATAGTTCTAGCATTGGGGTTTTCTTTGTTGTTCTGTTGGCAAAGAAGGAAAAAGGAATCACAACAAACAGGAGCTTCACTTGTGGCACCATTTTCGAGGATTTCTTATGGAAGAATACTCAAAGCCACCGACAAATTCTCTCAACAAAATCTGATTGGAATGGGGAATTTCAGTGCTGTTTATAAGGGTATTCTTGAACCAGATGGTGTGGTGGTTGCTATCAAAGTTCTACAGCTAGGAAACCATGGAGCTTCGAAGAGTTTTATGGCAGAGTGCGAAGCTTTGAAAAACACAAGGCATCGGAATCTTGTAAAAATCATTACTTCCTGCTCATCTGTTGATTTTCAAGGTAAAGATTTCAAAGCTCTTATTTACGAGTTCATGCCTAATGGGAATCTCGAAAGGTGGCTACATCCAATTCCCAAAGTACACGAGATTGAGCCTGTAAAAGCTCCAAGGAGATTAAACTTTCATGAAAGATTAACAATCGCAATAGATGTGGCTCATGCCATTCATTACCTCCATCAAGAGTGTGAGGTACCCATAATTCACTGTGATTTGAAGCCAAGCAACATTTTACTTGACAGTGACATGGTCGCTCACATTGGTGATTTTGGGCTCGCAAAATTTCTTCAACTAAAACCACATCAAAGCAGTTCAATTGGATTAAGAGGAACTGTTGGGTATGCAGCTCCAGGTAACCAGTAACCAAAACTTTATAGAAAATTTTTTAACCATACGATGAATAATTATCCGAATCAAAATATATTCTTTTAGAATGTGACATTCATGTCACCTTTTTTATACCTAAAAGAGGTACAATTTGCAAAACAAAAAATAAAATTGTAAAGATGTGTTGCTGACATTGTTCCATTTGAATTTGCAGAGTATGACCTCTAAAGTGTCCGTATTTGGTGAAATTTAAGTCTTTTATTTGTTCTTGACTAAATTAATGCCATGGATTCGCAGAGTACGGACTTGGAAGCGAGATGACAATAAAAGGAGACATTTACAGTTTTGGGATACTGTTGTTAGAGATGATGACAGGGAAGAGACCTACAGACCTGATTTTTCAGGAAGGGTTGGACCTCCATGGCTATGTGAAGATGGCATTGCCTGATCGCCTCACGGAATTCATTGAACCGGGACTACTGCCGCCTTTCCTCGAGGAAGAGATGGAAGCAGCTGCTAATATTAACCATGGTTACAGAGAAGATGAAGCCAGAACGTGGAAGAGACTGAGACTGGAAGAGGGCATCATTTCAATGGCAAGGATTGGGTTGGCATGCTCCAATGAATTACCCAGAGAAAGAATGGACACGAGCAACATCATCCATGAGTTGCATCGTATTAATGGCATTCTTGAAATCAATTAGAATCATGTAGAAGAGCCTTGCAATTGCATAAATGGTTGGGTTTATTTTCTAAAATCAGATCTGTCTTAACCAGAATTAATTACGTCTGTGCATTAATACAACAATGTCCACAGCTACGGCTCCTGTTTTTAAACATGTACCACTTGTGTTCATGATCAAAATTAGTAATTTATCAGACCTTCAAGTATATACTAACGAGTAATTAAGGTCATTTAAAAAAAAGACTCTTGTTTGTCTTATGAGTTAATTAGCTCCTGGTATCATTTCTACTACTGATCGATGTTAAGTTTGCTACCACTAGTATTTTTTATTCAAGCCTCACTAGCTATATATTCCCTAAATCCTCCTTATTTTTAGTAATCATATGGATTTGAGCACATAACTTATTTTTCTTCAATGTTTATTATTACATTCATTTTTAAGATATAAAGATGGAACACCTATCAATCCACAGCATCATTTCAAACTCGACAGCGAATAACGTAAGAGAGACCCGAACTTTCGACCTCAGCACTGCTATAACCCATCTCCCCATTATGCAGAACTCCTACTGAACTCTAATTGATTGCAAGAATGCCATTGATGTGATGCAACTCGTGGATGATGTTGCTCGTATCCAGTCTTTCTCTGGGATCTCCATTAGAGCATGCCAACCCAATTCTTGCCATTGAAATCATGCACTCTTCCAGCCTCTTCCACTTTCTGGCTTCACCATGGTTGATATTAGCAGCAGCTTCCATCTCTTCCTTGTGGAAAGGCAGAAGCCTTGGTTCGATTATTTCCACCAGACGATCGGGCAATGCCATCTTCACATAGCCATGGAGGTTCAGCCCTTCCTGGAAAATTGGGTCTGTAGGTCTCTTTCCTGTCATCATCTCTAACAACAATATCCCAAAACTGTAAATATCGCCTTCTTTTGTCATTTCGCTTCCAAGTCCATACTCTGTGAATTCATGGCACTTGTTCAAGAATAAAATTTCATAAATTGGATACAAACATTTCAGATTCCAATTAGCAGAAATTCATTAGAAGACAGTTCTTGAAATTTAGACTTATCCCATACTATGAGAACTAATGACATTTAATCAAGAATTTATAACATGGGTACAAAAATTTTATAATGAAATTTTAAGAAATTTCCTAAAAAGATGAGCCGAGTTCTTGAAATTTTGAAATATCCATACTCATGGCAAGGAGTTGGTAATTTTACAAAATACAAATTAGGTTCAAAATTTTTGAGATTTGGAGAAGATGGGTTTTGGGAAAGATTGATTGTGATTCAAATGACGGGTTCAAAAACTTCTGTGAAGTTCAATACACTTGGTTAATTACCTGGAGGTGCATACCCAATAGTTCCTCTTATTCCAATTGAACTGCTTTGATGTGGTTTTAGGGGAAGAAACTTTGCCAGCCCAAAATCACCAATGTGAGCAACCATGTCACTGTCAAGTAAAATGTTGCTTGGCTTGAGATCACAATGAATTATGGATACCTCACATTCTTGGTGGAGGTAGTGGATGGCATGAGCCACGTCTATTGTAATTGTTACTCTTTGGCGAAGGCTTAATCTTCGTCCAACTTCTTCAGTCTCCATCTCTTGTTCTGAACTTGGATGTAGCCACCTTTCGAGATTCCCATTTGTCATGAACTCGTAAATAAGAGCTTTGAAATCGTTTCCATGGAAATCAACAGACGAGCAGGAAGTTATGACTTTTACAAGATTACGGTGCCTTATGTTTTTCAAAGCTTCACATTCGGCCATAAAATTCTTCAATGCTCCTTGGTTTCCAAGCTTTAGAACCTTAATAGCAACCATTCCATCAACTCGTTCAAGTATACCCTTATAAACAGTACTGTAATGCCCCGTTCCTATTAAGTTTTGTTGGGAGAATCCATCGGTGGCTTTGACTATGCTTCCATAGGAAACCCTTATAAATGGCTGCACGAGTGAAGCTCCTGTTGGTTGTGCTTCCCCTTTTCTTCTTTGCCATCCAAACAACAAAGACAACACCATTGCCACAAGAACAAAAGAGCAAAGTGGGACGACAACTAGAATAATAGTTGACGTTCCGGAACCTTTCTTTGATCTTACAATCATGGCACACTCGGGTAGTCGAAGTTCAGGAATGCCTCCACATAGCCTACTGTTCCCATAAATTGCGATTGCACTTGCATTCTTGAAAATTCCTCTCATTGGTACCTCCCCCACAAGATTATTGAACGACAAATTCAATGAAGTCAAATTGAGTTGCTCCAAGAATCTTGGAATCGGTCCAGAGAAGTTGTTCATCGAAAGATCAAGATTCCTGATACCTCTTAAGGAAGTCATCATGGGAGGTATCGGGCCTTGAAAGGAATTCTCTGACAGATCTAGGTACTCCAAGCTTGTGCAGCTTCCAATCGCGTCTGGGATTTCTCCAACCAAACCATTATGTGATAGATCGAGCTCCGTCAAGCTTTTGAGCTTTCCTATATCCTGGGGAAGTGGTCCACCTAAATGGTTTTGAGAAAGATCTAGAATGATTGACAGGGTGGATAGCTGAAAAAGCTGAATGGGTATGGGGCCAGTAAGATTGTTTACGGAAAGGGTCAATGATAGCAAACTCCTGCAGATACCAATATTTATAGGTATTTGTCCTTCTAAACTATTATGTGACAAGCCCAATTCATTCAGTGATGAGAGATTTCCCACAAAATCTGGAATGTTCCCTATGAAGTTGTTATATTGTAGGTATAACAATCTTAGACTTAGAAGATTACCAAGTTCACTAGGAATTATACCAGTGAAATAATTATTTTGCAAAGATAGTCTTTCTAACTTGAAAAGATACCCTATACCAGAAGTCAAGGGCCCATACATGAAGTTTAAACCAAAAGATAGAACTGTTAGTTGAGATGAGAGATTGCCTACAGAACTAGGAATCACTCCTCTTAATTGGTTTCCATGAACAAGTAACTTTTCGAGCTTGGTACAATTGATCATAGAATCAATGAAGTTCATCTCATCTGGTTCCGAACTCCCTAAATTGTTGAAAAATAGCCCAAGAAGCCGTAGATTTGGTATCTGTCTAAAGTTCATGTTAACTTTTCCGGTGAAACCGTTTTCAGCCAAGTTGATATCTACTAGGTTTGAACAATTAGAAAACGAGAAGGGAATGCTTCCTGTCAAATTGTTGCCCCAAATATTGAAAACATTAATATTAGGCAGCATCAATCCTACATCTTTTGGTAATTCTCCACTGATTTGATTTTCTACAAAATCAAAAACTGTCAAAGATGATATGTTGTACAAGGATGGAGGGATGATACCATAGAGTTGGTTGGTGCCAAAAGCAATTGCTTCCAAGTTGTGCAATTGACCTAAAGCATGTGGAATGTTTCCACTTAGATGATTGTTGGCAGCTGATATGATTTCAAGGGAAGTCAGATTTGCCAAGAAAGTTGGTATCCCTCCTGTGAAACCATTGAAATGAATGGTTATCGTCTTGAGGTTCACTAGGGAACTAAGGTGTTGAGAGAGTTTGCCAACCAGTTTATTGCGAGACAACCTGAGATTGTCGAGTCTAGTGCAGTTTGATAAAGTGGGTGGAACTTCTCCTTGGAAATAATTGTTCATGAGAATCAGCTGCTGTAATCCGAATAAATTACCTAACTGAGGCGGGATAACACCTTTGAAGGTGTTGTTTTCTAGATTTATCACTCTTAAAAAGCTCAAGTTCCCAATCTGTGGAGACAAGGAACCAACAATTCCTCTAGATCCAAGATCCAATTTTGTGACTCAGCTTGGATGCCGGCGAGCACATGTAACACCTTGCCATTGGCAGAAATGGAGGGAGGCGTTCCATGTGTCCAAGACTCGTTGTGGATCATGGGTGATGCTTGACTTGATGGCCAGGAGTGCAAGATGATCGGTATGGTTTCCAGCAAGTAACGCGATGGCAAGTGTTGGAAGCAATAACAACAGCATTAAGGTGGCAATTATTGCATGGAAGAACTGAGAACGGCATGCCATGACAATTAAACTTCTTTTCTGTTTATTTGACACAAATATTAATTTCAAGAATTTGACATTAATGATTTTCTTCAAGCAGCATTGACAGTAAAAAATTAGTATTGCCAATATATATATATATATATATATATATATATATATATATATAGCGATGGAGACTGAACTGAAGCATATCCATGGGCCCATTGAAAATAATCAAGTTCTCTTGGAATTGTATCCAAGTATATTTAGTCTTGTTTCTAAAGAGTATTTTGTACGTTCTCATGTCATCCTTTTCTAGCTCTAGCTCACGTTAGCATTTATTTACAAACGTACAGATTGGGATTTATTAATGACGTACTGAACGACTTCAATTCCCTTGTAGATTGATATTACTGTTACAAGTGGATTTTTGAGAAATTGGGTTTTTGATTGATGGTTTAGAAAATGTGAAGGTGGTTAGTAATTATGGCGGATGGAATTATTTTTTGTCTAGTGGATGGATAGCTTTTGGAAGACAGGATAATCAATCAATTTAATTAGATTTGTTCTTTTTCTCTCCTATAAACAACTCCATTATTTTTACATAATAATTTTAACTATATACGTAGAAAATTTGCAGATATATAAATGTAAAACTAAAAATAAAATAGTGAAAACAAGGCATATAATACCTATATTATTTAATTGTGAATAACAATTGGGTGCCTTACATGTTAAATCTTTGTTAAATGTTATTGGCAACTTTTAAGTTCGTTTCTTAGAGATAGATAGATTGCAGGTAATTCGCATAGTTCGAATTAACCTTAACAATTTGGGAATAGCTTGAAGGTTTGCAAATTGAAATTAGACAAACTAAGCAGATCCTAATTGCAAAATTAACTGGCAACAAAGATCATCATGTAAAACCATATTTGGATTAAAGTATTCCTGTATTGAATAACAACGTGCAGGTCCAATCTCATATCGGATTAAATAACAACCTACTTTCATTTTGGTTCTTATAATAATAATAGCAGTTACTTTTCTTTTTTACATTTTAATGGATCCTACTTATATTTGTATACTTTTTAACTTTATTACATCTTATTCTTATTATCCAATACACTCGCTTTCAACTCCTCTTAAATAACTAGTAGACATCAAGACTTTATATTTGCAGCTCACATAATCTCTTGTCTTTTTATTACATCTATTTATCCTATGTAGCATACCCTCAGTTCATACATGTCAAAGAGGTTTAAAAAGCATCAAAGTTTACGAAGCAAATGCCTCATTTGTTCATACTCATTTGCAGCAAAAAAAGATTGTGATCAGAACATCTCGAAACATACGCCTGTAAGGGGGTCTGAGGAACTTTGGTATGAAAACCATCTCAGATTTACCACTATAGTTACCTATTGTGACCATAAATCGGCCGCCTATTCAATACGTCTATTGGCCCTAATACATGCATCGTCCACCAATTGAGCTGCAACTCCAACATAGTTGTGGGGGGTTAACTTTAGGAGCTCTGTCTTTGCTTCAACTGGTATGTCTAACCCATTAATGAATTCGGTAATGCTCTCTTTGGTAACTGCTCTTCCTCGGGTGAGTTCCTTCAGTTTCTCATAAGGCTCCTCCACACCATATCTTCTCATCACCTAGATAAATAAATTTTCGACTTCCTTGTAAGAAAAGGGCATATGACAGTAAACAAACAGACCCCTTCCAAGAACATAGGGCTCAAAATCACAAAGGAGATACAAGCGAGGTGATTTCTCCAATGGACGATGCTTATATCATCCAAAATAAAATATTATGTACTCCATTCAAGAATAAATGTCTCATTTCAGAATTATCAAACCATAATGTAACCATTTCTCTTTTTGATGGCTTAGACTCGATCTACGCCTACTAGTAATCAGTACCAAAAACTGATCATATTAATTTTGATCCGAAAGAAAATTCAACTTCGGTCACTATTGAGAATATATGACTACAGGCAAAACACCATTGCTATTGTCATGTCAACCTTGAAATAAGTGTTATTTTGGCAAAGTAGGAATGATAAACTGGATTAAATATAAGATCAAATATAACGAGTTATGACACAGTTCCAAGAAATACAATTGAATAAATCCACCTCGCCATCACAAGCCTCTGCAACAAAAGTACTGACTATCTATACAGTTAACGTGATCAAACATCAAATAGCGGTCAAGAGCTGCTATTTGCTATAGCGGTTATTGTGGTGGTATAGCGGTTTATATATATATAGACAGAGGATCTTTTGTGAACACTTTATTCGTAGTGAACAATCATAAAATGACTTGAATTTTATGAATCTTGTTGCAAATAATACTGAACCCTTTTATTAACCTATGAATTTTGTTGAATCCTATGAATTTGTCAAATCTTATAAATCTTGTTGAATCCTGTGAATCTTATTACAAACACTACTATGGACCTTTTGAATGTTATGAATCTTGTTGCAGACACTTCTATAAACCCTTTGAATCAAATGGATCATATTAGAAACACTTGTTCATATGTATGAATGATTATATGTATTTTTTTTATTTGTTCATAATGTTCACAGTGAATAAAGTGTTCACAATGGATCTCATCGGATTCAAAGGATTCATAGAAGTGTCCGCAATAAGAATCATAACATTCAAAAGGTTCGTAGCAATGTTTTTAACAAGATTCATAGGAATCGGCAAAGTTGATAATATTCGACAAATTCATAAGAATCAACAAAATTCATAGGATCCAACAAGATTCATACGTTAATAGATGGGTTTAGTATTATTTACAACAAGATTCAAAGCCATATTTTGGTTGTTCACAACGAATAAAGTGTTCACAAAAGATCATTTGTCTCTCTCTCTCTCTCTAGTCTATATATATATATATATATATATATATATATATATATATATATATATATATATATATATATATATATATATATATATATATATATATATATATAGAGGTGGGTTCAATGGAGAACCTCCATGCATCGAAGAACCTTGAAGAACCTCCATGCACCACCACAAATGCATCACAATTCCCCCGTAATGCATCATATTTCCACGTGATGCATCAAATTCTCGCGTGATGCATCAATTTCTACATTATTTCCACGTGATGCATCACTTTCTACGTGATGCATTTCAGTTTTTCTAGCGATGCATTGTGGTTCTCCAAGGTTCTTCGATACATAAGGTTTTCCATTGAACTCACCCCTATATATATATATATATATATATATATATATATATATATATATATATATATGTCAACGCATCATAAGGGATCATTAAGTGCATTTTTAGAATAACTTAATTATTAATTCTAAGGTAAATTAAGTGATATACTAGGAATTTAAAATCAAAAGATTTAACCACTAAAATGCGTATGATACGTTGCACAATGAGGTATAATTCACGTGGTCCTGAGGTTTCTCGATGTATGTGGTTTTTCATTGAACTCATCC
The DNA here is from genome assembly GCA_020465985.1 of Centrapalus pauciflorus. Lineage (NCBI taxonomy): Eukaryota > Viridiplantae > Streptophyta > Magnoliopsida > Asterales > Asteraceae > Centrapalus > Centrapalus pauciflorus. The sequence continues at coordinate 858,645 of JAANYP010003880.1, read as the reverse complement.
CTATATATATAATTAAAATCATAAAATGTTATATAAAAACATAACATAACACACATATAATCAAAATCATAAAAGGTTATATAAATACATAACATAATACATCTATATAAATAAAATCATAAAAGATTATATAAAAAAGTAAAAAACATAACACAATACATATATCAAATTAAAATCATAAAAGGTTATATGAAAAATATAAATAAAGTCATAAATGGGCCGACAAGGTTACATAGTGCTATTTTGACCGCTTTTACAGTTTTTATCCAAAATTGCGTCCATATAACGGTAAATAGCGCTGCTAATAGCAGAACCGCTATTTGTCACTGCTATTTTATGAACGTCCTCTAATCGATATAACACCGCTATTAATTGCCCAACTGACTATACTTGAAAACAAAATAGGGAAGTCATACAATCATGTAAAACAATGTATTGAAACAATTTCAATGAAGATATAAATATCTCAAAACTAATTGAGAAACCAAAGACAAACTAATTGTGCAATTATGAAAAGAATGTAATGGAACAATTTCAATAAAGTTATAATATGAAAGATGGACACATACCGTCTGGATTGGTTCAGCAAGAACCTCCCATGAGTTGTCCAGGTCCTTGTACAAGGCAGCTTCATTGACCTACCACAAAAAGAGAGTTCAAGCTATTAGACAAACCTACCCCTGTTTTTCACAAAGACATTCCAGTTCAGTTTGAAATTTAATTTTAACCAACAATTATATAAAAACTTGAAAAAAAAATTTCTTAGGGTCAACAGACGTAAGAATGCCCACAAATAAGACTTATAAAGGCGGCTGAATATTTGAATAGATAGAAATATGTAGTGTTATTAACTTATTATGTTAACAAAACATATTACAATGTATGCCTAGATATTCAAATAGAAGTTCATTTCTCCTTGTTTACATGATTACCATCTACAAAAGTTAATTTGATAGGTATAAATTTTTTTTTGTGAAACACCAAAAAGTTCAACCAAGTTTATTACCTGAAGCTTCCCGATACCTACTAGTGCACTCTTGTATGCCAGAAGTGAATAACCCAAGCCCACACCAATGTTTCTCAGGACCGTAGAATCAGTCAAGTCACGCTGCAATTGTGATAGCAATTATACCATGTTAATGGTTGCATAATAAAAACATAAGCTTTAGATTCACAAATGGTGCTAGAAAATTTGAGTGAAGTAGGCATTGCTTCGGATCCTTAGTATTTAGGTACATTTTCTACCAAGTATATTGAAAATAAGAACTAGCGATATCATATGGAAATTTGCCTCTTCTCTAGTAAATGTATTAATAACTATATGTATATACCTGCCAACGCGAAATAGGCAACTTCATGCTTAAATGGTCTAAAATTGCATTCGCTATCCCAAGATTTCCTTCACTGTTTTCAAAGTCAATGGGGTTTACTTTGTGAGGCATTGTCGATGACCCAATTTCACCAGCTTTAGTTACCTTCACAACTATTTACAACGTCAATATTTGATAATATTGTTAAAAACCACTTAAATTCATCACAAAAACTACTTGAAAGCTCACCTGCTTGAAGTAGCCGACAGAAATATAACCCCATATGTCTTTATCAAAATCAAGTAAGATGTTATTAAAGCGGATAAATGAATGGAAGAGTTTAGCCATGTAGTCATGAGGTTCGATCTGCATTATAAATATCATTCCAAATATATTGTTAGCAACCATATCAGCTTCCGATATATTCTACTTTTACAGCTCAAAATGTTTATATGATATTTCTCTAAAATTTGGACGATAAAACAAGATCAGATTTAAGCCATCATGGTTGGGCAGTGGGCTAATGATTAGCCAGACAACTGGAATATGAATAAAGCCATGAGCATAAAACATGCCTGGGTCACATGTGGATTAAAGCTTAATCCAAGAGAGTTCACGAACTGGTCTGCAACCAGTGGCCAATCTACATCAGGATATGCCACGACATGTGCATTGTAGTTACCAACTGCACCTGCAAATTTCCCCAATATCTCTATTTGGGAAACATCTCGCATTTCTCTGCTCAACCTCTCAGCAAATATTATCATTTCCTTTCCCAATGTTGTAGGTGAGGCTGGCTAAAGAACAACATAGAAAATGAGTTACCCATTCACATATAAATGGTATAAACTAAAATTAACTTAATAAAAGATTAGAAAGGTTATATCAGTAAGGCTAAATAACAGAATCATAAACCACTGTAATAGATGAGAAATTTACTATTTGGGTTTGGGACAAGGCAAACACAGACTGACAGACACACAGAAGGTTTAATCTTGTGGGTTTAATTCAAAGTAAAAGAAAAAGACTTTACCTGTCCATGAGTTCGAGAAAGCATAGGAATATGAGCATTAGCCTTCGCCATAGTATATATCGCATTAACTAAATCATCCATCACCGGAAGAATGATAGAATTAACTGCTTCTTTCAGCATCAGTCCATGAGCAAGGTTGTTTATGTCTTCGGATGTACAGCCAAAATGAAAAAATTCAAGCACCTGTAATGTTTTCATGATTATCGCCACAAGGATAGAGAGAGGGATCATTTATTCATTTGATATCCAATAAAGAAGTTTATCACAAGTGGCATTGGCCTCTGGAAATAAAAAAGTAACGTAGTAGTGTACATAGATAAGACTACAGTAACTACATAAGTAATAGATATATACCTTAGCTATCTCTGGATCTTCTTGACATTTGGTTTTAAGAAAATACTCCACTGCTTTGACATCATGGTTAGTTATTCTCTCAATATTCTTCACTTGCATTGCATCAGCATCACTGAATCCATCAATCAATCCTTGCAATTTCGTTTGAGCTTCATTGCTAAAGCTGGGAACCTCAGATACTTCTGGAATTTGTGAGAGCTTTAGCAGCCACTTGATCTGAGAGTTTCAAGGTAAACAAAAAGGTGAATGATCAGATCACACACACACAAAAGAAGTATCCTGCTGCCTCACTTTGAAAATAAATAAAACAGATAGTAGCTAGATAAACATGATACATATATGAGTAATAAAATGTGTTGTACCTCAACCAGGGTCCGATAGTAGATCAGTCCATATTCACTCAAATACCGAGCCAGATCCTTGACCTTATTCCAGTAACGCCCGTCCAAGGGACTTATAGCTGTTAAACTTGAGAGCTCCATCTCAGTAGAAAATTCAGAACGCTTCATCTCTACCTGAAATCATATGTAATCATTCATGCAATATAACAACAGAGGTACTCAAAGATTTAAGTTATTAATTTATTTATATGATTCATGAAATTAGGAACTTGAAAGTTACAAAACCATTCCCCTCATTGCCATCAATTGTCAATATGTAATCTCCATTCGAGTTAAGGATTAGACTATATTACATATTCAGGAAGCTCCAAAAAAACACCAACGTATTTACAGTAGACAAATATAAACGTGATTGATAAATTGGTTACCATACATAGACATGCAAAAACAATTTCATGAGAAGATTCAAAAGTGAGATTAAAGTTAGAAATTACATAGCCAGAGAACAAAAAATTATCAGCAAAAGCAAATACAAACTAATAGCACAATCAACAAAACTGATAACAACCTAAAAGACAAGTATGTTACCTTTCCTACAGCTTCAATGTTGTTATTTGCTTCCTTCAAAGTTGCTTTGCAAGTCCAATTCTTGCGAGGAAGCATCACATAAAATGAAGCAGCAGAGGCATGGTTTTGGGTTGGAAGAGATTGTTCATAGAGGCAACTTGCACGAGTTAAGAATGATGTTGGACAGCTGCCATTCAGAATTCTAATACAAGAACTGATTTCCATAATGGTGTAAAAAGCTTCAAGCCTTCAAGAGAATGATATCCAATAAGAATGACGGTGCTTGATGAGGGAGTTGAATAAATGAGCAACAGTAAACCTCAAAGTTGTTCTAAAGGTAAATGTCCTAGATTCATATAAAATTCTTGAATGGATTTATACACAACTTCATTCGCCAAGCATTAGCCCAGATGGAATTTGATGAGATCACATGCAAATTAGGTTATTGTAAGTATTTGCATCAGAAACTGAAATTGCCAACACAACAAGAGATCAACGAGTTGCATCCAAGTATCTTTCCCACATATGAAAACATTAGAAATATGTTGTACACCTTAACAGACTAATTACTGCAGATAATATCATAAGACTATAAGGGTGCGTTTGGTTCACTAAATAGAATTCCATGGAATTGGAATATTAACTTAGCTTGTTTGAAACTTTTGATGACAATCATAAAAAGTTAAATTTCATTTACTTACCATCAAAGTTTTTGTCTAAATAGAATTTAACATTCCTACCAACTCATATGCGAATTAGATTCCAACGTACATCCTTAACCAATAAGAACACTTTTATAGGTTGAATCTAGTTATTGTCCAAATTCGAAACTCTAGGAGTTTTTTGAAGATATGACGCAAATATTTGCACTTATATGTAGAAAAATATATATCTGCATGATTTACGAAGGTAGTTAATTTCAGAATTGTCAATCAAACTCAAAGTGTAAGGTGTTGTATGTTTTGTCAGAGGTAAATGTCTGAAATCTAAAAAGACTGTTTGTTTTGGACTTGAAATGTCTGAAACTGTAAGAATACCAAACATGATAGAAGCTGCTCTACTTTATGGCATTTACAAATCCAAAAACAGAAAATTTACCAGAATACAAGTGACAATAAACAATACCAAACATGATTGAATCTTGAATACTGCTGAATCCAAAATAAAGGGTTTAGCCAAATCCAGATGGTAAAATTTTACCAGCTGTTCTTTTACATAAGTGATAAATGACCGGTTACTGATTGTAATGGCGTTGATTATTGAATACTGAATCAATAAGTCTGTTCTTTTTTAATCAAAATACTTCTACATTCGCAAAGAAATGAAACTAGTACATGTAAATCCAACCCTTTGCATATATATCAATTAGAACAATAACCATATAAATTAGTACACAAAACATTTTATGTGTCAACAAAATTTATACTTCAAAGTACACAATCGTTTAAACCAAAGTTACTTCAAAATAACATCAAATCGACATTTTGAACAAAAAATCAAGACTTGAAGTTCATTGTAGGTTGTGGGTTTGAAAAAAAAAAACATTGTTGGAACAAAAAATCAAGATTTCGCACAGATTTTTTGATGATTTCAATATAGTTTCATACATCATCCAAACAAGAAAACAAAGAAAGAGAGATGACAGCAATCAAGATTTTGTAAAGAATATCGATACCTTTAGATAGTGGAAGTGAGGACGGCAGATGGCCGCAGGTGGACAGCAGAAGTGGGCAAACAGCGGCGCTAGGGTTAGGGGGAGAGGGCAGACGGCCGCAGGTGGGAGGCGGCGGCGGAGAAAGGGGACTGCACAGGGGGGACGGCGGCGGAGAAAGGGGACTGCGCAGGGTGGACGACGGCGGAGAAAGGGAAGCAGCGCAAAAGGCGGTGGCGCAGGAGAAGGGCGGCCACTGGTGTGATGGCCAACGGTGGTGGTGTCGGCGAAGGAGGAGAAGTTTGGGGGCTGGTGGTGTGGGGTTTGAGAGGACGACGGGAGTGAATTATTTTCCAATCGGTGGCAATCAGTCATGTTTTTTTTTTTACTGACCAAACAAGTGGTAAATCAGTCTATTTTAGTACTTGTTACTTATTCTAAAAGAAAATATCTATGATGTCTTTAGATTATGAAAATTTTTAAAATTTCTATTTCAATGAAAATGAAAATGAAAACTTGTTTATTTAACAACATTTTCATTTCACTTTTTAAAATACCATTTTTAATATTCACTTTCCTACTATTCTTATACATGCCCTATATTTTTTATAAGACTCTCTTTCTCTCTCTTACTTTTTAATCATGAATCTTATTTTTCTTAAAACTAAAACTTTATCATCTAAACAAGTTTTCACTTTTCGTAGAAACCCTTATTTTTTTCTAAAAACTATAACTTGAAAATTGAAATTGAAAATTGACTAATTTTCATGAACTAAACGCAACCTTAGTGTCCCATTTCACTTACCGAATAAGTGATTGGGGTTTATAAGTATTTATTATGGGTAAAAGAATACACCCCAAGAACACAAGCAACAAAAATATTCACTAAACCCTAAACCTTGTGGAAGTTAAAAAAATCAAAGAGGACTTTTCAAAAGTCAAATTCATAGGAAGCGAATGCAGAAAGGGTTGTAGATGAGAGGGCAATGGAAGAGATTAATTAAAAAGCAGGGAAGAACACTCAGGGCGATGGGAGTATCGGAGCCGCTTGGGCGCGGCCTTGCCACGTCTGCGTGAAGCCGCCGGGAACACCACCCCCGGTGCCCGGCCCCGCGCTGTTCCGACTCCTCCCCGGCTTCCCCTCCCCGCGTGACCCCGCTTCTTCACCCACCCCTCTTTCTTTCTTTTTTTTTTCTCTAACACAAAACACACACAGTCACACACTATTAAATATGTACTTTTCTTTTTCTTTTTTTTCAACACAAACACACACTGTATATACACACACAATATATATATATATATATATATATATATATATATATATATATATATATAATATATATATATAATTTTAGTTTTATAATTTTTTTATTTTTATTGTTGTTTATTATTATAGTTTCGTAAATGTTTGTGTTTTTTTATTTAGTTTCGTGATTGTTGTTTCGTTCATTTGTAATTTTAATTTTAATTTAGACGGTTAGTTTGTATTTTTTTTAATGTTCATTCGTAATTTTAGTTTTTATTTATTGTTATGTATTTTTTTATTTTAATTCAGTAATTTTTAATGTTTAGCTTATGTAATAATTTTTAAATATTTATAAAATTAATTATTTTAGTTTTAATAATTGTTTTCTTAATTAAAATGTTAAAAAAATTAAGAAAGATGGAAATGTTAAGAAAGATGAGTATTTCCTAGTTAGAAAGGTGGAGAAAGGTGGGGAAAGGTGGAGAGAGAAAAGCTGATGTGGCACTGACGTGTACAGAAAGATGGATTTCGGGAAGCGGAGTACTCCCTTCACTCTCATGTTGAGGTGGCAGAGCAAAAAGCAAGGAAGGCACTACCGCTCTGACTCCGATGAAGTTTACGAATATTTCCAAGTCCCTCATTTTCTTGCTTTCCTTTTTTCGGTGTACAACACAACAACAACAACAACAACCCCAATTTTAACCCTCGTCTTTTACATATAACACTTCTCCTCTTCTTTCAATTTCCTAGTTGTCGGAAGCATTTCATATATTTCCTTATAAATTATAAATATTACGTATATATTTTTGCAAACTACTTTGTTACGCGTGCGTGCGCACACACATATATAAATGTCTTTCTAAAACTTTAAATCTCACCGATATATCCAAATGACTGTTTAAATTATTTTATTATTTAAAATATATAAAATATTATTTTCTTAATTAATTTATTATTCAATACCTAAACTACCCACTTAAACCCCAACAAAAAACACGGTTACTTTCTTTTCGTCTTCTTTACGTCGACCTTATTTCCATGGCTTGACGTTTCATCTTCGTCGACTGTTGCTATGTCGTCGTCTGCTACATTGTCCTTCTCATGTATCCACTTGTTTGAATGATTGAAGCCATTTTTGATTGAAGGATTGGAACAATGTAACAACAATTGATGGAGATGAAACGTTAAGAGATGGAAATTAAATAAGGTCAACGTGGGAGGACGAGAAGGAAGGAGTCATGTTTTTTTTTTTTTAGAGTTTAAGAGGTTAGTTTAGGTATTCAATAATAAATTAATTAAGAAAATGATATTTTATATTTTTGAAATGATAAAATAAATTTAAGGTAGTCATTTGGATATATTTATATATATGCGAGATATAAAAGTTTAGATTGATAAAGAAAATTTGTAAAGAGATATACTTAACATTTATAGTTTACAAGAATACATATGAAATTCAGTAGGTAGTTATATTCTTTTTGGTATTCAATAAATGATTTGTAAATCTACAAATAATATACAAAATGGTAAAAACTTTTATTGGATTACTATATATATTAATATTGTAAAAATTAGAGATGTATAGAATTCGTGACTGCCTCGAATAACTGGCGAATTGTTTTCAACCGGAACCAAGAATTAAACCGGATGGTTGCTGTTCCAACTCAATACAGTTTGTTGGTTTTTTTAACACGGTTTCAAGTTTTACACACCACTAACTTTTATATTATCAAATAAAATGGTCGCGTGAAGATTCTTATCATTTGTATATTGTTTTGTAGGTTCATAAAGCATTTATTAATAAAAAATAAAATATAATTACCTAATGAAAACAAAAATAAAATACAACTACGGAATTAAAACAAAAGGATAAGCATAACTATCAACGGTGTATATCAGCTATATCTATTATTAAAAATAAATTTGAAATCGAATTCAAAATTAATACTAAAATATAAATCAGATTCCAAGCAAATGAACACAAAATAAAAAAAAGTTGACCAACAGTATTTGGATTCCATCGTTGTTCCCTAATCCGTCTTCGTTCGTCATTCAAGAAACCTTGACCCATTATGTTGTTCAAGACCTAATCCATCGTCATTTGAGAATCAAGAAACCCTAATCCATCGTCATTAGTAACCTGAAGTTTGAATCGTTCAAGAAAAGGAGAAAATCGTTTGTAGCTTGAATCTCTTTTGCTCCCGTTGATTTCCCCTTCGCCACTCTCGGCCTCTTCATTCCCCTTGATTTTGCCCCCTACATTCCTTTCGAACTCTATCTCTACTTATTTTTTCGTTAGCAACCTAGTACAACAAGTAACATTTTGGTAAATTTCACATTTTTTAATAAAAGAACATGATTAAAATGAATAAAAAAAAATAACGTTGATAAAGCTAACAATAAAAATAAAAATATATTTTGGTATAAATTCAACAACTAAAGGCAAAACACGAAGTAATAATTAATAATCACCCAAATTGCATCGTCAAATCATTATTCACATAAACATAGAGCTGAGAGCCACATAAATGTTGAAAAGATGAGTAATAAACCTCACCCCCATACTTTTCCATCAACACCATATCTATCCATTCACCCATCGCCACGTGTCATCTAGATGTTGCCTGCTTTATCTTTTGAATGAAGAAGCCATTCTTGCCAGTAAACTCAAAAACCTTCAGTTCCTGCATTGAAGCTTAAAAAACCAGATCAAAAATGGAGACAGGGGTAGCGTGCTTTGCACGTGGGACTATCTTGCCTAGTGTTGCTCAACATTCTACTTCGTTTCCCTCTCCACGCTCCATCACTCCCTCTTTCACCACCAGGGTATATCTTCTTGTTTCCTGTTTTCTTGATTTTTCTTCATAATTATATGTAAAATGCGTTGCAAGATCAGCATGGTTACGTTCGGTTTTAAAATACGATGGTATTGTTCTGATTCGATAAAGATAGTTTGATTACAAACACTAAATCAAATCAAAATCCGGCCATCACTTTGGTTACGAAAGTTCGAATCCCAATAGATTCAGTTTGATTTTCGGTTTCAAAAACTCAAATCAAGTCACAACTACTTGAAATATTATTGATCATGGATAAGGATAGTTCAAATTTGGAACCTACTTTATATTAAACAATACAACAACACACTGTAATCAAAACTCAATTTCATTCATGTTGCTGTAGATACTTGATGAGATTTCTCATTTCTATGTAAGGTAACACATTACAGAATGGAATTTTGGATTTCACATGATGACATTGATAAGTTGAACAACACCCTTAAAATCTAGAGAATTGGTTTGAGCCTGATATTGAGGAATCAATTTTATCTGTAGAGTTTAAAATCTAGCTCATTATTCGGAGAGGCCTTGCGGGTAATGCCAAGATCTTCACTCAAAGTTTCAAAGACACAAAATTCCGCGGTAGTGACCAAATGTGAAATCGGTGAAAGTCTGGTGAGTTAGTTTATCATCCACTCAAAAAAGATATAAGCCAGTAGTTAATTCTCCTGCCGAACTTTGTTCCATAACCCGTAACTGAAATCGTAATATTGGTAATTTGAAATCTGTGTAGGAAGATTTTCTATCAAAGGCAACCCCAGACAAGGGATTGATCAGAGTGCTGACGTGCATGGGTGAAGCGATCAGGACCATTGCTTTTAAAGTCCGGACTGCGTCTTGTGGTGGCACAGCATGTGTCAACTCATTTGGCGATGAACAGCTTGCAGTCGACGTTCTTGCCGACAAACTTTTGTTTGATGTTAGCTTCGAACTTGCATATAATTCTCTTGTCTTGCCCTTTCTCGCCCGGTTTATATTGTTTCAACTGAATAACATGTAATCTTTTTTCTTAATTCTGTTCTAGGCATTGACTCATTCGCATTTCTGCAAGTATGCTTGTTCCGAAGAAGTTCCTGAGCTTCAAGATATGGGTGGTCCAGTTGAAGGTTAAAAATTTAGTGATCCGTAATTTGTTTAGCTATGCATATTACTTTATCTTGAATTCTTGATGATCGTGAAAAAAAATGAACAAACAGGTGGATTCAGTGTTGCTTTTGATCCCCTTGATGGGTCCAGCATTGTTGACACAAACTTTACCGTGGGAACCATCTTTGGTGTATGGCCGGGAGATAAGCTAACCGGAGTGACTGGAAGAGACCAAGTGGCTGCAGCCATGGGAATTTACGGACCTCGAACCACTTATGTTATTGCTCTCAAGGGTTACCCTGGAACCCATGAATTTCTTCTTCTCGACGAAGGTAAAAAAAAGAATACTGTTTTCAAGAAGTTAAAAGATAATATTATACCGTAATATACAAACATTTAAAGCATTCAATATCGGCTTTTCGTGTTCAGGGAAGTGGCAACATGTGAAAGAAACAACAGAAATTTCAGAAGGGAAGATGTTTTCCCCTGGAAATCTGAGAGCCACTTTCGACAATCCGGATTATGACAAGGTCTTACTGAATTTAATCTTCTTATTGCCCTCATAAAAAAAATATTGAAATAGTTCTTTTCTTAAAAATTACGATGACGGAATGCAGCTGATCAACTACTACGTAAAAGAGAAGTACACTTTGCGATACACTGGTGGAATGGTACCCGATGTTAACCAGGTCTGTATATATATATATATATGTCTTAATCTTGATTTCTTTTTGGGTCCTTTCTAAATCTAATAATGTATCTTTTCCTTGCAGATTATTGTGAAAGAAAAGGGTATTTTCACGAATGTGATATCGCCAACGACAAAAGCAAAGCTAAGGCTTCTGTTCGAGGTGGCTCCTTTGGGACTGTTGATCGAGAATGCTGGAGGTTATAGCAGCGATGGGACGCAGTCTGTATTAGATAAGGTGGTTGTGAAACTTGATGATCGCACTCAAGTAGCTTACGGGTCGAAAAATGAGATCATCAGATTTGAAGAAACCCTATATGGGTCGTCTAGACTCAAGTCTGGTGTACCTGTTGGAGCTTCAGCTTAGAACTCAATGAGCCAATCATCGTTGTTTTGTAAACATATAAGAATTGAATGAAAATTTTCATTATATATATAAAAATGGGGAACTCTAAGGAGGTGTTCGGTTTACGGATTTCCTGGTTTTTACTGAGATTTGCATTTAAAATCCTGTGTTTGGTTCATTCAGTAAGGATTTAAAATCCAGGATTTCGTAAAATCCTACTATTCTTTGTTATTTAAAAACTCAGTCTCCCCTTAGGATTTTAAATCTTAGTTACATTATATTCTTCATACTAGTTTATTACCCGCGTATTACGCGGATATTTTTAATATGTATAAAATATAATAAATTAAAAGATAAAGATATAAATATTATTTTCTAAACAAAAGTATATAAGATTATATTATTATTTATTATGTTAATTAATTTTATATATTGCTAAATATATATGAAGAGTAATTATTTTCTTATATATATATATTTTTAAACTTTTATTATATTATCTTGTAATTAATAAGTTAGTAGAGTATTAAATTTTGTTTGATTTGAATTTAAAGGTAGATTATATTACATTTGGATAGATTTAATTTAAATTTCTATATTATTTAAAAAATATATAATATGTCATGTGTCGATTCATGGTGATGACACATGCTTTCAACAGAAATGAGTATAGTTACTATTTTATTAGTATTTATAGATTAGCAAACTTTTCCCAAAAAATAACATGAATTTTTTGACAAAACGTTGATAAATGGAAATGTCACATAACGCATATACCATTAAAAAAAAGTTCAAACCAAACGCCCCTGAGTTTTATAAGATTGGCAACTTTATATAAAAACACGCGCCAGGTAGGGGTCGAACCTACGACTTTCTGCTTAGGAAACAGACGCTCTATCCACTGAGCTACAGGCGCTTTTTGATTTTTTTTCGTAAAGTTATTCAAAAGACAGCTAATATAAGATGCATGATTATTGAAGAATCATATTCCAACTTCAATGAAATTAGCTCGATATTGTTCTTTTAGAATTAGAATAATATCTGTGATTGGCCTACATTATTATTTTCCCACGCCTTTAATAAATTCTACATGGGACCTACATATTTGTGATATATACTACGAATAAGTGACGCACCGATCACACGTATTTTTGTGATTTATGTTTGAATCGATTAATATTTCACCGACACCTTTTGAATTTGATATGAATCTCATGCATGATTCATGGTGACCAAAAGAAGTGTAAATGCACCTTTAACACCCGTTCGTCTTTCCACTTGACCCTTTTCTTTTTCTTTTCGCCTTTCACTAATTGCCTCAAATAATTTCAATTGCTTTGGCCCCTTGAGTCTTTCGTATCCACTTACTTACCACACTTTAAAGTCCAATCTCTGTCTCGCCTTGGCCTTTCGACCTTCCAAAGAAGTGGGTTTCGTCATTTAGTTGTTGGTACACTATAATTCCTGTGTTTTTGTACGTTAACAGAAATGTTAACTTTTGAATATGACACAAAGGTCCACCATCGTATTCCATTTTGATTCCTTCTTCCACCAAGTGAAATTGAATCAGTCTACCAGATATTCATTTCCAAGCATCTACCTTGCTAACACAACACTTAAAATAAATCTTTCTGGTTTTCACTAATTATAAAAAGTAAAAAGAACATTACTCCGTGTTACTTTTATGACTACTTAAATAAGTTGGTTGTTTAAAAACGCGTTAAGTAACAAGCCGTTGTGTCTTTCATTTATGCTATCGAGAAAAATATATATATAAAAAAATATATGTTTTAATCATAAGTGGATGGGGAAAAGTGTAGTATTATTACAAAAATGAAAGATATTTGCCACTATGCTGATAAAAGTGTTTCAGAATTTTCTTTCTCCTCTATAAAAAAGGCTTTAAGTTGTAGGAGGAGCAAATAATAAAGATAATAATTAATTAATAATACAAGACATGAGAAGGCAAATGGATCGCTGTCTTGCCAAATCTTGCTAACTTTCTAGTGCAATCATAAAAGGTGTTGTATTTCTTAAAGTAAAACCCTCAAGAGCAAGAGCAACCACAGTAAAATACTTTGTATATAAATATCAGAATATCACACTGCCTTTGACAACTAACCAACTTTGTTCCACCACGCTGGTTCGACGCTGATTCGTTTATCAACTGACAGTCACGATTCACGTCAAAAACCAGTCTTGATTCTGCTATAACAGGTAAATCATCTCCCTGCTTTTTCTTAGAAAAAACCACTGAAATCATGCTTGACCCCCATTGAGCAATACCCAAATATTCTAATTTTTATACACTTCTCTGGTTTGTGTGACTTTGTTCTTAGGAATACTTGGACTTTTTATTTAACTGTATGTAGTTTTGCTTTTTAATCATGTTTTAATGATATGATTTGACAGTACTGTTATAGTGTTATTATCGTTTTCAAGGCCGTCTTGATTCTTGATTTGATGGGTCATTTTCAAGATTCTGAATATGTTCTATTAAATCTAGAAAAAGGGTATTCGGATAATCTGATTCTCATTTAAATGATTCTAAACCTTTTCCGGCACATTTGGACGCAACTTCTACATTAAAACAACAGGTTGGAGCAGCTTTGGAAACCTCATCTCCATCTTTGCATAGTTTGAGATTGAATCGTGCGATGCAAGAGAGCAAAAGCTCGAAATGGACGAGAGAACAGAACAAATGGTTTGAAAGTGCTCTGGCTATATTCGATACAGAAACGCCAGACCGATGGTCAAATGTAGCTGCTTTAGTACCTGGGAAAACAGAATATGAGGTGAGAGAACAGTATGAGGAATTGAAAGCTGATATCAATAACATAGAAGCCGGTTTGGTTCCGGTTCCTGGCTATATGACCTTCAAATCAGAATTTGTTGAAGATCATGTATTCAATTCTTATAGGAATAGGCTTTATCGGTCTAGATCCTTTGATCACGAGAGGCGAAAAGGCATACCCTGGACTGAAGAGGAGCACAGGTGAGCCTATGTCTTCTATTTTTAGAATAGCATAATCAGAAAATCTTTGAAGTGGTCTACAAATCACCTTATAATTTTTTTCCCGGTGACACAAAACTTCTTTAGTTTTCGATCTTATGCCAAATATTTTAAACATTTTTACCAACCACAAAAACTAAAGGGAGAGCAAACTGCTCCCACTATCTCTGTGTCACTGAGTTTTAGGACTATGGAATATATTTATGGTGCTAGATTGGTCAAATCCGGAGGAGAATTGTTATAGTAACTTGTAGTTTATGCATTACAGGCGGTTCCTGATGGGTCTTCAGGTTCATGGCAAAGGGGACTGGCGAAACATTTCTCGCAACTTTGTAGTGACAAAAACACCAACACAAGTAGCAAGTCATGCTCAGAAGTACTATGCAAGGCAACACTCAGATGGGAAAGAGAAGAGGAGACCTAGTATTCATGATATCACAACAGTCCACCTGCCACGAACCACCAGTTTCTCAGGCAACACAGACAAATTTTCACCATTAGTTAACACTCCAAACAACAGGAACCCTAGTAACGGAATCAATATCCGAGTATACAATTCTGGTCTCTATTTCCAACCTACAAGGTACCAGGTTCAAGGTTAGGCAACTGGGGCTTGTGCTTGTAGTAGAAATCAATGTCTTGCTGATTTGTACTCATGTTATTATGTACTTAAACGTTAAATCTGGATGGTTTGTTGGACTATGACATCCAAACATAGATTTTCATTGCTTATGATCAGGATCATGATGAAAATTGTAGATTAACATGCGAAACCTCATTAGATTACCTTTCTCAATCAAATTTGGCTTCTGTTCTAGCTTAATTCAATACATAGAAAAAGCCGAGTCAGCATCATTTACTTTGGGTCGACTGCCATGTCATTGGCTGACTCACTCTACACTCATACCAAATTTTCAAGATCCTTTCATCACCATGCATATTATATACATATATATAACAACTCATGCTTGTCGATTATTAGCTTTAGAATAAAAAAACCAAGCCAGTGTGCACGCCACTCATACCTTATATGCATTGAGCCACTCAAATGGTGATTTAAAAGTACTGTGTTCGAATCCCATCTTTAGATGTTATGAGTTATGTGAATCACTGAATAGATGACAAAAGTTTCAACCCAGCCATGATTATATATTAAATCGTTACCTGGTGGATCTTTTCGGGGAAAAAAACTTTGAGAGCACGAGGTCACAGGACTCACTTCAAGAAATAATGTATTGCAAGTTGCCAAGTTGCATAACAGAGCACTTAGTTCCACCATTAAATCTACTTTGGATCAAAGCTTAGCTTAGACGTGGTGATGACCCACATATAATTATAAAGCTTCAAGCCTTCAAATAATTATTTTTATTTAAAAAAACCTTGTAAGCAGTTGTTGCATGTCTTGTATGAAAATTTGTTTACCCTTCCCTTTATACATCTTTCTTTAACCTTTTTGGGTAAATATGCATTTAACACTAATATATATTAATATTATCATAGAGAAATGTGTGTTTATCTAGAGACTCCACTCCAACATGTTGAAGGTTGTTCATCAAGTTATACAGGGACATTTAGATTTCAAAATTATTGAACATAACAAATTAATGCAACACCGCATAAATAGAATCATCATCAGCTTTATAGATCTGTCTTCGTAGAACTTATACGACCCTGGTAAAATATTCTATCTACAGAATCATTATCTTCGTATTTTTGTTTTGTTGTATTCAGTTTGTCTTGGGGCTATTGTTTTTTGTTGTTTGTATGCATAACATTGCTATTGAGGGAAATTAATAATTGTGCTTTACCAAAAGCAGAATCTTTAAGCAA
This sequence comes from Centrapalus pauciflorus, assembly GCA_020465985.1. Classification (NCBI taxonomy): domain Eukaryota; kingdom Viridiplantae; phylum Streptophyta; class Magnoliopsida; order Asterales; family Asteraceae; genus Centrapalus; species Centrapalus pauciflorus. The sequence goes on along the minus strand of JAANYP010003880.1, from coordinate 842,337 downwards.
GAATCCAGATCTGGTAATATAAATATATCGCCAAACCACCAAAACCAAGATAACTGACATGATTCCATCCGGGAATTTCGTCTATTCTGTGATAGTTTTTTTCAAGATTCATGATTCTGGCATATATGCTCTTCTAGTGTTCGCTAGGGTACTTGACATTTTTCCAAAAGCACAAAAAAGGTTAACGGTTCTTGGAATCAATTCTGGCGCCGTGAAATTCAGCAAGAGGGTTAAGACCGGATACCCACCCTAAAAAGTGATATTTGAGGCCAACATCCATGAAAAATAGGCCAGATGCCACAGTTCGTTAGGCCTGAGGAAGGCCAGAGTTTTTCCCTTAATTTTCATTCTTTTTTTTTTTTTTGTTGGTTTCATCTTTGAAGTTTCAGATGGGATCATCATGGAGAACTGCTAATCACAAAACAGATTTGTAGCAGAACAAAGACGAAACATCTTGTTTCATTCAAAATTTACCATAACAATATCTCATCAACCACACAATAGTTTTAACATCAGAAAATTATTACATCCTGAAATTCAAAAACTAACGAAAAGCCAAAACAAACCATTATTAACAGCAACGATACAGGAGATTGCATAAACAAAAGGAAACAACAAAGTGGGACTTATCTCTGCCTATGGTCGACGATCAACTAGAGCCTCTATCCCTTCCCCTCATGGCATTGTCATGTTCTCAAGAAAAAAGATATTACCTTTTCTGAATGAAAAAATATATATGTACACGTTTATTGAGAAATGGAGTCAAGGGGGATAACATAAGGTGGAAAATCAGTTCTTGGTCCGGCAAGAGAGTAATATGCGAGAATATGTGCAGGATGCTCTATCTCTGTACCATCTCTGACATTAACCTTTCTTGGAGTGATTATTTCAATATTCCAAAATGGGCGAGCCATTGCTAACAGATCACATCCAGTTGGAGATCCCCGATACCCTTGTACCCATAGATATCTTAGAGACCTCAGCTGTAGAACTGCGACAGCAAATGCATGTTCACTGAAACAACACCCTCTTACTTCAAGCTTTTGTAGGCTCGGGCAGCCTCTAGAGAAACCTAGAAGCCCTGTATCAGATTCTCCGACGAATCCCAGCAGCATATATATTATATTCTGGCTGTATTGACCAATGTAAGTCAAACCCACGTCTGTTAGCCCTCCTGGTCGAAGATACAGTGCAAATCTTCTAAGCTTTTGGCAGCCACTTAATAATGATCGTATTCCATTGTCAAGTGGCAAGTCTGTGATAACTTCTTCCCTATCCAGCAAGACCATACGGAAATCACAGAGATTTGTCAAGTTCATGCCCATGGATTCTAGAGCTGCATTTGTAATATCAGATACGTATACGGCAATGTATTCTAACTCAAGACAGCCTTGTGCTAAGGCAGTCAATCCTCTTTGTGAGACAACACCTTCTTCAGCTTCCATTTCTTGTTCATCAGCTCCTCGCTCGATTCTAAGCCGCTTTATTTTCTTGCAACAGCGTGCTAGAACTTCCATTCCCCGGTCTCCTATCACAGTTCTTGTCTGTTCATCAATTTTGAGGTATAACATTAGTTTGTTTCATGTTCATTTATGACATGAGACAAATTAAACAACCAACGCATATTTATGGAATAGTTGAATATGGAAAATGAAAGCAAACTTCAAACGAGCATAACCTTCGATCCATAAAGAAATTACACAGCCCATGACTAGCCCACAAAAGGTCTCGACCGGACACACACCTCGACCTAACCATAGGCCCTTAATTCCATCATTTGGGGTTCTGATTTCAAATTTCCCCCATATTTCAATTTTCCATTATTTTTAATTTTAATGTAAAAATCAGAGATGACCTCCATTGCTGGTAGGAAATTTCAGTATTTTGGGTGTGATTTTGGATTTCGATATCTTGGCTTAACCTGTCAGAAATAGCACCATCTTATATAGATGATCCTTTTGTAAGCCTAATTGATATTCTGAAAAAAAAATATTTTTCCTCTAAAGCATGATATCGGCCTGCATCAGTTTATCTACAGATAAGAAAATAGGAAAAATGAGATTGTTGTACCTCGAGAACTTCCAGGTTGGGACATTGTTGGAGCAAGCTACAATGGTCCTCGGTATCAAGAAGGGCATAGAGGAGATCCAATTTTTTGAGTCGAGAAGCAAAAGGGAACACAATTGGCATTTCATTCGTACTCATGTAATTCAGTCCTAAACGGCACAATCTTGAGGGATATACCAAGGAAGCATACTGTTCAGCTTGATTGTTAAAGCAACCCCCACCGAATTCTTCAAGTGAAACAGCATAACGGAAGAAACCAACAAGGTCCAAGATTTCACAATCGCCTATCTTGACCGATACTAAAGACTTACATTTTCTAGCTATTTGCTCAAGATCTTCAAAATTAACTTGGGAAAGATCCGTCATGTAGAAGTTCAACGTTTCGAGTGGAGTATTGTTCATAGCCAGCTCATGTAGCCATCCTCCATCCTTTTCTATTACTTGGCTCTCTTCTAGAAACAAGATTTTAAGGTTCCTGCAGTAGCGTCAGTATATAAGTTTAACATGACCAATTGCATTAAACTTCTAAATTGAGATTTACAATTAATGTGAACTACAACAAAAGGCCTCTCCTAATTGATATGTGGAGTGTCTAATTGTGATATTGAATAATCAAAATCAAATAATCATTTACGATAATCGTGTTGCCAGAGATTATGTTTGGATGTGATCTTATGAGTTGAAGTTGTAATTAACACTTCTGATGGTGTTGACCAATTTGCCAAACTCTGATTATTTATTATTAAATTGATTGACAGATTAATAACATCGATGGAATTGTACTCTACTCTTCAACAATCGATTTTGTTACTAGTATCAAGGAATTTGACATCTGCAGGAGTGTAAATGCAACCCAAGTTGTTGATTGTGTATAAAACTCAATATCTTGTGAATCAACCTCAAAGTCAAATGCATTTATGACTCTGAGATGATGGAAACATAGAAAAGAAACTAGATGACAATAAGCATTTCATGCTAAAGTTAATACTCAACACAAGAAGCAGATGATTGGCAAGTACAAAAGCTTCGAACATGGCATCAAATAATTACGAAACAGTTTAGATTCGAGCAAAAAGAAAAAGAAAAAACAAAATATGTATATATTATAAAAAACAGTGTACAACTAATTATAATTGACCAAAACTAAAACCCCACCAGAATAATGGAGAAAGATGCCCATTTTTTAGTCTAATTTCATCTTTGAGTGCATTCTAAGAAAAATGATAGTATCCAAATTAGTGATACCAAACATTTCATATGATCAAATACATTCATATCCATAGATATCACAATAATCATCTAAACCCTAGTTTTTAAGTCATAAAGAAACTCCATTAACAAGAATCCACCGGCTGATGTCAGCTTTTAAGATTAACATTTATCAGTTGAAACCAAGAAAACATACAAGAAACCATTAAAGTTTAACAGAGATAAAAATCACAAATTTGTCAAAAGCCTGTTGCCAGCCAAAAGAAAAAAGATTTATAACAAATTTGCAAATAGTCATATGCCTTGATTTATAAGAAATTTGCAAAGATTTATAGGAATTCCAGGAATCAAATAGTCACTCGTTCATAAAATTAAGAAAACCCCAATCGTCTATAATCATATGCATATATAATTTAAAGAAAATTATTTGAACCCTAAATAAAAGGAAATAACACAGATTCAAGTATAATAAATTTTTCCCAAAAAAGATAAGGGGAAAACAGAGCATTGATTGATTTAAAGACACTGGGATTGAGTTTTAACTTTTAAAGATTCATATAAAAATGAAACAATAAACTTTGGTTTAAGATTTAACGGTTGGTTAACAAACCTGCAAGAGCGACAAATATGCAGAAGCCCATCAGTAGAGAATCCAGAACATTTATCAAGTTTAAGAACCTGAAGAACATGGCCACGCTCACGTGCTAATAGCTCAAGATCCTCATCTTTTACAATCATCCTACGGAAGTGTAGGGCTTTTAAGCAACTGAAAGATTTCGCTAGCTCCTCCACCCACGGCGTCGCAAACCCACCCCAGTCCTCTGGTATTAAGTTATACATGGCGGCGCGTGGCTTTCCTTTCAGTTTCAAGGATTCAAGATACGGGAACCTCCGCCGGAGCTGTTTAGGCGTGGCCGCGTAACAGAGAGCTATGGTTACGTGTTTACGGGTCTGAGCTTCCAGTTCGTACAACCGCCGGCAGACCAACGAGATGGATTGGCGGTCACGTGAGTCGTGTATGTAGGGTAACACGCACTCGAAAACGACGTCGGGCATGCCGTGAATCCACTGTTTGATGTAACTCCGATCCTCCATAATTAAATTCAAAAACCCCAAATGAATTCAATCAACTTTTGATTGGATTCTCAAAAAACCAATTTAAAATGAGCGAAAAAACAATTGGAATCAATAAAGATTTGAGATTCATGGTTGGATTAGTCGACAAGGATGATTTACGGATAAAGAAACAAAAACCCAGTTAAAATCAAGAAGAATTAAAGGTAGATTGGATTATGAGAAAGCAAGGTGGAAAGAGTGAAGGATGATTATAAAACTAAAAGTGATGAGATGAGATGAGATCCAGGTGAGAAGTTTGTATGGACGGTTATGATTGGGGAGGAGGTAGAGATCTGACGGCGACAGTTGGGGGATGTATGTGATAAAAATGGAAAGTTGTCTGCAACCCAGAAACCTTTGAGTTTGAGGGACAGTTGTGTTGTGTAAAGGGAGAGAGATGAAGTTGAAGAAGGTATTAATTACATTTGTGTCTGATGGATGCCTTTAAGTTTAATTGGGGACTCCGCTAAAGATTCCACACCCCTGCAAACATCAAGATACCCCCTTCCTTTGTCTCTAAAGATAATCTAATTTTCGACCTCCAACGCCAAATCAACAACAACAAATATTTATTTTTTTCAAACTTCAAACCAACTTTTAATATAAAGATTTGTTGAAAAGATTTTCTTATTTGAAATTAACTTAACTTAAATGATTAATAATATATCTCTTTATGCACGAATACTTGACCTCAAATGTTGTAGTTGACACCTCTTTTACGAACTGTTAGCCAACTGAACATTCTATGCAATGATTTTTGAAAATGGTCGTGAGGGACTGAGGGTCCAATAGGTCGCAACCTTTTGTGAAATATATTATCTTTTTTAGGTAAGTTATTTTAAAAGTTAATATAACAAAGTTTTAGAGAAAAATAAAAATAATATACAATACTAACTTCATATATAGACATTATTAATAAGGGTTTAATATGGAAAAAAACCAACATGTTTTTCACGTTTTTTGGGTTTAGTCCATCCGTGTTATTTTTTACGAATAAAATCCTTAAGTAATATATTTGTTTGTGATTTTTGAAAAATTTTCATTATTTTTTCAAAAAAGTCTTCAAGTTTGTGGACTTTATGGAAAAAAAAAATAGTGAAAACATGTTGGTTTTTTGTGGAAAAAGTCAAGGTTGATTATGAATAAAAAAACAAAATTTTTTCGAAAACCGGTTTGAAAACAATAACTTAAGAGTTTCTTACGAAAAAATAACACGTAGGAACTAAATCGCAAAAAAACATGAAAATATGTTGGTTTTTTTTCATTATTAAAACCCTGTTATTATTAATGATAAGTGATATGAGAAAAACAAGTTTGGTGTCAAATGAGGAATCAATAACATGGATAAGTTAAAAAAGTTAGTGGATTTGAGAAGAACGAGCTTGCAAGTAATATGTAGTTATAAGTTATATATAACCCAAGCAAAAAATTACCGGTACTTTAATAAAAATATAGATTTGAGAAATTGACTTGTACAAGATTCAATCAATAAAAAATAAACTATAATAGCAAGGGAGCGATCAAAGACGGTCAGTAACTGTGGAATTTGTTTATAAGTTTAAATTCTCAAATAATAATTAGGTTTTTTAAATGCTTATGTAACACATAAGTTAATAAACTTCCACATATCATCATAAGAGATTAATACAACTTATTATTATAAAAAATAAAAGATACATACAATTTATCACTTTTAAAAAGATAAATACATTATGTTATTTTTAATCTAAATAATAAAAAATAAATACAATTGTTCTGTTTAAAAATATAAATAACTCTATTATTTTTAGTCTATAAATATTAATTTGTAGTAAAATATATAAGTATTATATTATGTATAAACTAAAATTTCAATTTATATAAATTAAAATATATTAAACTAAAAATAAACTTTTAAAACAATCATTGATGAATAATAATAGTATTCTTACATTATTTTAAAGAATATTTATTAAAAATATCCACGTATTACGTGGGTCATAAACTAGTTACTAATAAAGAAATTACATAACAATTAGAATAAATAAAAGATCAGTTCAAATCAAATCAGAAAACATATAGAATAAATACGAGATTATTAAATAAAACTAAAAGAATCAAAGCAAAAAGAAAATGTTGTACTATTATCGTCATACAATGTTTGAATTTTACAAAAAAGAAAAATACTCGCACATTTAAAATAATATTTCGATCGAAAACTTTGGATTTTATTAAAATACTATCACTAAAAAAGGTTTGTAATAGCCACAAATGACCAATCATAAATTCTATATTTCCATGACGATATCAAACTTTGACACATACATGTTAAACATGAATATGTGATTTACATCCTTCATGTTGGATGTGGGATGATCGAAAGCCCCTCAAACGATGATTTTTACCCTTTTTTTAGTTTGAAATCTCCAACTTTATAAAAATTATATAGCTTTGTTTTGTGTTTATTTGGTTATAGAAATTCATTTTTTTTAAAACCCAAATGATAGCTTTTTTTATTATTTTTACAACGTAACTACGTAAGTATTTTTTTTCCTAATATAGATACATATAATCAAACATCATAAGTACCATGATCGATGTGTCACAAATTTCAATGTTTCTGGCTGAGATAGACCATTTTTCTTATTACATTGTTTCGAATTATTAGTATAAACATTTGTTGGGCTCCATCATGCATATGCTTCAATTAATTAACTAGTCTTATATAAATCTAAATTCAAAACAGAAAGATTTGACCAAATTCACATTTATATATTGAACATATATAACATGAAAACTGTATATGTGTAATGATGGTTATATATATATATATATATATATATATATATATATATATATATATATATATATATATATATATATATATATATATATATATATAGAATATGGTTCGAGAGAGTACCACCCTTATGCAGCGCACCAGAAGGTACCAGCTTTAAAAAAACTTTTTTTAAATTTTTTTTTCATAAACATATGTTAATTAACATTATGAATAACATATATAAATTTCACATACATTCACATCTCCTAGTTCCTAAAAAATGATGTGAACACACACTTACAAAATTTTGAATGTATGTGAACGTGCATTTATGTGGTGCGTGTTTTCATGCACTTAGAGTGCTCGGATTTGCGTGAAATTCACATATGATCTGTGTAATGTTAATTAGAACATGTTCATGAAAAAAATTTTCAAAAAAATTACTTTTAAGGGTGGTACCTTCTGGTGCGCTGCATTAGAGGTGGTACTCACTTGAACCTAAATCTATATATATATATATATATATATATATATATATATATATATATATATATATATATATATATATATATATGTGTGTGTGTGTGTGTGTGTGTGTGTGTGTGTGTGTGTGCGCGTGTGTGTAAGGGGTGGGTTTAATGGAAAACCTCCATGCATCGGAAAACCTTGGAAAACCAATCGTAGCCGTTAGATTAGATGCATATACGTCATTAGATTAATGTATCACGATGCATTTAAAAGTAGATGCATAAGGGTATTTTGGGTATATAATATCTTTTTCCAACATTTAAATTTTCATTACTTTTTATATTCAAATTGAAAATATCCATAATTTATACATAATTCTAAATTTAAAATAAATTTACATCCTTAATAATTTCAAAATGAAATCATCATCTTCGTCTTCCAGAGCAACGATTCATCAAAAATCACCATCTTCCAAAAAAACCATCATCTTCGTCATTCAAAACAACGATGCATCAAAAATCTTCATTTTTCTAAAAATCATGATCTCCGTCTTTCAAAATAGTGATGCACCCCAAAAATCTTCATCTTCAGAAATTTTCATCTTAATAAAAGTCATCATCTTTATCTTTCAAAATGATGATGTATCAGAAACAATCATATTCATCTTTCAAAATAATAATGCATTAGAAATCCAAACAACACATTAATATTCAATAAGAAACATGTGTAATAACACAAACCTTCAACAACGATGCATCACCATCTTTATCTTAACAAAAATCATCATTTTCATATTACAAACGACGATGCATCAGAAACCATCATTAATTTGATAATGGTGCATACCTCCAGAATATCAAAAGGACGATGATGCATCAGAAACAACCATGTGGACCACCGGCTTCCAACCACCGCAACAAATCGTTTACCACCACGACTCTGATCCGTGCATCACCTACTGGACCATCACAATGGATTCGTGCACCACTTAGACCCGTGCATCACGATGTATGGTGGCATCGTGTGGCACCGCCGCCGTCTTGACCGGCTTTGGCTTTGGCCACCGTCTAGAACGATGCATCAGAAACGACCTCCGAACGACGATGCATGGTTGACTACCGGCCTCCGACCACCGTAACAGGTGGACGACCACCACCGTTTTGATCCGTGTACCGCCTGCTGAGAACAGTGGCCGACCATCACAACAGATTAGTGCACCGCTTCGTTCCGTGCACCACATTATATCGTGGAGTCATGTGTTGACGCCATCTGGAATCGGCTTTGGCTTTGGTCGTGTGGTGACACCGTCGTTTGGAATCTATGGAGGAAGGAGTTTGTTTTGGAGTTTAGAAATTGTTTTGGAAATTTGGAATTTGGAGTTTGGAAATTGGAAATTGTTTTGGTAATGTGGAATTTTGAAATTTGAATTAAGGAATTTTGAAATTGGAAATTGGAAGGTGTCTCGCCTGATCCTTGATTGAAGGGATTTCTTATTTGTTTAAATTTTGAATTTTTTTAAACAAATAATTATATTATAATTTCCAAAATTACCCTTAGTGATTTTACGATGCAGTTTGGTTTTCCAAAGTTTTCCGATGCATATTGGTTTTCCATTGAACCTCTCTCTCTCTCTCTCTCTCTATATATATATATATATATATATATATATATATATATATATATATATATATATATATATATATATATATATATATATAGGGTCAGGTTCTATGGGGCACCTGTATGCATTGTGTACTTTGGGAACCTGTATGCACCGTTAGATCTTGAAATTTAATGGTTTAGATTGCAGTGGCAAAAGGGTAATTAACTTGAAAATGGGTGCACGGGTGCATAAATTCTCGCGCACGGAAGGGCAAAATCGAAAGATGCTTGAATTCAGAAAATATTCTATCCGAATCAAAACAAAGATGATGCATCTTCATCCAATTTATTGGATTCGTCTTCAAACACGATGCATCTTCATCCAATTCAATTTCAAACATGATGCATTTCGGCCATATTCATTCTCGTCTTTGTTCCATCATTATGCATCACCAAAATCGTGATGCATTTCGGCCATATTCATCCTCGTCTTTGTTCCATCATTATGCATCACCAAAATCGTGATGCATTTCGCATTTAAACGTGTTAATTTCGTGATGCATCTCTGAAATTTAAACGTGTTCATCAACGTCTTCAATGTGTTCATCATTGTCGTGATGCATTGCTGTTGTGCATCATGTTTGAAACAACCAATATTTTATTTAGTTTCCTAAATAAATGATAAATATTAAATTAAATCTTATAATTTAACAATATATTATTAAACATTTCTAAAGTGCCCTTAATGCACCATTTGTAAACAAGCAATGCATTTTTGGTTCCCATTTGGTTCCCGATGCATATGGTGCCCCATAGAATCTCAATCTATATATATATATATATACATATATATATATATATATATATATATATATATATATATATTTGTGTTTCTTTCAATTTCTTTATGAGATGGATGCTTGAAAATCTAATCCTCAAAATCTTAAATATGTGCTGTGCGGTTACTTAGTCAAAGAAAATCATGTCGATCGCCTCATCTTTTCCAAATGTCAAACGAAGAAATTTTCTTAATTCGAATCTTTTTTTTTAATTTTTAAAACAATATACAATGTATTCTCACTCTAAATGTCAATCTTTACCAAACCATGCATGCATAAATAATTATTTAAAGTATAAACACAATATATACTTTTATTACTAAATAAAAGATTTAGAATATACATCCTAATATCCTATTGGAAAATTAATGGGATTGCTCAATTAAAGAATGAAGTTACAACTATTTAAAGTTTTAAACATCAATAATCCAGTCAGATAATTAATGCCCATTTAATAGGTATTTGTGTTATGATGCTGCATCTAACTTTGTATAAGATAATTAAACACTTTTAATGCCTATTTTTAAATAATTAAACTGGTTACTTGTCAATGTAATTAAATAAAGTATACAGTATTTAAAAGTAGGGTTTATTATGAAAAAAAACCAACATGTTTTCAAGTTTTTTACGTTTTCGTCCCTCCATGTTATTTTTTTCCATATAAAACCTCAAGTTATTATTTTCTTATTGGTTTAGTGAAATTTTGGACATTAGACCCCGGTTATAATTTGTGAACCGGGTTTTAAAAACTTGAAAAACCGGGTTCTAATGTCCAAATTTCACTAAACCAATAAGAAAAGAATAACTTAAGGGTTTTTATGGAAAAAAATAACATGGAGGGACGAAAACGCAAAAAACGTGAAAACATGTTGGTTTTTTTCATAATAAACCCTTAAAAGTAAAGTAAAAAGATGTGTAATCACAAATCAGCATCAAACTTTATTACCTAATTAATAATTGAACTAACAGAGCAGTGTTTTAACTCTATTGATCTTGGGTTGCGGTGGTTAATTAACATTTTCAATCCTCCTTATATTACTAAATTTCTTTATTTTTCTATATTAAACATATTAAATTGTATTTATAACTCTCAAACTTTATATTTAACACCCATATGCCATATATTTAAATTAAAATCTTTACAAGTTGTATTTATTATGAATATAAATATAACCCACCTTTTTTCATATGTTTATTATTATTAAAAGAAAATTAATTTATTTCGTTGTTATTAACAACAACATTATAACGCAACAGTAATGAGATAAAGAGTTATACCAATACATTATCCGTTTGTTTTTAGATGTCTAAACATTTTTTACCGTCTATTTGATAAGATGTTAAAAAAAAAGTTTAAAATTTGTTTAGATAATATTGTTTGTTTTTTAATTTAGAAAAATGTCTTTTTACATACAATTTATCAATTTATAGTTTTAAATAATAGATTTAGCCAAAATACATTTTTCAAATCTGTTTTAAATAGAGGAAATGTCAAACATCGGACGTTTGATTGAGACTGAAAAAACAAACAGTTACATCTTCTTTTGTCTGATAGAATTATGGTTTGTTTTTTTATTTTTAATCTATACTAATACGATAGGATTAGAGTTAGAATTATTGAAGATGATCCGACAAATAAAGGGACAAGATCACAAATGGAGAGTGCCATGCCACCATTAAGAAATGGGGGAAATTAATAGGATTTGGGCCCTCCACTTTTAGATGACAAGACCCCACATGTCCAGTCCAGTCCAGTCCACAATATAAACTAGCATACATACAAATCATTAGGTGAAACATAATTTATAAGGGTATTTTATTAGGCCGATGCCAAAGCCAAAGAGAACGGCATGTCATCGGGACGTGACATTGGAAACACACCGCCCCATGGTCTTGGCTTCGGCAAGAAGCTTTTCAGCATGACGGCATCGGCATTTAGATGTCGAACCACGTTTCATCTCCATTTCAATATTGATGTGTGTTTATATATTTTTAATTATTTATATTTCATCTACTCTCTCTGTGTTTATATACATTCTCTTCGAGCCACTTTATATACACATATTTCAAATTTAAAAAAAAAAACTGTCCTCATCATGTTCATCTTCGATGTCAATAGAATTTATCGTGGAAACGGTTAACATTTCAATAAAAATGATTTCGTGTAGTTTAGTTTTCATTTTAATGTTTAATTGAATGTTTTAAACTTTAAGTTAAATATATATCTTAATTTTTAATGTTATGTTTAATTTCAATATATTAATTTAATGTTATTTTTAATTTCAAGGTTTTTATTTTAGTTTTAAAATGAAGATAAAAAAAAAAGGATGACATACATACCCTTGAGTCCTCGACATAACATCAAAATGACAACAAATAACGAAGTTGACGTGACTCTGACATGACTATAATTTTGTTTTGCATTTTTGCCAACCAATCATTAAGGCCTTAGTAGAATAGACATGGATAAAATAATAAATCCATTTTTCTTAATTTTAAAATGATTTTTGTGTGTAATAACAATTACATGTACTTTTAACTATGAAAAAAATTAATTTATTTTCAAGGTTTTCATATTTTCATTGCTCCATATTAGTTTTTCTCAAAAAAAAGTTCTCAACTAAATTTTTTTTTCCTGATTTTGTAAAGTTTAACCATTAAAACCTAGTTATAATTGGTAATTCGGATTTTCTAAAAACTGAAAAATTGTATTCTAATAGCCAAATTTCACAAAAACAGAAGGGAAAAAAAAAAAGTTAACTTGAGGACTATTCTAGAAAAAAATAACATTAAAGAACGAAAAACATAAAAATATGTTTTTTTTTTTTTCATAATTAACCATAATAATATTTGTCTCTCTCTTGTGTGTGTGTAAAAGTCATCATCTATTTATGAGATAACTCATATGATGGTTTAATGGTTGAGACTTGAAATTCTTTGGTAGAATTTGACTTCAACATATTTCCATTTCATTGGGTTACTTGCTTTTCAAAAAATTTGGAGATATATTTTTTTATCATTTTATGTAATGAAGTTTAATGATTTTCACCCATCCCATATTTCTTTTGGGTAACATGGGTATTTGGTGTCCTTTGCGATTAGCTTAGAGTCATGGTCGGTGGACTTCCATGACCACAAAAAGGTATATTTTATTGCTTCTAAGGATCGAATTTGACACCTCTAGGTATTTTCACCATTATCAAGTCTTACCACTAAGCCACCACCCTTGTGGTAATCCATTCCGTGTTTTATAAGGAAGATGGTGTCGTAGATCTTTGGACACATAGATTTGTTCATTGAGGTTTTTAAATGATGTGTAACAAATTAATAATTGATCGGGTAAATTGGTAGGTTAAATGCATGTTCTTGCATTCATCATATTGAAAATAATTTTGTTGTATAAACTGGTACAATCATGAAAACATTGTTACATGTTAATTTTGATAACAAGTTCAATCGTCATTGCATATATTGTGTTATATATGATTCCGTTGCGTAAATTAATAAAAAGGAAAAATGTCATCGTGGTATAAATATGCATGACTTTATTTATTTATTAAGATTAATATTGAAAAAACTCCATCAACTTTTTTCATTTTTGTGATTAAGTCCTTACATGTTTTTTATTATTGTTAAAGTCCCTAAACTATTTTTGATTTATTCAAAAGTGTATATTTGACCTGTTTGACCAGTTACCAAACAAGTAACCTTAATTTTTTTTACTTGATTAATGTTGGAAAAACCCACCATTTTTCCATATTTTAGCGATTAAGTCCATAAACCTTTTGTTTTATCAGTTGCGTTTTACCGGCTAATCCGGTAGCCGGTCAAAAATATATACTTTTGAATAAGACAAACATAGTATAAGAAATTAAACAATTAAAAAAAATTTTGATTTAATTGAAAAAAGAAGAAATGTTGATTGGATTTTTTCAGTATTAGCCCTTAATTTGAACAGTAAAAAAAGAGTATTAATCCCCTTGTGTATTAAACTCGTACATTTAATTTACAAGCATTATCACATTCATCAAAAACAAATGTATGTATGGACACCGTGAAGCCGTGATTTTCATATAAGTTTGATGGTTAATTTATGACACATACAAATTAAATAAAATTAAACATGGATGATTTTGTGTTAACTCTTTTATCCAACTTGAAAAGATATGGATAGTTTTTAGTCTCAACAATAAACATCATCATATCATATCATATGTATCTTTGTGTTTATCACCAAACACTTGAAACTAGAACGCATATGACTATATGAAACCACTCATACAAACTTATTAGAGGCCGTGTGAGGATGAAACCACTCATATTTTCTTGTTATTGCTAATGATTAATGAAATGGTAGTTTTTTGACATCATGTGTTGCTACATAGGATGGAATAAATAATTTTTCCCCATTATGAAAGATGAGGAAAAGAACGCACAAACATACAGAAAAGGGTTTATCGTTGCAATCAATTCAGTGGTCCCACGCATATGGAGACGGGCCTCCCAAAAAGCCTGCCTGGGCCAGGGCTGGTCGATGGAAGACGACAGCCCTAATTAACCTTGTTTTTTAATATATTTCATTCATTAATATCCCGGCGCTGCTTTTCCATTTTCTAAGGAGGTGAGTTGCTGTTTATGAAATTCTTCTCCCTTTCTGGGGAGAGTGGATTCTTAACATATTTCATTACAACACAAATCTTGATTTATTAGTATAGTAATACACTCACTGATGGCAAAGCAATTAGCGAGCGTATATGTTCACGACCCATTCAAGTTTATGAGATTATCAACAGCAGCTAAAGAGGGTTTTTATTATTATTATTATTATGCTTTCCAGTCTAGTTACAACTTACAAATAATCTGCAACCCCCCCAAAAAAAACTACTTCAAGAAGACGATATATCCACATTTCCATCTCTCTCTCTCTCTCTCTCAATTTTTTTTAAAAAAATAAGAATCTAAGCCCCTCCTGTCATTCATGTTACTGGCTTTCTCCTGCCCCTGAATCTGACAAGCTTGATTCATCATGGTTCGAACAAGTTCCACCAGAGTCTACTGGGTCTCCTAGGAGATCAACCAGATCACCTTGGTCAATGTAATTCCTCTTCATAACACCACCACCCGACCTCTCACTCAGTGAAACCATGCCCATAGCAGCAATTCTGTTTGCAATGGCATGGTTCACGTCCATAGCTCCCCCATACAGACCCCTGCTTCCAGCTGCAAGTACATTTTCATCCCCATCAACATTCGCTAAAACTGAAGGCAACTGACTGGATCCACTGATTAGCAGCCGCAGCGTATCCCTTGCATTCTTCTCCGCCATGGAATCAGTTTCTTGAATCAATGGGCTCACAACTGCCTGGTAGAGTGGCGGAATGGTAACATTCATAACAGGGCCACCACTCACCAGGTAGGCTTGCCCTGAAGAGCATATGTCTATTACAGGGACGTGCACTATAGGATCAGTCATTATAGGAGTGAAAGTCAATATCTGTTGCGAAGTCGGCATAGACATGGGTAGTCGAACCAACGGTTCAGGTAGGAAAGGTGGGATTTCATCCAGATTAAGAATTGGTTTTGGTGTTAAAAGGCCAGATGACGATCTAGGGGTTGAGCCAGCAAGAAGTGAAGAAAGGGATGGTAAGGTGAATGACTCGGCCATTGACATGGGCATCATCTGTGAAGGTGCCACTGTGTATTGGAGGGTGGATGCAACAGGTGGACACCAACAATAATACGGAGAAAAGAGAGGCGGTGTCATCGGAGGTGATGGCATGCCTACGGTTTTCTCATCCAAACCAGCTTCTAATCCTCTTACCAATGGAAGGGCGTCAATAGTCGATTCAGGAAGCTTTGATTCAACAGACTGATTTGTAAATGTATTGGCAGAACTTGTAGAAGAATCAGGAAGGCTTTCAAAAGTTTCAACACATGGAAAACTGCTTGTATCCCCCTTCTGCTTGAATTTTTCCCTCGCAACATTATTTTTCAAAGTAACCAAGTTTTTGGGAAGGCCTTCTTTGAAAGAACTTGGCCTAGGACTCAGACTACCTTGAATGCTACAGCTCCTACCACGTGAAGACTTTGATGCTAAGGATGCTGATTGTAAGCTTTTACCAGCTTTATCAAGGCCTAAATAGATTTTTGAGGAGGAAGACACAAGTGCAGTTCGATTCACTTGAGTATTTGACCCAACAAGATAAGTCCGAAGATGAGTCACAAAACATTCTAGACGAGAATCACTAATTCCAGTTAAATCAGCAAGGGAAGGCTTCTTCTCTAGTAAATTCTTCATCTAAAAACAGTGCATACATCATATTAGTATAGACGATTGTAATGTGTGTGTGAAAGAGAGAACACATTTGTATGTCTTTCACTAATTAAGATGCCTACCTTCTCAAGCAACTCATTACCAAGAAGCCTGGACTTCTCTGAGCACCAAAAGTAAAAAGGTTCAGCACTAGGAACCCTAATTATAAAAGATCGACCAGAATTATCTGCAGATATTCCCTCAATCACGACAGACGAGCAATCAGAGATGTTCCTTAAGGTTAAAAGATGCTCTACATGACCATCATCTCCAAGAAAGGATATGCGTAGATCAGATGTTGGCAAGAGTGAGAGTGTTAAGTTTCCCCTGTTCCAATGCAAGAAATGATACTTATCAAACATTAAAATGATAACCAAAACCACACATAAAGTCATCATTTTCAACAAAAAGGTAGCAGCACAACCACACAATCAAACATTATAATAAGAACTCAAAGCTCAATATCAGCATGTAAAAAGAATAGAAACTTGATGCTTCTCCGGTACTCCTAAAAGGTCTGTTGATACTTGATGGCATATACATGCTTCATAATTCTGGCTGATTCCAATTAATTCATGTTTGTATTTATTTTAAGCAGGTGACTGGTGAGACAAGAGTTGTTATTTGTATAAGATCCCTACTCAAGACTGATACTGCTTTGACATTCTGAAAGATTGTCTAATAAACTGCGCATGTGCCACCATAACTTTTACTATTTCAAATTTCAATAACCAAAAGTTCTAAATAACATGATAGTATTCTACTATCACTTGTCACCCTACACGTTAGGACAAGGAGCCGTTAAACTACGAACGAAGACATCATGACAAATTACTTCGAACAAGTATTGGAATTCTGATCTAGTTTCGATGTGACAGAATAAACAGTATAATTTGCATTGAACACAGTAATACAATAATATCCCTAAAAAACAAGAAATGTGGTTGTTGGAAACATTTTTAAGTTCATAAAGCAAGAACAAACAAATGGCAAGATACAAGCTTTCTAAATTTATACGTTGTCAATGGCCATTGGAGAATGTAGCAAGACTGGATGCTGAAAGAACCAGAGGACAATATATAGACAAATTTATTACAGCATACAGTACCCGAGAACACGACACAAACATAGCATAACTGTAAGAGATGCAATATAAGAGCATGACACTACCTTTACTTCTTCTTAATTCAGAGATCATATAGAATACGCCCAGTTACCTACAATAAAAAGATATATTTATTTGGAAGGATGAACATATCACCATTAATAAGCTAATAAGCATGAGCCTACAACTTCTACTCATTAAAAGCCAAAATATGCAAATACCAAGTGATAACATTTTCTCCCCTACCACAAGTCTACAACACATGAATATATAGCTTCCACACACAAACTGGAAGACTGACAAATAAAAATAGAGACGTGACATGACAGATATAGGCATGTCCTACACTGTAACTACTCAGTGGCAGCAGATATTTTAACACTCAAAACAATACTCTGAAAACTGTAGGTCATAACTTGACAAATTCCACCGACCTTCATGGTTACCTGCCTGTGTCAATAGCTACGATCAGTCTCGGGCTAAAACGCAGTTGTCTATGAAGCAACCAAATGGTATCTGGTACGCAATACCACCCATGAGGAAGTTAGGTCATATGTATGTGTCTGCAATTGATGTACAGGGCACTCAATTTGGTAGAGGGAATCGAAAAGGAAATGAAGATAAATTATTAGTTAGGAGACTTGAATTGTATATATAAATTCTCTATGAATTCTCAAGTTGTACCAATGTATAGGTTAAAATTCAATTCTTTCATTTCTCTAGCAATGGTGGAGAATTAAGTAGAAGTTAAAATTAGAGAAAGAGAACTACAACAACCATATGGTTATCGTATTTTCAAATTTCACAGTCTAAAAAACAATTGATTTTATCCTCAATTTTTTGTCTTCGATTCTCTCCACCAAACACAATAGTTTTAGGGATCAGTAGGATACCATATGCCTAGACTCGAACCCCAACTACGATGGAAATGAGTAACTGAAATACTGGTGAAAATGGCTAGAACCTACAGATTAAAATTTTGATAAAGTGCTTCATGAGTTTCAAGGAGAAAGAGAGATGACCAACAATCACATGAACAATTCTATGGCAGTCCATCACAAGCAACAACTCTCAAAAAGGCCAAATGAAAACTGTACAAGGGGTTACCAGAAGAGAGCACTACTGGCTGTGCAGACAATACCATGTAAACAAATAAATAATTAGGCTTGTACGTAATTATTATACGAGGTATTTGTATGCACAAACTACCCAGAAAGAAATGTTGGTATTGTTCTTGCAACTTCTACTTGAATGAAAATCAGCATCATGCATTCACAATGAATCATACAACAAACATCATGTTAACAAGACAAACGAAGAGTCGAAGACCAGATAGTGTACATCTTTTTTGGCTTGAGGTACCAAGTAGTACAGTCCAGATAGTTTGCATCTAAAATTTATGCACTTGAATATATATATATATATATATATATATATATATATATATATATATATATATATATATATATATATATATATATATATATATATATATATATATCACTGCCTTGCATCATAAAAAGGCTAACCAGTCCTTCAAAATAATGCATAAACAAAAAATTAAGTGGATCAAGAAACAAGTAAGTCCTCAAATGCTAGAATCCTACTCAAGAACACATACAAACTCTTCCTTACTGCATCTAAAGTTCCATTTTAGGTTCCAATTAATGAAAGTGAACTTAACAGTTAGCAACCTGGGACTTGGGATGCAAAGTCAATGTCACCAGAGGCAAGACTTAAATCACTGAATTTTACTGATATACGTCACAGAAAACGATTCACATACACCAGTATAGAAAATCATAGCTTCCACTAATTTATACGCCCAGCAGTGATAGGAATTAATAAATTGAATAGCATGTCAGATGCTACCGAGTTATAGATCAAGCAGACATTCAAGAAGGGATTCATCATGCATCAACATGAAGTTACAGAGTAATTCCATCTAGCTACTACCTTGCACTGTTCGGAATTAGAAGAGTGCCTTGCTTGTCGATCTTGCCAACACGAATGGACACAAGCGGAACACACAAGCACCTTGCAAGCAGACCAACTTCTGATGGATCAAAGTGCTGTAACAAAAGCAAATTAGGTTTAAACGTCAGCATATAGTATTATATATTGCCAGGGGTGGCTTTTAGGGTGTGCGGAAGGCTCGACCGCACAGGGCCCCAAATTTCATGAGGTACAACGGTCATAATACAGATTTAAGTTCGAGTCAATAAATTATATATTATTATTATTTTTTGCATTTGACGCATATACGTTGTGCATAGGTGCGTTAAAATGGAATTTAAGTCAAAACTAATCATTTTTTTTGCCGTTCACAACATCTAGTTTACCTAATAAAATTGAGTATCAAAATGAACATTTTACTAGTTTAAAATATTTAAGAGTCTATGTTGTAATCGCATGCACAGGGCCTCCGAAATTAATGGGACGGCCTTATATATTTCCATAATTGATCAACATGTCATACTCTTCGCTTGTTAGCAAGCGTCATGCCAACTAGTAGGTTCAAGAAAAACATCATTAATCTATCTCCAGTTTCACATAAGTATCCTCAAAACTCTAGGGAATATGACATTTTTATTACAATATTTCAGCGACTATATACCATAGTTTCCATCTTATATTACAGAATGGTCAACACGTATAACCACATCTAAAAGTTATACAATCAGTAATTACAGTTGATAAATGGTTAAGGATACCTGGCTCAGATGTGACAGCAATCGATCCTCAGCCACGCCACTACACACAGTAATCTTCAGCAAGGGCTTCAACCTCTCATCGGCACGACAGGCTCCCATCACCTGCATATCAAGCGTCTGTAGCCACTGCATAACCGTCTCTTCCTGAGAGCTTCGTTGTATCAACAAATCGTCATCGTTATCTCCATCTCCAACGAACAAATCGGTCAAACGCCCCGCAAGTCCGATTCCATTTCCGTTTCTCGTCGACGAATCTCCGGAAGCCGCATTCGAAGTAGCCTCTAGACGAGACACCGACGGTGAATCTTCAGTTAATTTCTGCTGATCATCGACATCTCGATCATCAGACGATTGTTGGTTCTGAAAATTATTCATATTTGATTGATTTTAAGGCAAAAGCTTTTGATATAACTCGTAAGAAGATAAAAGGATTCGATTATTAAGAAACCCTAGATCGGTGATCTAGAAATCGTAGGACGGGATTTGATGGATAAATTCGTATTGTAATAACCGGCAGAGAAGCGAAACAGGAGAGATAAGGGACGATGTGATGATATTTATACACAGGATTACAGGGGTCGTAAGAGGATACGGACCTAAAGAAAAACTAAGTGGTATTTAAGTGGATTGTTGGAGTCCGAGTGGGACCATGGTGACGGTTGACCAGATCAGCTAAAGCGGGTCCTTGTAGCAGAGCGAATGTGGAGGGAGTCATGACACGTCATCAAGCAGCCGCCTATTTGATTTTTTAGGTTGCCTTTAATTAATAAAAACTAGTACCAAATGACCTATGACCTAGCGGTAAGCACAGTGGAGATATAAATGAGAGGTCACGGATTTGACTTTCATAGAGGCAGGTTGAAATTTAGGTGGTGAATGTAAGTCTGGTAAAATGTATAGTTTAAGAGTAAGTGTAGAATAGTTTGCCGTTTAAAAAAAATTTAATAAAAACTAGTAGTTTTTTAATTTCTGTTTTTAAGTTATAATTTTCAAGAAAAAAACTATAGATTTTTATAAAAAGTGAAAATTTATTTAGATGATAATGTTTAAGTTTAAAAAAAATAAGATGGATGATTATGAAATAAGAAAAATTGAATAGGTGATTGAAAAGTAAGAGAGAGAAAAAAGTATTATAAAGAAATATAGGGTTGCAATAGAAAAATAAGAGAGAAAGTATTAAAAGTGAAATGAAAATTTATGAAATTGTTGTTAAATAAATAATTTTTCATTTTCTTTGAAAATTTTGATGAAAATTTCCAAAATTTTCATCAACTAAACGCAATCTTAAGCTCCATGAAGTGGGCTTGGTACCGAGCATTTGGAGAACACCACACTTTTCACCAAAGCATGGTGTTATGCCGAAATGACATCCAATGTCGAGAAAGAGGGAGAAAATGTTGCGGTGTTTGTATTAGGGTCGGCTTTTAGGGTGTGCGGGAGGCTCGACCACACAGGGCCTCCCAATTTCATAGGGCCTCACGATCATAATAAAGATTTAAATTAGACCAATATTTTTTTTTAATTTGACGTGTGTACGTTGTGCATCGGTGCGTTAAAATGGAATTCATGTCAGTTTTAATTTTAGTCGTATTATTTATTTTAATTTCTCACTAATACGTTTTTGTTATTCACGACCTCCACTTTACCTATTAAAATTAAGTCTCAAAATGACCAAATTACTATTTAAAATATTTAAGGGATTATGTTGTAATCACAAACATAGGGGCCTCCGAAATCCATGAGACGGCCCTGAATTGTGCATATGTGTGTGTGTGTATTAGTTATAAAAAATACGTGTGACAAAAGTTGGATCGACACCGTGTAAATGACATCAAAATTGCAAAGGATAGCAAACTGACGTGGCTCCATTTTACTTGGCATTTTTGACAACGACTCCCCTGAACCTTAGACTATTTATTATTAATAGTTTAATTTAATTATTTTTTTTTCTTTTTCTTCTTCATTAATATCTCCTAGTGGCTATCCTGTTTATGGTTAATATTTTTCTTTTAGTATTTATCATAACTGATACTGATGTTTTTGTTAGAATTAAGTAATATTTGATTTGATGGATTACACAATAATAACGGGTGGTGTTATTTATATCCATTTTTAGGGTCAGAGAGTAAGGAGAGAAAAAATACAATAAAAGAAATATGAGGATGTTAAATTATAAAAATTGCATTTCAATTATAGGAGAGATGATAGGATCATAGTAAGACGAACTTAACTAGGCTTACAATTAGTACTACTACGATCGTTCACATTTGAAAAACAATGTCTATTTGTTAAAATAGAAACAATTTTATGTATTTTTAGCATTTATAGCAATATTATTTATTTTTTATTATTAACAACGTCAACTTTTATATTTTTTTTATCATTTATAGCAAAACTTAAAGTTGTCACTATAAATGATAAAAATATATACAAAACTTATTGTAGGATGATAAGTTAACAAAAGTGCGTTCTTTTCCTTGGTGTATATGATCGACTGCTTTGGAGTATATGATCTGTTAACAGTCAAAGAGTGAACTCAATTTTAAGACAGTAACACTGTAATGAACTTTTTATGGTAATCATGCATAAAAGAAGAAAAAAGAAAATGTGAACCCGTACTAACGTTTCTCGTTCATTTTAGAACATAATGCACCAAACACAACAATTGAAAGGAATGTAATCCGATGCTCCCGATGATATAGTTTTTATCATCAGGGAATTCTTGTTGTAAAACTGAGCAAATAGGGTGACGGTAATAATTATCGTGCCAATCAACAATCTAATATTACTCATCCTCGTATCTTCAGTGTAACCATGGCTTGTAATGATCTAAAGCACAAATAAATCAATAAATAATAGAGAATTTAGAAATAGAGATGTGTGTGAGAGAAGTTTTGTTGTACCTCATATACAAATTCATCAAGTGAAATGACTAAGGGAAGGGCGATCCAATGAATTGGCCCCTTTAGGGTTTTTTGTAGAGGACTTTGGCACTGGTGCTGTTGGTGCCTGTTCCTGCTTTTACGGTCTATAATTTCTACGTTTTTATTTACCACTTTTAGTCGTAGAAAATGGAAAACCCGATTAAACTCACGTGAGTGGATCGGATGTGAGTGCGTCCCACGTTGACTATTGAGGTGTGCACATTAAGCCCTCCAAAGAATATTTTATCGTTTATAGAAAAAGAATAATATCACAAAATAACTATCAACTTTTAGGTTTGGTCCGCTTTGGTTATTATAGTTTTTTTGGATCTAAGCACATGAAAAAAAAGCTATTAAAACGATGCACTACCATTACCAAAATGAGCAAATACAAACCGTTTATTAGTAAAATGAACAAATACAGTTAGTTTAATTACTATAATGTATTGAATTTTAACACTTAAAATAGACCCAAAAAAAAACTATAATCTAAAAATTCAGAGCTATTTTATGTATTATCCCAGAAAACAAAAACAAAAAAGACCAATTATTATGGGAATGGAATGGGATGGGATCAATAGTTTTAAAATTGAAACAACTTCTAAATGAATATCATTGAATTGCTTAAGGAGTTTGGGTTCCAAATTGCATAACCCATTACCTTACACCTACCAGAACATCATCATATATATCGTTATTTGAAAATTTTTACATCAAACTTATAGATAAATGGAAACCCATTTTCTAACACAAGAACGAATGAAGCATCCTTAACAAATGTAGAAGTAACAACTTTCACAACATCGAACCAAACCAGGCAATATGTCAAAAAGATAAGACAGGTAGGGCCACTAGAAGATAGTCCTCACAAGACCAATCATAACAGGTTATACAAATTACACCAATACCTTACAATTTCTTGCAGCTTATCCACTAAACAATACACCATAGACTTTAACATAACAATGAGCATTATTTCACTACTACTAATTCTTTCAATGAAAGGGGACCATTTCTACTCCTGAACCCCTTTTTTCTTTCTTTAAATAAAAGAAAGAAGCATTTCACTATTATTTTGTGAGCAGGTTCTGTAACTAGTTACTGCGTTCTCACACGGGCTTTGATCTAACAACGTTTAGCTGCATCCTTCAATAGCAGCCACCGAGCTCCATTCACAAGTTCTTCCTTTACCATAAACAAAACTGCTGCAGCAAGAACACTTTGTACTATCTTCGTGCTCATTCCTTTGTAGAAGCCATGAAGCCCTTCATAACGTACCATCTTCAAGATTGCATCCAGCGTGCCTAATGAAAGAAGGTTTTAGCTTATGTGTAATCTCGTTTCGAAGATCAAAGATTGTGAAAAGAACAAGAGAAAAGCAGTAACCCGTATTTTGTGGGAGGTTAGTACCTTCTCTTTGGTTTAATACAACGGGGATCAACCCCCCCCCCCCCCCCCTTTTCCTTACTTTTGTTTTCCTTCTGATATTTGAAATTTTGAATAATCATTTTGAAATCTTATTTAATATTTTAGGGGGGAAGGGGGGGGGGGGGGGGGATTGTGATGGCCCATTCTGACCCGCCCTCAATTTTACATGTTCAGTCACATTGCCACCTAGTGTTGTGTAACAATTTCCAAAGCAAAGATACATGTGTACCCAAGGCCGTTCGATTGTTTTTTGGGGCCCCGAACGAAAATGTATAAGAGGGGCCTACACATACACACATATGCATAAATGTGTGTGTACAACACATACTTTTTGTTTTCTCTCTGTCCATAAGTTTAGAAAATCAACTATACTTTATTTACGTTGAGAACTTATAAAATTAGGGGCCTTATGAAATTTTGGGCCCTGGGCGGTCGACCCTTTTGGGGTGCCCTCAAGGCCATGTACCTTTATACTGATGTTTTTTGTCTACCCCAATCGCTTGCTTTGCTTGAAGTCTCGACTGCAAAATGCAAAAAAGGTATTTATGACATCAAAATCGTGGGGTGGTGCTACAACAAGATTATAAGTGTGCAACGGTTTCGATTCGTTTGACACCGAAAATGGTTTATTAGATTCTTGAAGATGGTATCAGTCAGATTTGAGATGGTAGTATGGTACCTGTTAGGTTTTGAAGTGGGGCTTTTGGCACCCTCAACTAACGAGTTGAAATATGTTGACTTACTTTTTTGGTTCTTATTATATTTTCAAGATGTGCAAATAATTTAGAACATAATACTATAATAGCAAACGTTCCAGAGGTAAGAAACTTCTGTCAGGAATTGATGGGTCTAAAACAAATTACTCTTTGGAAAACCATGCAAGTTGATTATCATGTCCAAGTCCATATACAAGCTCAAGTGACAATTCTCTACAGAACTTACAAGTACTTGCTTACCTTTACAACTAATAGAGGATAGGTCACAACTGTAGCCCCAAGTTTTGCCAAAGCCCCAAGCAAAAATACCTGCAATATCATGTGGAGCAATCAGATATTGCCTACAGATAAGAAAGGGGGAAGCTCAATATACTTCCATTGAATCAAAATAGGTTAAGACATGTAAATGATCATCTGAAAATTCGGTGCTAAAGTCATTAACTGGTACTTGCCTCTAAAGCAGTTACCCCTTTGTTAGTGTTGCCTGAAGCACGACGCTGCTTCAACTTCTTTAGTAGGGTCTCATACAGCATAAATTGTATGGAAGGATTGCTGACCTGGTAGAAATAATAGTTACAATAAGTGACAATTCTGTGGCATGGACTGAAAGCTATTTGACACATACCATAACCAATGTTGGAAAAACGCCTTTCCAGAATCCCCAGAGTCCAGCTTCATCAAAGACTTCTTGAACCTGCAGAAAAAAATAATTTGAGTTGGAACCTCAAGGATTCAAAAATTCATCAGATCTATATTAAGTTAAGCACAACCATTTGAATCAAGCTCAATACCTATTTAAGACCAAACCATTCAAGATGTCGTATTTCTGGTATCCCATAAATGTGCTAATCTGCT
Organism: Centrapalus pauciflorus; assembly: GCA_020465985.1. Taxonomy (NCBI): domain Eukaryota; kingdom Viridiplantae; phylum Streptophyta; class Magnoliopsida; order Asterales; family Asteraceae; genus Centrapalus; species Centrapalus pauciflorus. Next base: position 816,220 of record JAANYP010003880.1, on the reverse strand, counting down.
TTTAAATGTTTCATATGCTGTTCAACATAATTTTTATTGCCACAATTATTTTTAAGACAATGATATGATTTCCTTTGTGCATTCAACCTGAAAACCCCTTTACCTACATGTCATTTAAAAATTTTCTCTTCTTCTCAGATGGATGCTTATCTTAAGCAGCTTAACCAAGAAGCTCAATATTCCATTGCACATCCCCACCAATTACCACTTCTAACTCCAAAAAGTAACCACTCGATGTCAATGGAAAACGCATAATGTGAACTTGTGAAGAATTCAAATAGGTAAAGGGCCACTAGAAAAGCATTGCAATGGAAAAGGAGCTAAAGAAAGAATAAGACTTGAAAATCAATAAAGTATGGCTTCTAAAGTGAACAGATATTTAGCTACTCTTCTAGATCTCCATCAGCCTCTTCTAGAGCTCCATCAACCAATCCCACAGAGGATATACATACGTAACTTCTTTATATACATAATCATATCCATGAGGGAGGTGTCACAAAGGAATCAACCCATCATGCAATCATAAATTGTCTTATACCAAATTTTGTCCGGGAACAAATTATAAAAACAGACGGAGCATAATAACAGTGTAGGTCCATGTGCAAGATCAAAAGCACTCAAAATCTGACCCACTTGGAAAACACATAAATTAGGAACTGCTCAGTCAAACCTACTTTGATGCCCACAGCAGAAGGCAATCATCGGTAGCATATATTTATATTTAGTTTCATATAGGAAAAAAAAAAAAGAAAGAATAATACTAGAACTGCCAAATGGGTTTAGAGAGTATCATGTAACTCGACCAGCTACTATAGAAGCAAAATGTATATGTACACCACCACATACCGCATGGCTAGTTGCATAGGGAGGGGATTCTATTCCACCAACAACTGTATGCTCTGAAACAATAGGTTGAACCCTGTCGGATGGCGATCTCTTTGTGTGGGTCTGCAGAATGGGTAACATTAGAATCTAGAATGGCATCACATTGCACAGATTCAGGAAAACAAAATCAATTCCTCCTTCCCACCCGGAGGTAGCTAATAAATAAACAAGTAGCTTAAACTCAGAGAAATCCGAACTGTTTTTCTTTTCTTTTGTGGGGGGGGGGGGGGGGGGGGGGGGGGGGTTGGAGGTGTATGGGGAAGAGACAAAGTGGGCCCAAGGAGTTGAAGCCTATGGGTTTAGAAATACGAACTGTTTATAATAGGAAAAAGCAAACACCCTTCTATTTACTAGCCAAGGGAGAGTGAGGATATGACTGGAAGTCTGGAACATCATGGAACATCAACATGCACACCTCATTTTCTTCTTAAACTTACTTTTACCACAAATTTTAGTTCCACAAATATAACCTGAGAAAGAATTGTTGTAAATTACTTGCTTACATTTGTAAAGTGAAATACAAAATTGGCAGTTGCCACCAAACACTATTATGCTTACATGGTTGATCCACTTCAGTAACTAAACTTTTCTTTTTTGCTTCAATTTGATAATTAAAATTTGACCAAATGTCAAAACACTATTATACTTTTATCAATGATCTATTTTAATAATTAAACTTTTTTTGCTTCTGTTTGGTAATTAAACTTTGGACAAATTTTACCAAATACCATTATACTTTCATTATTGATCCATATTTATAAATGTTTTCTAAAACAAAATATGTAACATTTTTATAAAAGAAAAACTTTTAAACATTTTTAAAACAAATTTACTTTAAGATTTGTTAAAACAAAGTTTTTTAAAAGTTTTTAAAACAAAATTTTCTAAACATGTTTTAAAGCAAACGTTCATAGAACAAACTCTAAACAAAGTTTGTTAACTTATTTAAAACGTTTAAATAAAACTTTTGTTTTAAAAAGCGTTTATTTTAAAAACTGAATATCTATCTATACATGTTCTACCTAGGTCACTTGAACTTTTTTAGGAGTTTTAACCACTCAAATTTTAATTTTGTTCCAACATTGTGACTTTTTTTAAAAAAAGGACAAATGTCACTAAATATCATTATATTTACATAGTAATTAAACTTTTTTTGTTTCAACTTGGTAACTAAATCATTCATTTTATTAATTAAAACTTTTTCTTGCTTTGTTATGTAATTAAACTTTAAACAAATGTCATAACACATTATCGTACTTTCATTCATTGATATATATATCTATACATGTTTTCTAAAATAATAACTTTTACGAAAGTTACTAAATAAAAAGTTACATTTTATAAAATAATACTTTGTTTTTATTTTCAATTAAAGTTAATATAAATATTTTTCTAAAACAAAAGTTTCTTAAATGTTTCTTAGAACAAAAGTATCATAAGTGTCTTTTAAAACAAGAGTTCTTTTTATCCTTTTTAAAACAAAAGTTCTTTAAATGTTTTTAAGAAGTTAACAAAACCTTGTTTAACGTTTGTTCTAAGAACGTTTGCTTTAAAACACATTTAGAAAATTTTGTTTTAGAAACGTATAAATATTTGTATTTCAAAAAAAATTTAAAAATGATTTTTTTTTAAAATAATTGAGTAAATTTGTTTTAAAAATATTTGATCTTTTTTCTTTTATAAACATTTTAAAATATTTTGTTTTAGAAAGCATTTAAAAATATAGATCAATAATGAAAGTATAATGGTATTTTGTAACATTTTTCCTAAGTTTAATCACCAAACAAATACACGAAAAAGTTCAATTATTAAAATGGATCATTGATAAAAGTGTAATGATGTTTTTATGACATTTGGTTAAAGTTTAATTACCAAATTGAAGCAAAAAAAAAAAGTTCAATTACCAAAATGGATCAATCATGCAAGTATAATGGTGTTGTGTGACATTTGCCCAAAACAAAACAAGAAAATTAGTGAATCCTCAAGAGTTTGATGCTTTGCTTCTAGCAATATATACATAAGTGGTCCTGGGGAGCACATTGGGAAACCAGTTTGAATGGCTAGCAACTCCAAGAAAATCCAAAAAGCACTACTCTGCAGTAAAATCTGGAATACCATATAATTAGGTTATCAAAGTTGATTATTAAGTGTATATCCTCACCTGCATACGGGTAACTACTACCCATATAGGATTCGTCAACAGGACATTCACACACCTACAAGACAAGACATGACATCAATTAATATTAGATATAGCAATATAAATCATTGTGATAAGTAAAAGTTCTGATCCTCGATGCCTCATCAGTTGTTAAAATAAGAAACAATCTAGGCAATTGGAGAAAAAAGAAAGACATAAAAGAGAAAATGTGTCGATAAGACAATATTGTTTTGACAAGTGGACATGAAAACGATGAAAGGAGAACAGTTCAGAGATGGAAAAGGTGTTTAAAAAAATAATTCAATCATCTCTGTAGTTTACTCAAAGCAACACATATTTTAAAAGTGGATGGTCAAGGAACAAGATGAGGAGAAATGGAAATGGGGGAGAAATGGAATTGGGGAGAAATGAAAATGGGTGGAGAATTGAAATTGTGTATCTTGTTTGGTATCAACAGAGAAATAAAGAGGAGAAATGGTGGCTCAGGTGGAGTAGAGACACAAAATAGTCAATTCTCACCATTTCTCTACCAAATGGAGAGAATTGCAATTCTCCATATTTAGCCTTCAAACAATTCCCAGAGAATTCAATTCTCCGCCCAAAAATTGAGAGCATTTCTCCCAAACAAGAGAAAACACAATTCTCTCCCCTCAAATCTCTCCACCAACAGCCCCTAAAAGAAGAGAACATACCCGGACATAGCAGCAACCATGAGTGACGAAAGCATCCCAACTGATCCATCTCCAGCTCCCTCCCTCTTACGTCTAAGTGCAGTAGCTTCAGCTTTGCTCCTGAATATTTGATAGAAATAATAGTAAACACCCTGTAGCATGGAAATAGATTACAATAATCAGACATTTAGAGGCTAATTCATGTTCTTCTTATATCAGGATTTTCTACAAGTTGAAACTCATCTAACAAATATAATGACTTTAAGGGGATGCATGAGAGAACAAAACCTGACAGCAGTAATACAGCCAGAGAGATTTAGATGTAGCAAGACAAGGAAACAAACAAAATTCATACCAGGTATCAGAAAAAAGGGAGAACTTTGAATGATAGTATAGGATTACAAATCAACATGCGACATGAAGCTTACTACATCTAAGGAAAGGAAAGGAAATGCTGGGGAATGGTAATGGAGAGAAATCAAGGAGAATTTTCAATCCCCCCTATTTGTGGATTAATGGTTTAATAATCATTAGTTACTTTATATTAAAGCAGCCATCATTATCATTGTCATTCATTACCTCTTGATACCTCCAACCAAGCACCTCCTAAATGTATTGTTTTACAAATGTCACCTTGACTATACTACATAAACGTTTCTTAGAACTTCATAGTGTAACTTATCAACCAAAACAACACTCTGTAGCCTTAATGGATCTTTAAGCACGTAATTTTGGTGTTCTGTTCGACTGTTCTAAAAGGTAAATGCAAATATCTCGTCTAGATAAGGTCAAATTTTGACATAAAGATATACTCCTTTCATACCATAATAGTTGCAACAATTTCAATTCCATATCTCGTATTACTTGCAAATTTTCCTTGTTAGGCATAGATTCAAGCTAAGTACTTTTTGCTTATTATCATCATCACTATTTGATGTAATTGATTCGGTTCACAAGATTTCCTTCTCTTGCCATTAATTAAAGGAATTTACACATTTGGCTAATACTCAAACCCTTTAATGAATCCATGTATCCAATAAAATTTTGCATTTTTATCAATAAAGTTCTCTTCAGTAAAGATTTAGAAAGTACTAAAGTAAGACTTCCCCAACCACGTGGTGACATGGACGCACAAGGAAAACTGATAACTTCCAGAAGCATTAGAAGGCCCATCAAGGCATTAAGTATCTATTTGCAAGCCAAAACAGCTCTTACAAACTGTAATTGCAATTGTAATGAACCATAAAATCCGAAATGGGAGTATGGAACAAACAAGTTGAAGATCTACTCATGAAAGATCAGATATGGCTTCATATGAAGACAAAAAAAGAGAAAACAACGATAATAATTAAAGAAAAATCATTTGCTATGTCTACCACTCTACCAGCATTCATAAAATAATGGGCAAAGTGATAACAAGAGCACATCACATTATGCATTAAGATGGCACGTTTTCCACTGCAGTGGGACCGCTCCCCATCTACACTCATATTTTTTAAACCCAATTTTGCCTGCTACATGTAAACAAGTGATAATCCACAAAAGTTAACCTTAAGAGGACGACATATTTTCCTTATTTTCAAGAGAGAATCTAGTTTAATTGTGCTTATTCTAACAAAAAGTAAACGAATAAACAAATCAATGACCAATTTCACAATACTGCATATGTTTAAACATGAAACAGGTATACAACAATTCTCCTACCCAATGTTTGCACCAACTTATCTCTGTGTGTTAGATTCGGGTATAACATTGGTAAGCAACTAAGCATAGAGCCAGTAAGCCATTTAGCCATCGCATATAAGCGTATTAAGGCGCAAGATAATTCCAATATATGTTGGTGGTTGCCCTTTTGCTTGCAGATTTGAATTATAAGCAGTCCCTTTTGATGAGTAAAACAGTTGCTCGATAAAATCAAATACCGCGTTAGGTTTTCTATCTCTTCCCCTAATTCGATGACAGCAGAGAACTTTAGTAGAAGAAAGGAACCCTGAACCCAAAAATGCTCACCTGCGAACATGCGGTCCCAACCAGCGAAGGCGTCAAGCCACCGTATAGTCGACCCCACCCTTCTTGCTGAACAACCTAAGATAATAACCATAATCACTACACTCAAATAGAACAAAGTTACATGACTAAATTCCTAAGCACAATTAAGTTGAAAAATAAAGCAGCGATGATAGACGATTACCTGATACATCTGCTCAACGGTCCCCGCCTTTTGCTTCTCTCTCTTCGGATCTCTCTCGGTTTGTTGGCGAGTGTTTACCTGTGATCAGTTACTTATATAATATTTATTGACAAACAAATTAAACAAAAAATGGTAACTACACGTTGATCAAATTTACTCACAGTTTGGAGAGGATAAGTGATGAGCTGAGCGATGATCCCACCACCGGCGCCGGCCAGCCCATTGATTAAAGCATCGGACATATCTCTCTCCGTCTACCTCGTAGTTTGATAAAATGGTTGGGAGATCTAGAGAGAGAAAGAGCGTGTGTTCTGGTGTTTGTGCGTGTTTTTAGAGAGTTAGAAAAGGGGAAGAAACCGTTAAGAAAACGAAGTCTGACTCTAGCGACTCGTGAGGGTTTTTCGTGAGAACCACCACGGTTTACCTATTTACACTTCAGTCACCAAACTCCGGTAACACTGAATTTGGCCACTCAACTTAAAGCATCCCAACAAGGGTTCTTCTACGCATGGCAAAAAAACTCATACCCGACGAGAAACCCGTAACTCGACCATGATTTGACCGGGAAATCCACGAGTTGACAAGGGATGGGGACGGGGAATCCCCAATTTAAAATAATGGGGATGGGGCGGGGATGGGAGACGCTTTAATCCCCGAACCCGACCCCGATAATGTGTTATGTTTTAATATACATTATTATATATATTTAACTTTACAATTTAAATTATATTCATTACATTTTATATAATATATTAAATATCATTGTATATGATTTTTCTATACTTTAAAATACTATTGTTTTTTTATTTTAGTGGTTTTATAAATCTCTTGCATACATTTATTTGTTTTTGCTTCATTATAACTTATATATGTAAATAACTCAAATATATTTGAATTGATTTGTTTTAAAGTTTATTTACGTAAATTTTTCTACTGAATTACTATTTATAGTTTAAAGTTAATAATATTTTAGGAACTTGAAAAACTCGATTCCCCGACTGGAACGTGGATGGGGATGAAAACTCATTCCCCGACGGGGATGGGGAAGAGGATTAAGAAGCAGGGATGGAGATGGGAACTGAGATCCCCGCCCCGTCCTGCCTCATTGTCATGCCTAGGTTCTTCCATAGGGTTTGTGAAAGAGTTTGATAGTTTGTGTGTTTTTTTTTTTGCTCCAATGAGGTTTTTATTTTTATAAGAAAAACCTCTTATTTGAATGCTCTTATACCATGTCTATAAAATATAGGTAGTAATTGTACCACACGGCCTTGTGGTTTGTCATTTGCGGTTTGTTTTCGTTACAATAAATGATTTAATTTGGAATTTTCGCTAAATCAAACTCTTGAATATAAAAAAAAAAAAAAAAAAAGTAAGTAAGATTTCATGTTTCGTTTAAAATTTCGTAAAACTAGTTTGTTAACTCAAATATTAAACAAATGTTTTTTGATAAATAATCATTTAAGTAAAAAATATATAAACGTAAATTTAAAACAATATCGAATATACTTTTTTGAATAAAAAAAATACAAGAGTGATATTATTGTTTTTTATTAACTATTAATTTTGAACTTTTTAAATATATAGGAATAGGAATACTTTTCTTTAAAGAATACCATTATTTTAGGTGCATAATTTTATTCAAACTAGCTTTCAAACTATAATTCAAAGGATACCCACTTTTTTTAAAAAATACAATAGTAATATTATTGTTTTCTATCTATACTATATATAATAAGAAAATTACTTGGAGTTTCTGGATCATTGGATGGAAAGAAATCAATGGTTCAGATTAATGACAACTCATAACTATTTATGAAATGTCTCTTATACCCTTAATTAAAATCAATAATTATACATATGCCATTTTTTTAATTCATTTTTCAAATTTACTACATTACCTTAATTACATTAAATTTTGATTTCAATTTTTTCATTAATGAATTAATATTTACCTAAAATAAATATGTGTCATTATTATCCTTAATAATTATAGTTAAATTCAAATGTAAAAATTTGAATTTAAATGTAGAAGTGTAGTTATAAAGTTAAAAATTTTTGTTAATTATTTTGCTAACAAGATTTAAAATTTAATTGATAAAACTTCAATTGTGAATATGATAAATTTTGATTGTTGATTTTCAGATATTCCATTTTTATATTTTATCATTTTCAAAATATATACATATTCACATAATTGAAGTTTTTTGTTTCTTACATTGATATTTCATATTTGAAGTTAATAAAAATTAAAAGAAACATTTTTGCAAACACATATTATCTGTTTTTAATATACAATATAATAATATTTTTTTCCATTAATATCAAATAACTAAGTAATTTTTTTCTTTAATTTAACTAGCTTTCAATTTTTTTTATTTTAATTATATATAAATTTTATAATAAATTATTTAAATATAAAAAATATGTTTTTTCTAAATCAACCCATGTAATACATGAGTTAATTAACTTATATATTATAATAAAACAAAACAATTTATGTCACATGTCACTTCAACAGTACAAGAAAATTTTATTTTTCCACCTCTTTTTCCAAATTTAATACCTTAACTTAATTGCATTAAATTTTGACTTTATTTTTTTTCATTAATTAATTAGTAATAAATTAGATTTTGTAACATTTAAAATTAATGTACTCCTAAATTAAATATCTATCATTATTATGCATAATAATCATAATTAGATCCAAATGTAATAATTTGAATTAGTTGTGGAAATTATTATTATTATGTATAATAAGGAAAACATCAAATGTCACGTGTCACCTCTACGTTCACCAAAAAGATAATTACAACTTATAAAAAATAAAAGATAAATACAATTCAATATTTTTAAAAAAGATAAATATACTTTATTTTTTAATTTGTAAATAATAAAAAATAAACACAATTATTATTTTTCTATGTTTTTATTTTTACTCATATACATTTTATATAAATAAATTTAATTAAAAATATCCACGTAATACGTGGGTTATAAACTAGTTAACTATTATTCAGTGATGTATACAACACAGAAAAATGAAACACTATTCATAATTTAATTTTGTTAAAATGCACTAGAAAATTTTTTTTTAATATAATTGTTCAGTTAACAACTATTGTATGTGAATTTCCAACACTTAATCATCCTTAAATCGTCATTTAGCTCAAGAACACCAATAACACACACCAAAAGAAATACTAACGCTCAAATTCGTACCTGACAAACGGATTTGCTTCAATTCTTCGTTCAAATCACTTTTTAAGATTCGATTCTCAGTTCCCGACTGATAATATACACACGCAACAACATTTATCCAATAAATCATCATCAATTTTCAGTTTTATCCAAAACTGAACCATAAACTCATAAAAACATGAAATTTTAGTAACTTTACATTGAATACTCGATTGTTTGATGCTTATAAGCTTCTAATTACAGATTTTAAACAAATTTTTTAACTTGTTTTCTTCAATTTCGATCAAGATTGTAGAGAGAAGGGGAGAGAGCCGGTCTTAAGGAGAGAGGGTAAAATTTGAAGTCTTGAAAAATGAAAGGTTTTTCATTATTTCCTCCATTTTCATACATCTTTCCATTAATACATTATTGGTCCCTCTATTTATATTTATCTTATTTACTCAACAAACTCAAACATAACATTAAATTTTTCACAAATAACATAAATTTAAACATTTTCCATTAAAATTCATACTAATTCAACTCATTTAATTAACAACCAACTTCCATTACTTAAAATTTCAAAGAAGCTTAAAATTAATTGTCTGATTTCACGCTTAAGAATTGGGATGTTGCACAAAATATGATACTAAATTTATTTTTTTATTTATAGCTTTTTAACTTATTATATTACTATACTTTAACTTTTAATTAATTGTATTTTGTATTATCCTTGGTCTATTGATTTGTTCATTAAAAATTAAATAATTTGCACGTCGCAACGCACACGTATCACAATACTTGTTTGGATACACATTCCATAATTTCTAGAACTTTTTTCGCTTATACTTCTCTAGATATTTTCTATGGATATTTTACAAACATCTTTCCATAAAATTTTAAAGACATTTAAGTATGGACTAAATATTTGTTAATAAAAAATACAGCGATATACCACCGTTGCAATGCTCGGGCACCACATACCTTGTAATTTAAACATTTATTAAAAATATTCATGTAAACCAGTAAATTATTTAAAACAGAAATAATTGATTGCTTTAATATGTAAGTTTATAAGGAGTTTATTATTAAAAAAATTCTATAGAGAAGAAACTAATAGACATTAAACATGATTTTTTTGTATAAACCTAAAACTAAAATCATCAGTTTTCATAATCTAATCAATTGGTTACAAATTATGTATTGTATGGTTTTGATAAATAAAAAAATAATAATGCATACAATAAAAAATAAACATTCAGGTATTATTTGTTTTTTTAAGTAAAAAATCATGTCTGAAATTAAAAGTTGAGATCAACATTTGAAATTAGAAAACGCTTAATTTAACTTCAGACTATCTTCTCACTCTTATAATTTGGATTTTAGTTTTAAATACAAACAAACAATCTAAGTAAGTTTAGATGTGAAATTCAAATTTCAAATAACCTAATACTCTGTTCCTCAATTTAAAACAGGGTTTATTACGAAAAACACAAACATGTATTCACGGTTTTTGCGTTTTCGTTCATCAATGTTGCTTATTTTAGTTTTGTGAAAATTTGACGATTAGACCCTAGCTTAAATATTAAATCGGGCTTTTAGAGACTGAAATACCGGGTTCTAATATTCATTTTTTACTAAAAAAAGAAATTAACTTGAGGACTTTTATGAAAAAATAACATGGAGGGATGAAAACACAAAAAAACATGAAAATATGTTGGTTTATGAAGTTATTGTTTTCAATCTGGCTTTCGAAAAAGTTTTGTTTATTCTCATAATCAACTATAACTTTTCCACAAAAAAACAAACATGTTTTCACTATTTTTTTTTGAAAAGTCTACAAACTGAAAGATTTTTTTGAAAAAATAAAGAAAAATTTTAAAAATGACAAACAAATATATTACTCAATGATTTTATTGGTAAAAAAATAACACGAATGGACTACACCGTAATAACATGATAAACATGTTATTTTTTCGTATTAAATATTATTATTATTTTTTTTAATAAACGCACTTGCTAAAAAAAAACCTATTGTTTTGTAGCCTAATTGCTCAAACTTTTGTTATCCAATTTCATTATCCGTCTTTGAAGAAAGAAAGCGTAATAGAAAAAAAGTGAAGCAAAGTTACCATGGCAACCGCCGCCTCGCACCGGCCACCTCCCAAACCACTCGATCTCGAAATCACAATCGTCTCCGCCAAACACCTCAAGAACGTCAACTGGAGAAACGGCGATCTGAACCCTTACGCCATCTTCTGGCTCGACTCCGATCGCCGCCTTGCCACAAAATCCGATGACTCCAACTCCACCAAACCTGTCTGGAATGAACGCTTCCTCATCCCTCTTCCTTCCTCTCCGGCTAAGGCTGCCCTTACTCTCGAGATCTTTCACTCCAAACCCTCTGACACACCCAGACCCTTAGTTGGAACCTTACGCCTCCCAATCGATGACTTGCCTAACCCCGATGACGCCACTATCATCAGAACCTTTGACCTACGCCGTCCCTCCGGTCGTCCCCACGGTAAGATCCGCTTGAAACTTGCTCTCCGTGAACGCCCTTTACCCGATTACCACCATACCCCTCAACCTGCATATTATTACACCACTGCCCCTCCTCCTCCTTACGGCGTCGGTAGGTACCCACCATCCCAGACTCCGTTCAATAATACTTCCCATTCCCTCCCACCTCCACCTCCACCGCCGGCTGCTCCCTCACCACCGCCTCCTCACCCGTACCACTACGGATCATATTCGGATCCGTATTCTGGTTATTACCAGGGAGGGTACTACTCTCAGCCGCCCCCTCCACAGACCCCACGGCCATTCAGTGATAGGCTGTCCAGCTACGGCGGCGGCGGGCCTAGCGCTCCGGTGGATTATGTTCAGTACGAGCAGAAGCAGAGAGCAGAAAAGGTAGGTGTGGGAGCAGTGGCAGGGGGGTTAGGAGGACTTGCAATTGATGAAGGATCGAGGTACGAAGAGGAAAAGATAGGTGGGAGTGATTTCAAAGCAAGGGAACTTGATGATTATCATCGTGTGGATTATTGAAGTAGTAACCGGAGTTCTTCGGGTTTCTGGTACCCTTCCTTACCAATTAATGAGGTAAATCTTCAGCTATCATAATGCCTTTTTCTTTTTCTTTTTTTAAATGCTGGTGTATATGTATATCATGTGTTGGCTTTGATGTGAACTAATTAAAGATTTAAAACTTAAGAACAGCTTTGACATGATTTGTGGCTCATCAATCCACCTTTCTTAAGTAAATGTCTGTTTGTGGGTTTATTTATTTAGCAGATTCTCTTGTGAATGTGATATGATTGCATTTTAGTTAGGACCCTTGTAATGGTAAGCAGATTCTCAAGTTCGTTTCATTCTAATTGATGGTTTTAGATAAATCTAGCTTAGAAAGATGTCAACTTGTAATGTTGTCAAGTTGAAAGTCATTGATGTGGGAGTCCATAAAACATATGGTGGTTTCCTTCCTGGCAAATGGTCACCCCTCACCCAGTCCAAATCTACCATTTCGGATACATCAGTGTCAGATCAGTTTTTCTTTCTCCACCGTTTCCATTCTAATTTTTTGGAAATATCCACCATTCTTTATTTTTTAGAGAGATAAAGAGAGAAGAGAAGGAGGAGAGAGAGAAAGCCGAGCGGGGGTAGGGGGCTGTTGGGGCTGATGGTGGGAGGGAATGGTGTTACGCCGGGGACCCAGGGTGGGCTGAGGCGGCCAAGCAGCTGACCCAACGGCCTTTGGTACACACACCCCCACTCTTAAAGCTATTGAAATTGGTTGGATGGTTAAGCAATGAGAAGGTAAATACTTTACAAAACATGGTCAAGTATATTTTGCCACCGAGAGAGTTGGCATATTGTCATTTTGTTTCAATTGACGCGTCTTCTTTATAGTTGAGTTTATTGTTTTTATATGTTTTAAGTTGGAATCGTTACTTTTTATTTAGGTCATGATTGTTTACCTTTTAATGGAATAATTAAAAGGTTATATTAACTTTGAATGATTTCATTAAGAACTAAACAAACAACCCGTAGTTTCTAAACCTCAAAATCTGGTGAGTACTGGGTAGCAGATTGACAAGCAATTGGAGCAAGTAGGCCTAGAAACCACCTTCTCCACTTTGAAGCACCACAACAACAATCTCCAACCACCACCACAAACTACCTAGTAATCAAATCAAATACAAATAGAGGTACTAGAAAAACCAAAACCTAGTATACACCATCTGATCCATAAAAGGTTTGGATTTAACAGTTTATGATTTGGATTTCCTGAACCAAATAACCCTTATTCGAATTGGTTTTTACTTCACATTTTGAATTTTTCTTTTTCACCTGAAAGAACTGAAAGACTCAAATAAGAAAGGGTTAACTACACATTTATGCTACGACGTTGTCACACTTTTTCAATTTATGCAACGAAATCACTTTTAGCACAATTTATACAATTACGTTTGAGCTTGTTACTGAAAATGCAACGACGTTTTTCATCTTTTACCAACTTATACAACGAAATTATTTTTAACACGATTTATGCAATAATGTTTGAAATTGTTATCAAAGTATGCAAACGTTTAATCCACTACGTGTAACGATTTATGCAACGACATTTTTCATGTTTATTGTGTATCACTTAAAATCCCAAGTAACTCAACTACGTGTAAATAAAACTCATATAACTATCTTTGTTAATATAGTATGGATTAAGCGAAAAACTTATTTGATTTCAATACAACATTTTGTTTTCATTATAAATTTAATCGTATCCGGCTTAAAAAGTTGTTGCTCGTTTTCGGTTAAAAAACTACAAATACTTAAGAAAGATTATTATTGAGGATAAATGTGAGAATTTATGATTCATTGTTTAATATAAATGATTAATTACACTGTATGAATTTGATTATTATTAACCATAAACAATTAATATTTACCGCATGATTGAATGATTGTTTAACAGCATAGATCAATGAACTTTTCATTAAATTGTTATTTCTAATCTTCACAGTTATCACCAATTACCTGAAGATGATCTCTATTTAAATCATTACATGTTTTTTAGTCATGACAGATAATGAACTTTTAAAAACAGGGATGAGATGACAAAGACTCAGTCCGACCCATTGCTATCCCTAGTCGAAATAAAACAAAAATTACAGTAAAATTCATTAATCGTAAATAATTGTAACAGAATATTAGAAACAAATGATAACTTTGCAGCGTAACTCTTATAAAGTAATTGAATTTGATGACGTGAATTTTTGTACGAATAGATTTGTCCATCTTAGATTTTTTTTTGTGATGTACATAAATTGATAGATGGTCACGTAAATAAGTAAATTATGTTGCATGTTTGTGTAGAAATTTCAAACGTTAGTGCCTAAACCATGTTAAATATGATTTCATTGCACTATTTGGTAAAAATGGAAAACGTTGTTTCATTTTTTGATAACAAGTTCAAAGGTCATTTCATAAAATGTGCTAAGAATGATTTATTGATTGCATGAATATGGAGTTAACATAATAAGAAAACCCTTCAATTCTCCCAAAGCCTTGATCCGGTCCCACCAGTAGAAGAAGGATGAGGGGTTGCTGATACCACAAGGCTCCTCACTCCTGATATCGCACCATTTGGCTATGATGATCATACAATTTTTTGGTTTTTAATCAGTGCAACAGATCCAATAGAATTGGTCAATATGAAAGTGCCATGGGTTTTGGTGTTTTTGAATATGTTATCACATGTCATTTGTCCAAACCATGTAGATATATGTGCTGCTCTAAACAAACCGGACGAACACATACCGATGATTATTCATGTTTGCTAATACATATTAGTATGTTTATGCTAATACATCATTTCAAACATTCGTTTTATATCATCTTTAGTTTGGTTTTAAATATATTTTAAAAATTTCCCACATTTATCAAACGAACATAAACGAATGCATTACCGATGGTTCATGAACGTAAACGTACAAACGAGCTCTATACTTCTATGTTTAAGTTCGTTAAGTTAATTAAATGAACAAAAAAAGTTTATTTATATTCATTCGTTTATTAAATAAATGAATATAAATAAACTTCTTGTCAAATGGTTTAGTGACGTCTGGATTGTTTACAACCATATGTGGTTTAGTCCAAAAACTTACATCTATGACCAAATTCTCAATTTATTAATGATTGGTTAGGGTTTATTAATTACACGTGAGATATGTAGGGGAAATGTCAAAATACCAACGAACTTTCTGGTTAGTGTAGTTATTTAGTGACCGCCATACGTATTAACATATTTATCTGGGTGTCCAAGCCCAAAACTTTAATGATTAAATCATGTAAAAGTCTTATACCGCCGGTATTAGTTATGGGCCTTAAAGCCCAAGTATGCTCATAATTGGCTGCAAAGTGTCGCAGTATCAAGTAATCCAAACCAATGCCTAATCGGCTTATCACTTATGTTAAGTTTAAAAATAAGGTAATTTACAAATTTTGTCCATTTGATTTGGTATCAATTAGGAATTTCTTAACTTTAACCTCAGGATTTACTTTTTTTTTTTTTCGTCCTTTGATAACATCTTTAAAATGACTTACAGTTTATAATATTATAATATTTTTGTCAACAAACTCATCCGGACTTCACTATATAAGGTAACTATCATGTGATTCTATATTTTATCAACATAAATATTTTTTTTGAGAGACAATAATTTTATTAAAACAAAACCAGCATACAAAACAAAGTTCAAACCATAATCATCTACTTTTTCAATCTACAAGATGCATATAAGAAAATGAAAAAACTAATAAAATATGGAGTTTTTTTTTACTAAACCCTTGTATTTGGTATATTTATTTCTCAAATAGTAGTAGTTTTAATTTTATTTACTAAAAGATAGTAAGTTTTATATATGTTGACCATAGAATCTACTTTTTGTAATTTCATTTAAATAAATATTTAGTGAGTAAATGGAAACACCAGGGATGATTGTGGAGTGTCTGATTGCACTTGAATTGTGTAATTTGATTTCAATTTTCACAAACATCATGTCCAATGTACTTCACATGATAAGTCAAATAAATCCCAACTCCATTGGACCTTTTAGGCAGGCATATGTTAATTATGGCAAATAGGCTGAAGTGTTGAACAATAATTATTGGTATTCAATATAAAGTTCAGTATTTAATAAAACCACATATTTACTAGAAACATGCATTACATATTAAATCATCATAGTTGATCTAACACTCTATTGATGATTAATGAATTAAGTTTATCATTGTTAGATCAAAATTATTGATCTAAGTTTTAATTAAATTATAAGAAAATTGATTAAAAAAAGTCATGAATCAAAATTGTTAATTGGTAAGCCATCATTCATTTTATTTGGCTTTATTTGTCTTAGATTGCAATCAAATAACGATTAAAAGTATCAAAAATACTTAATTGAGATAATTGTGCAAAAAACCTCAAACTTATCAGTTTTTTATGATTAAAACCTCAAACCATTTTTTGTTGCATAGAAAACCCCGAACTAACTAAAACTCAGTAAATCAAGGTTTCATCAATGGGTAACCGGTTGAAACCGGTTATTAATCCTACATGTACCGGTAAATAACCTACGTGGAATAAATTTTAATTGTTGAAACTAGTTGCCAAGTATTACACATCATTTAAACCCCTAGTTGATGATGTAATCCCGTTTAAAAATTACAAATTAAAAATTATTAACGGAGCTTTAAATGATGTGTAATACTTGGTAACCGGTTTCAACAATTAAAATTTATTCTACGTAAGTTATTTATCGGTCCACGTAAGATTAATAGCCGGTTATCCATTGATAAAACCTTAATTTACTGATTTTTAGTTAGTTCGAGGTTTTTTATGCAACGAAAAATGGTTTGTGGTCTTAATCACAAAAAACTGATAAGTTGGGGTTTTTTGTGCAATTATCCCTACTTAATTTGAATCATCAGTTAACAATTAGAGTTGGGTCGATTATTATTAGACGATACTTATCGAAGATATGATCTTCATTTGTATGCATCTGTGTCTGCATGTACGTATGTACATATTGCTTTAATATCACAATTTACTAAGATATTAATGATTTAATAATATACCAATAATTTAAGACAATCTATAGTTTCCAACTTTAAGATGATACATATTTTTATTTATTAATTGATAAAACTTTATTATTACATATATAAATAAGAATCAAACTATATATCTTGCAACATGTAGTGATGTAGATGTGTTGTGTCTCATGATGTTTGCCTTTTATTTAAATATTTTACTTGGTCATACATTTTCTTTATATATTGTGGAACGAAATTTGAAGGAATTGAAATTTAGTTTATAGTAATGGTAGTTGATTGATTAAGGTGTGAAATGATGTTTAAGGCTAACGAAGGGCCTGTTTGTTTCACAGAATCCTGAAGGATCCTATGAAATTGGAATGAAAATTCCATTCCTTTGTTTGTTTGGCTGGCTAAACAAAAATGAAATAGAATTCCTTATGACTTAAAAATTTCCCTCTTGTCATTGTAATCTATTTTCTTACATAATAGACAAAGAATTGAAAGTCCATTCCCATAATACGTTTTTTCTTGTCGACAGTATCTAGCATACCAACCCTACATCACCCACCCACCCACCCACCCGACCTCAATCATATCTTATCTTCACCCATCATACCCTATTCCCATCCCATCCCATTCCATCTCATCTCATCCCACCCTAATCCCACCCTACCCAATCCAATTAACACGTGCTACCTTACTTTTTGTCACCCACCCTAACCTTCCATACCCTACCTAACCATAGTCACCCCACCAACCCTACCTTACTCTACCCAATCTTATCTCACCCATCGTACGCACACTCATCACATACTACCTTACAAACTAAATAGGAAAATGACAAGTAATGAAGTTTAATTTCATTCTATTTTATTCCTGCCAACCAAAAAACAAGGAATGAAATTAATTTTATTTCATTCCTTTCAGCTTTCCATTCATTTGACTGAATCCATTCCTTCTAAAAACATTCTCCAAGCCAAACGTCACTAAGGGTATGCAATATTGTAGTTTATGAAATGTTAAGAATCTAACTAATTTATAAATAGCAAAAAATGATAGATTTCTTTAACCATAAAATTTAATGGAATTTAAACATATTTGTATTTAGGGTTAATATTGAAAAAACTCAATCAACATTTTCTTTTTTCTCAATTAAGTCCCTACATATTTTTTTTTCTAATTGTTTAAGTCTTTAAACTATGTTTGTCTTATTTAAAAGTATATATTTTTGAACAGCTATCGTATTAGCAGATAAACACAATTGATAAAACAAAAACTTTACATACTTGATCGCTAAAAATATAAAAAAATATTGAGTTTTTTTAACATTAATCAAGTGAAAAAATTAAAGTTACTTGTTTGGTAACTAATCAAACAGATCAAATATACAATTTTGACCACAAAAATAGTTTAAAGACTAACAATAAAAGAAAATTTAGAGACTTAATCGTAAATATAAAAAATATTGATGTGATTTTTTCAATATTAAAACTTATATTTATATTTTTGTAATCCAAAATTCAAAGTACACTATAAACAATTTTTCATTCGTGAGAGACAAACACCTTGTAATACTTATTGCATTGATATGTAATGAATATGCACGCAGTTAAAACAAAATACGAAGCTCCCAACGTAGAAGTGTAAATGCTTTTCATTTTGAGATCTATACTCTTACTTAGGGTGTTTGGTTTTTCGTTACGATGAATATCATTACGTTACAATAAAGTAAATAATTGGTTTAAAGTCTTTAGATTACATTTATTAACAATTGATTATTTGCGTTTTAGATTAATCTTACCACACTTTTTCAAAAGCTAAAAATTGTAACTTATTTGCTTAATAAGTTATTATTTGGTAATTTTAAAAGTTAAAACACAAATCTAGACACTTAAAAAAATGATTATGTGATAATTGTGATAGCAAACAACAGAAGTTAAATCAAATACTAAATTTCCAACAGCACTTTTTGTTACAACTGTTATCTGATCATCAGTTTTCAAAACATTGTAACACCTTTTCAAACGCAAATCCAAACACGTAGGCCCCTAAACGACTTTTGTGTTAGAAAACACAAAATAAAACTTCGAAAAAAACATTGTTCCTATTGAATGGCAAGAGGCATGCATGGAGAAGTTAAGCAAGTAAAATATATAAAATCCTTTACGATGCAATGTATCTTGACATATAGACAAGGATTTAATATATGGTCATATATTGATTATATAATAATAATAAGGTATTAAAACTATTGTGTTACGTGTGGATTCTAGTATTATTAATTAATTAGTATAGACTAATTATTATCTTATTGTGTTTTATGCATGCTTATGAAGCATACCTTTTTGGCATCTAGCTACGTCTTTAATTTGCCTTACATTTTGATATAAATCAATAATAAATCGTCGCAAATAATTGTTTCTTGAAAACATTAAATGGGACTTAACATTCTTTCCCCAAATATATAACATAACACACATATTATTTGTATACTTGTTTAATATATATATGTTTATAATTTATATATGCTTGTGTATATAGTAGCAAACCCTTTTTATGCATATATAATATATAGTACGTACGATTGGCACCGAAGTTTTTGGATGAATTGATTTAATTAGGCAATTAACTTTGCCATTTATTTATAATGTACTAATTAAGTTTTTGTGGCATCTAAGAAGTCATGAACCTTTTAATTATTGCCTAGTACGTGGGAATAAAAAAACATTTATCGTACGTATGTGTTTGGTGCAATCAAATGAATAATCTAATTATTGGAAATAAATAATTTAATTTTGTATTTTTAAGATTAGATGGATTACTTGAATATAGCAAACATGTTGAACCATTTAATTTTGCATTTTTAAGATTTCAACGATTTAACATTTTGTAACATCGTTTTGAATTTATTTTATAACAAAAAACAACTTAAACAAATAATCAACGCAAGTATATAACACACCGATCAATTTAGATGGTTTGATCCTCTAAGACTACTTAACACTAAAAAGTTAGAAGAAAAAAAATACATTGTCACATATTTTAACATTAGAAGCATCTCAACCTTTATGTCACAAACCTATTTTGTCTATGACTTGTTATTCTAACACTTGTAAAATCCAACTAAAAATTACGAAGAATAAGATAATTAGCTTAATGTTTGATTCGATGAACATACTTACAGATTTGTGACGAATGACACCTTTCATTGATGTGTATCAAACCAAGCACTATTAGAAAAATTTTACAGAACGATTTGTGATTGATGAGATTTCTGTCGTTAATAAAACTTTTAACAGTTCACACAAATCAATCATTAATGATACAATCTTTTACTAAAAAAGACTTGTTTCATTTTAAGTTCATCCCCTAGTACTCAATCGTAGGTTGTGTTTGTGCTTACTCAATTGCATAAGTCATTGAGAACCAAATAACAGATATATAATTAAGTTTATTTTTTATATATACAATGTATCTTTTTTTTTTTTTTTTTTTGATAAATAAACAACCATACACAAGGCCATTATTAGATGGGGTTATATGCCAAAAATAGCAACTTTTTGTAGTTTTAACGTTTATACCCAAATTATTTATTTTTTTTTATCATTAACAGCAACAACTTTTGTATTTTTTTACCGATTATACAAACTTTTGACCTGGAAATCTGTTATAGCAGGTTACCATCCATTAATACCAACAACCTTTATCTTTTTACCAATAATATTAACAACGTTTTATATTTTTACCAATAATAGCAGCGACTTTTAATTTTTTACCAATAATAAAAACATATCAAACTAAATTTTTCTTTATCTTTAACTAATCATTATTTTAAAAAAACTAAATTTATGAAAATCGAAAAACAATAAAATAAGTTCATAATCCATTTTTTGTTTAAATTTTGTTAGAGATAAATCGAATGCAATGTGTGCCTATAAAATATAAAAAATATGTTTTCTATAGACATTAAAAAAATGAAGATTATTTTGATTAGGGGTGAGCATGAATCGGTGTTCACCTTCAATTTTTTCTTTCTAAAACCAAAACACACACACACATACAAATGCAATAATAATAATAATCATAATATTCAAAGTAAGTTTTAGTCTCATATGAAATTTAGACATTGAAAAGTTAAAACTTTCAATAAAAAAACTTAAATGAAGAAATGTAACGAAGGAAAAGTATTTATAAATTCTAAAATTATAAAATTTCAGTTCGGTTTGGTTTTTTCCGGTTTATTTTGACCTCCAAACCGATACCAAACCGAAATTTTTGGTTTTTGAAAATTCAAAGTCCAAACGGTTTGGATTTTTGGTTCCAGTTTTTTGGGTTTCAGATTGGTTAGCCTCAATCCTTCAAGAAATCAACTAATTTACTAACTAAATTCTTTAATTGATTCAAAGATTTCCAAACCCAAGTTTTAGTAGATTTCTTGTATTCAATTATCCATAATCCCTCTAAATAGATTACTATATATTCTCTGGCATTTTGTAAACACATTTATTTAGTTATTGCATAATTTCATGATATGAATAGCAACATAAGAAGGTGAGGAACATGATGAAACTTCCATACTCGCTTGCATGAATAATTATACCTTGAGTTTGTTAAATTGGTTGGACTAAATCCTTGAGCTTCTCCCAATAAAACTTGCAAGAATTCATGAGTTTCAATTACTTATATTTGGTTGGATGCTTAAGGCTCTTGTACTCATGGGTTTAAGGCTTGTACTCATGCCTATGAATTGCCAAATTGCGAGGCTTGAAGCACATAGTACAAGTGGATATAACATGTGTCTAGGATTTTACTTCATATCTTTAATTAAACTATTCACTAATAGTTCATTTGGAAATTAGTCTTTTATTTATGTGATAAATAAATGAATAATAATAAATAATTATGATTTAATTATGGATAATTAGTCTTTTATTTATTTGATAAATAAAATGGTAATATTTAAAAGATACATCCATTTATTTTAGGGATGATTATCTTTTTAATAGGCACACATTGCATTTGATTTAAGTCTAACAAAATTTAAACAAAAAATGGATTATGAACTTATTTTATTGTATTTCGATTTTCATAAATTTAGTTTCTTTTAAAGTAATGATTAGTTAAAGATAAAGAAAAATTTAATTTGATATGTTTTTATTATTGGTAAAAAGATAAAAGTCGTTGCTATTATTGGTAAAAATATAAAATGTTGTTGCTATTATTGGTAAAAAGATAAAAGTTGTTGGTATTAATTGATGGTAATATGCTATAGCAGGTTTCCAGGTCAAAAGTTGATATAATCAGTAAAAAATACAAAAGTTGTTGCTATTAATGATAAAAAAATAAATAATATGGGTATAAACGGTAAAATTACAAAAAGTTATTGCTATTTTTGGCATATAACCCTTATTAGATAATCCATCTAAATTCATGTTACGTCTTGACTCTTCAACTAATATCCTAATGTTCATAATATAATTAACTTTGAAATTTTTTGGACTTTATCTTTTCCTTTGTCAAACTTATCATTTTGGTATGATATGTTATTTTATATTTTTTGAAAAAACGAATTAAAATATTGCCAACTTGTTTTTTTTTTTTTTAATCTCACGTTTTCAAAACCAATATGTATGCTTTGTTGAATAACTTTAGTGTTCTTGGTTTCCATTTATTAGAATTCAATTCACTTAATAAATATAATAAATTTAGGTTTTGTTGTTTAAATAAACACAATAATGCAATTGTAGCAAACTACCCAATTTTTGAGCATTAATTTAATTGTAGTGGGTGTGGACAACACAAGTGATCCAAATACATGATGGCATCCATTTTTGTGAATGAATCTACCCAATTTACCTGTTCATTCAACTTACAAGGCTTAATGCATGGCATCTAACTAGTCAAAATCAAATATGACAACACTTCAATTTATTGCATAATTACACACACTTAAGTCTCGTATTAAAGTGGAGTTCTAAAGTCACATATTAAATGTACATGTTTATTACAATAAAAATTTTGATTTAATGCAAAAATGCTACACGTGTTCAAAGTTAAATTACAAACAAGTTCACATCATTTGAAGTTAATTATCATAAATGGTTCTATTCATACAAAAGTGCAATATGCATGTGTTCAAAAGTACATTACACGTTCACATCATTTGAACATGTCCATATTGTTTAAATATTACAGTTTTAAATGGAATAGAATTTTTTATCGTAATGAACTTCAAATAGTGTGAACTAGTCAATTGTAATGCACTTTTGAATATGTATATATTACACTTTTGCATGAAAACCATTTTATTGTAATGTTCCCATTTTTTGCTTTGCCTTGGGCCGGTACTCGTAGACGTCGCCTTCTTTTTCCCTTTTTCTTTGGCTCGTGTTCGGGTTGTGTTGCGGGAACTCCATCAGTTTCATTAATTGACTTGTCTCGAAGTTCATGTCTCAGTTGAAGCCGAAAATCGTTATACACGAGTTGAGTAAGAAATTGTTAGACATGCAATTGTGTGTACATTGGTTGTACGTTGATAACATGGTTGTGATGGTGATTATTGATAGTATATTTGTGGTGATGGTGAAAATTATGATGTAATTTGTACAGGGGATTGATCTAGATGAAAGAGATAGTCAGTCGGTGTTCTTTATTGGTTTATCGGGATGATGTTGTGGTGGTATAATTTGGATCCATTGAACACAAATAGAGATATAGAAAATAGATGTAGAATATATATATATATATATATATATATATATATATATATATATATATATATATATATATAGAGAGAGAGAGAGAGAGAGAGAGAGAGAGAGAATAGATGTAGAATATAGAGAGAGGTAGAATTATAAAGAGATATAGAAAGTTTGTAGAGGTGTGGAAATAAGATGGTAAAAATAGAAGGATTTATAAAAAAAGATTATCCTTTTAAAAAATTTTAAAAAAACAAACGGTCAAATTTTTTGAAATTAAAGTGTGGAATAGAACGTGAGAGGGCCACCGATTTCACAACGTGCGGCGTGATGGGGGTGGTGCTCACCATCTGTAAGCCATGGCCACTTCAGCCAAAGGGTCCATGAGTTGGGGTTCCACGCCACTCCAGAAGGCCTAAGGGTGAGGGGATTGTTATTTCCTCCCAAATTCATCATTTTTAGACACCCCAACGTCACATCAGTTTATTTTCTTTACCAATTCTAATTTAAAACAACTGAAATATCTATCATTTTCAACTTTCTATCCCAATACCCATTAACCCAATTAATTTTTTGATAGAGAATGAGAGGAGTGAGGGATAGAGAGAAGCCGCAGGAGGAAAAGGGATCCGCTGGAGGGGAGTCGATTGGCAGGAACGCTACCCCAAGACGGTATTCTCGCGGGGGAAAGAGCCATTTGGCAAGCCGTCGGGACGGCAGGGTAACAATACCAGTAGCTCTAAGGTATTGGTTATTCATATTTCCATTCATTTATTTATCACATCCCCTGTGTGCATCAAATCAAAGTTATCAATCACTTAAAAGTTTAAAAAAATCAAAATATTAAAAAACATCACGTCAATTGAAGGTGTACACGTCGCATCACTAGGGGTATTAATAGAAATACCACTTCTACAAATGTATATATTGTTAGTGGTAATAATTATAATGATAATGGTAATTTATAATACAGAACATAATAGTGAAAGGTATGTGTATCTTCCATACCCACATTTCTGTACACGTCAGCGTCACATTAACTTTTTTTTCTCCACCTTTCCCTACCTTTCTAACTTGGAAATGACCATCTTTCTAAACCTTTTCATCTTTTTTAATTTTTTTTAAAAATAAATTCATTTTAATTAATAAAACTATTAAAGATAAAATACTTAATTTTACAAATATTTAAAATTGTTACATAACTAAAACTAAAACTACGCAATTAAAAATACCAAACAAAAATTACAATACTAAAAATATAAAACTGAAATTATGAACGTAAAATACGAAACTAAAATAATAATAAAACATTTAAAACTAAAATTAAAATACGAAACTGAAATTACAAATGAAACAACAATTACGAACATAAAATACGAAACTGTATGAACGAAACAACAATTACGAAACTAAAAATAAAAAAAATACAAACATTTATGAAACTATAATAAGAAACAACAATAAAAATAAAACAATTATAAAACTAGAAATACACGCGGGGGGGGGGGGGGGGGGGGGGGTTGAAAGCAAAAAAAAAAAGAAAGAAGGGTGAAAGGAAGCGGTGCCGTGCGGAGAGCAGAAGCCGAGCACGGGTGGGTTTCTTGCGGGGCCGAATTGCCGGGGCGATGTGGTCGGCGGCTTGGGGCTGAGGTGGGCTTGCGGGATGAGTATATTCATGTAATAATATATTTTATATAATAATCGTATGCAAACATTTCACAATTATGTTTAAAACTTTTATATAAGAATTATTGTTCATAATTCATATCCAACAAACAACGTACATGTTCTAATAATATTAATACATATTATATAGATTTTTATTGGTTAAAAGAACAATATAAAAATATAATAACTATCTATTATGTCAAAGGTTCTGATTTATCTTCACACTGTAAGCAGCGGGGACCGAGTGAATAAGTGTGAGGCGAAACAACCGCAATAAATTTTTTTACGTGTTATACATATGGTTAAAAAATATTCGACCCGGAAAATTTTTGAAGTTCGACACCTATACATTTTATAGCTTTATAAATTTTATATATAAAAAACCTGATGCAAAATCTAAGAAAATATACAAAAACGTAATAGTTAGTTACCTATTTAACCAATAAGTATAAAATTACCTATATTTGAGCCTTGAACATATTGTTGGACTTAAAAATTCTAGTTTGAGTTAGGAGCCTTGGAATAGGGCTGGCTTTAATTAGGACTGTTGCCTGTTGGTAGTGTGCGTGACTCCATGAGACGCCAGAAAGAATAAGTAGAAGCAAAAGCAGGCAACTAGGCAAGCAACACGCAGTAGTTCAGCGCGTAGAGGCAGAGCACGCACATTTGCCAGTTGGGAGTGACAAATGCATTATCACAAGCTCTTTAAAGGATAGAATAAAATATCTTGAATGCTATTTGTATGGTGAAATCAACCAAGCGCCAATTGCAAAATTTTAGAGTTAGTGGGTTTGATTCACTTATGAAGCACGTATCTTCTTTTTGTGAAAAATATAACATTGAAATCCTCAACATGGAGACGTTTATGTTATCCCAAAAAGGCAAAGACAAAAGTATACTTATACCTTTGGGCATTTTTATAAGGTTGAATGCTTTAACACAATTTTAGATATGTACATTCAAGAGCTTGGTGATCGTTTTGCTAAAGAAATTTCTGAATTGCTCATGTGTATGTGGTCGTTGAATCCGAGTGAATGTTTCAAGACTTTGATGAGTTGAAGCCATTAAAGTTGACAGAATTCTACCCGAATGTTTTTAGTTTCGAGGATAAGAATGATCTTGTACATCAACTTCAATACTACATTCACAATGTCAAATAAGATGATCGATTTGTCAACTTGATTAGCATATCAGAGCTTGCAAGGTCGATGATGGAAATAAATAAGCATAATTCATATCCTTTGGTTTATAAATTATTGAAATTAGCTTTGACTTTGTCTGTTGCAACCGCATCTGTCGAGCTATGTTTTTCCAGCAATGAAGGTTGTGCAATCGGACTTGCGCAATTCAAATGGAAATGAATGGTTGAATGACTGTTGCATTTGCACCATATAAAAAAGAATTACTTGCCAATGTGTCGAATGCTGATATAAGAACCCGTTTTCAAAAGATAAAAACTTGTAGGCGACAACTATAGAATCTAGTTTTTTTTATTGTAACGATTAATGGCGTTGTATCATTTACGTATTTGTTTCATTATATGATCTAGATAAATCGACCCGAAAAATTGAGATTTGAAAAAAAAAAAAAAAATTTAGAGTCACAAGCAGTTACACTCTCGTATCCATCACTGACTTTAAGCAAGTTCAATGGATTAGATTTTGTAAATCATGTCCATCATTTGATCTCAAATTTCAAAAATAAAACTATTATACTTACGTATTACATGTTTTATCGTCTTTTTCATTTTAAAATTAAAAAAAAAATATAATCGGGAATGTCTGTCTAGATGAGTAAACAAACTATTATTGTGTGAAACTCATATTTTCGTTATATCGTATGCTAACCAACCGTGTTCAAAATTAAAAATTTATTACATTAATTTGTACCGGTCATTCCTTTGGGCAATGTATTATCAAATCAATATGTTAAGAGATATCAGAGTGTTTACAAGAATAATTTATATATATATATATATATATATATAGAATATGGTTCGTGTGAGTACCTAAAAAATGCAGAGTACCGTGAGTACCTGTGAACACACGGGTTTCAGATGTGAACTTGCTCCGAAAAAAAGTTTTTTTTTTGAATTTTTTTTCATATTAATTTAGATACAAATAATATAAGACTATACGTAAAAAATTATATACATTTACACTTTCTATCATCTTAAAAGTCATGTGAACGTGAAAAAATTCATGTGAACATGCTTAGTTGTGAACACACGTTCACAACAGCACACTTCATGTGAACACACACGTTTCACATAGTTCTAGTGTGTGTTTAGGTGTGATTTTTTGCAAGTAGTCTTGTATTATTAATTTAAACATGATTATGAAAAAAAATTTCAGAAAAAATGATTTTAAGCGAGGTACCTCCGGTACTCCGCAAAACTAGTGGTACTCATTTGAACCCAAATCTATATATATATATATATATATATATATATAGGTTCTATGGGGCACCATATGCATCGGGAACCAAATGGGAACCAAAAATGCATTGCTTGTTTACAAAGGGTGCATTAAGGGCATTTTGGGATTGCTTAATAATATATTGTTAAATTCTAAAATTTAATTTAATATTTATCATTTATTTAGGAAACTAAATAAAATGATCAACCACCTTCCCATAAATCCACGTTTAAATGTCGAAATGCATCACGATTTTGGTGATTCATAATGATGGAACAAAAACGAGGATGAATATGGCCGAAATGCATCACGATTTTGGTGATGCATAATGATGGAACAAAGACGAGGATGAATATGGTCGAAATGCATCATGTTTGAAACTGAATTGGATGAAGATGCATCGTGTTTGAAGACGAATCCAATAAATTGGATGAAGATGCATCATGTTTGTTTAGATTCGGATAGAATATTTTCTGAATTAAATCATCTTCCGATTTTGCCCTTCCGCGCGCGAGAAGTTATGCACCCGTGCACCCATTTTCAAGTTAATTACTCTTTTGCCACTACAATCTGAACCATTAAAATTCAAGATCTAACGGTGCATACAGGTTCCCAAAGTGTACAATGCATACAGGTGCCCCATAGAACCTGACCCTATATATATATATATATATATATATATATATATATATATATATATATATATATATATATATATATATATATATATATAGGGTTGGGATCATTGCAGAACC
>JAANYP010003880.1:600000-782500 GCA_020465985.1 Centrapalus pauciflorus | reverse complement strand
ACAAGATTCATGAGATTCGACAAATTAATTGGATTTAATAAAATCCATAGGATCCAATAAGATTAATGAGTTAATAGAAGGGTTCGGTAGTATTTTCAACAAGATTCATAAGATTCAAAAGCTATATTATGGTTGTTCACAATGTTCACAACGAATAAAGTGTTCACAAAAGATCATTAGTCTATATATATATATATATATATATATATATATATATATATATATATATATATATATATATATATATATGTATGTAAAATATTATTGTTATTAAATGAGAACACAAACATCGACAACCGCTTATTTATTGTTGTGGTGGCCTTTTACTGTGTGGCTAATTATTAACACAATAAAATTCAAATATTATATTATAATTATTATATGTATATTTATTCAATAATTTAAGTTAAAATAAACTTGAGGTCCTGTTTGTTTTGATAATTATAAATTTTAATTTATCTTAAATGTTAAAGTTCAGATTTTAAATGATTTAAGACTGTTTGTATATTTCAGACTAAAATGAATTTTAAATCTTAAATAACTTCATATTATTTATTACAATTCCGATTTAAGATCTTGAGACCTCTGAAATTAACACATAAAATTTTAGTATATTAGATCAACTTATATATGAAATTAACACATAAATTTTTTTATCTCTAACTTAGATCAATATTAGTATATTAGATTCAATTTAATTGAAATTTAAATAATTGTTTAATTTAAATAATTAATATATCTATTCAATTTAATAAATTAAAATATAGAATTATTTTAATATGTTAGTTATATACATTATTAAAAATAATATATAAAAAATTTATATATTTCAATTCAATTCATAGTCTAATTTTCAAATTTCAGACTTTAAAGCCAACTCATAAAATTGAGACGTAATTTCAGATTTCAAACTTTAGAACCACCTTTGAATTTCATATATGATTTCTAACTTCATACATTTAACGCCATGATAAAAAAAATTAGCACCTAACTTTTATCTTATCTATAATTATCTACAAATCTAACTGAAAAATATCTTATTTGCATATACTTTTATTTTAATAATACACAGTATTTAAAACAAAAATAATGTTAAGTTATATCAATATAACATAAAAAAATTTAAAAGTTAAACTTTAAAAAAGATAAATATTACGATAAATACATAATGCACTTTTATAGAAAATAATAATACAATATATAGCCTTTTTTAATTATAATAAAAGGTATGAATGCTATGTTTCAATTTGTTTTTCCTTCCATGGTTACTGTTTGGACTTTGTGGAGATGGAGAAATCAAATTGTTTTTGCTTCTATAGAAGATCGGGACAAGGTGAGATTTGATGACAAACTCCCATATATTCAAACAAAATTTCAGCATTGGGCGGAGAATAGATGTGAAAAAGTTTGGCTTCGGGAAGTTTGGATATTTTCACCTTGATTAACTGATACTGATTGAACTTTTTCTATTTCAAGTTTGGAGTTGTAATATGTGGTTCATTCTTTTGGCAAATTGTTTGTTTTAGATTCTGAGATTTCCTCCGTCTTGGTAACCCGTTGGTGTTTTAATAAAAATTTTAGCTTTTTAAAAAAACTATTTTACAAATATATATCAACTAAATATATATAAATCTAAAAATTGAAATTTATACGAATGATAAAAATAAATAGCATTCTTATATATTTATAAACCTTAAAAAAAGTAAAAATACAAATAAAAAATAAAAATAATATTCTTTAAAACAAAATAATGTCTGTATATTTAACTTTACAAAAATTTTCTATAAATATTGTATATTAAAATATCCACATAATATCTGGTTAATAGATTTGTGTAAGAATATTCAAATGCTATTACAGTTCTATTTTGATAAATTCCGATTTAAATTTCAAAATTGTAGAGGGATAATCTTTATCTTTAGTTACTTTTAACCATTGATAACATATCCTTTTCTTTATGCAAGTTCAATGCATATATACTGCATCACATCAATCATTTTTTATATCTAATAAATTCGAACATCCAATCCTTTTTCTAATTAAATCCAAAATAGAAAATATTGGATATACACACACGGGTGGGTTCAACAGAAAATCTATATGCATCGAAAAACCCGGGAATCACGAATCACTTTATAGTTATTGGATCAGGTGATGCATCACGCAGAAAGTCGATGCATCACGCGGGAATTGTGATGCATTTGTAAAGCAAAAAAATCTTAAATTATATCAATTAAAAATATATAAATATTATAAAGTATAAACAAAATATTAAAACAAATAAGATTATATTTAAAAAGAAAAAAAATAATATAAAAAAACATACGTCATAACATGTTTTGTTTATTGTTATAAAATATATAAGTAGTAATAAAAATAAAAATTATAAGATATATCTTCATATATAAAAAGAGTAGAATAAAAATTGTCACATGACGCTCTTTTAATAAATCGCATTTTTATTAAGCTACAAACCATTTTATTATTTAATTTATTGATATAATTCTTTTAGTAACAAAGTTACTTATTAATGTATTAAGTAATTAGTGCATCGTAATAAAACCTAGTGAATAAAATTCGCTATTGACCCATGGAGTTAGAGATATTCGACCTTTAATAATTAAATATATTAATGATGTTGTTTTTTATTAAAAGAAGTAAGTCAATAAATTTAATAATAAAATGATTTATAGCTCAATGGTTAAAACTTTACTTTATAAAATTTGAGATCTTGGGTTTGATTCTCAGCTAGGTAATTTATTATTTTATTTTTGTGAAAATGTATAAAATGATGGACTCACTTCAAATCGTGATGCATTATGATTTTTTTTGCGATGCATTGTGGTCCAACCAAACCGACGACACTATTTAAGTGATCGTGATGCATAATTAATTCTGTGTGATGCACAATCCTCTTCACGTGATGCACTATACTTTTCATGGCAATGCATTGTGATTTTCCAAGGTTTCCCTATGTATAGGGGTTTTTCATTTGAAAAAGGTTATGATTTATTTATAAAACATTGAGGGTATTTATAATGTATGGATATCTTAGGTTCCGTTTGGTTGGACGTAATGTACTGATAAGTGAATGGAATGAACAATGTAATTATATGAACAATGAAATGCAATGAATCATTACGTTTTCTTGTCGTGTTTGTTTATATCATTGAAATGAAATGAGTTATTACTATTTGTTGTTTGGTAATTAAGAATATTAAAAGAAACGGAATGAAATTGAATAAAAAAAACTCTTAAATTGTTAAATCTCCATTCCATTACTTGAGAGAATTTAAAAAAAACACCACATCCTAAAGGAATGAAAATGAAAAGAGGTGAAAGAATTACATTTCTTACGTAAAGATTCATATTATCACCGTTGGGTAAACAAACAAGTTTTTTTTTTCATTCCGACGTAACAATTAATTCAATTCCATATCTCATTACGACGTAACAAACATTGCCTTAATTTTCTATAAACTCCTAGCATTTTTGTGTGTAATTAAATATCGTATGTATCCAATAAGACTAGGACAACATAAACAAAGTATTGAATGCTATATCGCTTTATCGTGTCACAAAAAATGTGTTAGTATCAAAACATTGATTTAACATGTTTTCATGATGATTTATGTCAAATCGACATATATGTTTTCATACATTGGATATGTAAAAATTGAAGGTTGGGGATGTTTGATAATGTATTTGATTAAACGTTAGAGGTTTTTTTTATTAAAAAAAAAAAAAGGAAAAACAATGATTTGGAGTTGACTTGTGTTATATTAAAGTTGCAATGAACAAAGTCTATTTTGCTATGATGCAACCAACCAATATGTACACGTATCAATTGTTTAATCAAGCTATGTATACCATGCATGAATGTGTTTATATTCCCCTTTTTGTTTATTTATTTTTCCAAAATTTCTCAATATATTCATTCAAATTCAATTGTGTGTATACTTACTTAACAACAGTATTGATTCTTTTCTTAGTTTAAATATAGGTTTATCTACACCATATTTTATATATACTAGCTACTCATCTTGACAAGTCCGCTTTAACAAACCTAGAACTATAGATGCACCTTTATTACAACTTCTGGATTGAATAAAAATCGATAATATGTTTTTTTACAAAAAAAAAAAAACCGTCTTTTAAATAAACATAGCGGACTTGAACCGCTTTTGGACCAAAATAGTACAACCAGTATAATCTGTGTAACTGGAATTTTTTATGAACCTGTTTTTTTATTCTCTTTTTTAAAATACTTTTTTATTTTATTGGGGATTGACGATGAACTTTGTTTCATCTTTTACTTGGGCTAATGTATTTATTCTTTTCTTTTTTGACAAAGTTTACAAAGCTTTTGGATTCTATTTTTATAAATTATTACTATAAGTTTTTTTTGTTTGACAAAATTTATAAACAAATATTTTTTTACTTTAATCAAATATTTTTTTATATTATATTATATTTAATTACAAGTACAAAAATAGTTTAAATATATTAAAAAGAGGGTTATAAATAGTGCACCTAAATCCGATTCAAAATATGATGAAAAAATGTTATTTTTAATCCGGATAAAGATCCGGTATCTAGTCTGATTTCTCAAATATTTTCTGATCCGGTTTCAAAACCGATAATAGTAAAATCCCGTCCCATTTAAAAAATCTGATTTTACTTTAGAAAAAAATAGAATCACTAGAACAGTTGTTTCGTTAACCTACAAATACAATGAAACCTCGACAAACATACCGCAGAGTCAAGAGAGAATTGATGCCAACATAATATGGGCCATATGGCAGATAGGAATGAACAAAAAAATCATTTACTCCAAACCATAAATTCCCTCCACAATTGATCAATGTTGGCAACCAATAAGCATCTCTAATTTCTTTTTATCATCTTCAAAATCTAACATGTAATTAATTTTTTTTCAGGATTAAGCTTTGATCATCTTCATATTATAATGGTTCGGTTCTCGACCCTAAATTTGGATGCTTTTCGGGTTTTTTCGGGTTCGATAGGGCTAGTTTCGGAACCAAACTCATCCCCAGTGGTAGACAACAATGTACCATAAGAAATTTCATATATTTATAATATCATTTACTTTTTTTTTTCCTAACATCATACGTACACTAAATTAGAAAAATAAATAATAAAGGGCAACTTTATATATATATACACCTTCCCACTTTAGTAATTATGCATCATCCTCTTAATGTGATAGGATGATTAAGTTTAATCACTAGTCCCAAAGTCATTAATAAATATAATGTGATTGAGGGATATATGATTAATAAAAATTAACGAAAGAGATTATGCATAGCATTGCCCGTAATAAATTCAGATTATATAAAAAATGGTACGGTCTAAATGAATGCATGTAATTAGCAAAAGCCAGTAATATGGTTCACTCCCTTCAAATTCCTCGGGCTTCTAGTAGGTGGTTCTACTAACAGGAAAAGCTTTTTGGAGCCTCTTGTTGACAAAGCAAAATCGCGGCTTGCTGCTTAGAGAACTTCATTACTCTCTGTTGGTGGCCATTTGGTGTTATGTAAGTCCATTCATGGTTCCCTTAATTGGTCTTTATTATATGTTATTGTATAAAGCCCCTACTAGCATTACAAACAGTCTTGAAAGTATTAGAAGCAAGTTTTTCTGAGGTTATGGTTCGGAAGAAAAATAAATTCATTAGATTGCTTGGCGTGATTATATTGCTCCTATAAAACATGGTGGGCTTGGAATCAACAGACTGGAAGCTCTTAATCTCTCGCTCCTTGCTAAATGGCGGTGAAGATTGAAGAATGATTCGAACTCTTTGTGAAAGGGGATGATTTTGGCTTTTCATAGATTTTAATAGGAACCTTTCTGTTGATCTTTTATGAACAAAAAAAAAATGTGAGACTTAGAAGACTGTTGTATATGTGGCTAGTATAGCTGTTTGGTTTAATAAAATTATTGTTGTTAAAAAAACAACTAAGCAAATGTATAGTTGCTTAATTATTTTTGGAGTTAATTAATTAATTAGTCAAAACATGCAAAGGAAGCTAACGAGCTGTGTATAGGGGCGCCGACAAATCAGAAAAGGCGGTTATTTGTTGATTATATTTAGTCTTAAAATAAACCGACCTTTATAATATTATTAAAAAAACTAATTAATAATTTTACAGAGCATTCTTCCTCTGAAACTAAAACCGACTTTTTTCGGGATTAATGGAATGACAGCCAACATACAGTCATGTTACCGTAAATTCCTTCCCTTTCTTAATTTATTAGTGTAACTAGTCATATTTTATTTAATTTTCTTTTAATAATTTATATACAAAGATTTCGCTCTGCATATTTTATTTTTATACTAGTTTATTAATCTGTGTATTACACGGATAATTTTAATAATTTTTTTTCTTAAAACTATATAAACTTAAAACTAAAATTAATATCCAAACTTTTGATACTACTCATATTTAATATATCTTATCATAATTAATGTATGTATAAATCATTAAAAAAACTATTGAAGTTTATTATTAGTATTATAGCAATTATTATAATTATTATTCAAAAAAGTTTTTGTATATTGTTTGTTGTGATTTTCTGGAATTTAATTATCTAATCATAATATTATCTTAAAAGGAATTTGATCTAAAAATTTTCGTTTAACTTGAAATACTAATTAAAATTTGTCATTAGCAGAAGATGCCACTTGGCATGATTAGAAGAGGTTAAATGACAATTTAGCTACTCTTTTAATAATATTTATAAATTAGAATAAACAAATTAAAAATAAATTGTTAGATACACGTGACAATCTTATGTTAAGCGAATTGGTGCTCTATCTAGATGTCATATGACACGGATGACACGTCTAAAACACGCCTGACACGTCTAAGACACAAAATTCAAATAAAATTATGTGTTTTGAATGTTGGAAACTTGGAATTAGATGTTTTGGAAGATGGAATTTTGGATTTATAAATTCATATTTTTGTTAAAAATTCGTGTCTAATTCGTTTACAGGTTGTGTATTCGTGTTTTCGTGTGACATGGCTAAATTGTGTGTCGTGTCACAGATAACACGGATTTTTTCCGTGTCGTGTACAGGTTTCATAACCAGACACGTTTTTTTTTTATTTCGTGTCGTGTACAAGTTTGACAAATTTGTGTCGTGTAAAATTCGTGTCTGACCTGTTACACGCCACGAATACACGAATTGCCAGGTTTAGAAATGACCACTCCCTCCGCCTTTTGTACAAAATACAACTACTAGTTTGTATTTTAGAATGTAGAATAATTGTTATTAAAAAACAATAAGTATAATAAAACATTTAAAATTAAAACATTTTTGTACTATGTTTTTCAGAGCATGACTAAATTATGAATATAATTATATTACAAAAGAAAATTCCCTTGCCAAATCTATATTGGATCGAGGATTAGTTATACAAAAGCACTTCAACAACAATAATAATAACGACGTTGATGATGATGATGATGATTATTTTTATTATTATCTGTTTGACAAAAATCAAATGGAGCTAAGAGCTGGAATATGGATATTATAGCTGGAGTTAAAAAAAATATACAAAATGCTGACAAATTAGTTGTTAATGAAAATGTTTAATAAAATAGTTGTTTATTTATGTGTTAGCTATCTATTTTTGTTAATAGATGTGTATGGAAAAATAGTTAGAACTAAAAAAATATAAAATGACACGAAAACACATATAATAAATAAGCTAAAATAGAATCATAATAAATAAAAGTAATTTTGTAATTTTTTTATAAGCTTAATTTACTTTTGAAACCTACTTGAAATAATGTATGGTTGTAGATTTTAAAAGGGTTTATTATGAAAAAAAAAACATGAAAAAAAACATGTTTTCATGTTTTTGTCTCTCCATGTTTTTTTTCCAGAAAAGTCCTCAACTAATTTTTTCTTTTTGGTGTAGTGAAATTTGACTATTACAACTCATTTTTTCAGTTTTTAAAAAACTTGGTTTACCAATTATAACAGTGTTCTAATAGTCAAATTTTCACTAAACTAGAAGAACCAAATTAACTTGAGGGCTATTCTGGAAAAAAAATAACATTGAAGAACTAAAACGTAAAAATCATGAAAACATGCGTGTCAATTTAGGAATGCATCATGAGGGTTCAAAGCATGGTTGTTAAAGAATGAAATTAACCTCACAGACTATCATTTTAACCTCACGGACAACGTGGAAGAGATAAACCGCGTAACCCAGGGTTAAGATACATATACAGGTTTGAATCCTGAACTTTTGCTTTGAATTTTATGTCATTAACCATTAGGCTACCACCAGTTAAACCCCGTAGATCTTTATATACATATGCATGCATGGTTTATTTTGCTTTTTTTAAGATCATGGTGTCACATTAAGTATCAATTCCTTATACCATTAACCGAACCGGCATTAGACTTTATTGTCTAGAATATATCATCATTTCAATCAAATCACCTGAAAAAATATACCACATTTGAAAATTACGTCCATCAAAAATAATATATAAGAATAAAATGATGCACAATTGCACATCATATTGTTTCATACGATATCGGAATTCTTAAATCGACAAGATCATACGAGTAGTTAATCAAAACTTGCATTTTGGATTTAGATGTCACGTAAATTGATAAAACTATTGTTGAAAATACTTTTATCAATTAATTATTCAAGATACTAATATATGAACATTTATATTTTATTCTTTAATTTATTGTATATTCAAATTTAGTTATTCGATTTATGAAAAAATTCTGTCGAATCCCGTGGCATGCGGCCCGGGACTAATTTATACAACTCCACTATATGTGTTTGATTATTTAATTTATTCATGAGTTACGTAATTCCACTTGTCTAACAACACTAAATATATATAATATCACAACTAAAAAGAGAGGATCAACGTAGAACGTATAAACTTGATATATAAATACAGCATCATGTTTTCAAAATTATATAATATAAAAATTATTGCCTTTGAAAATAAAAATTATACCAAGAAAACAAAAAATTTATCATCTTCAAAATGGGATGAATGTTGTTACAATTTTTTTTTTAAAAAAAATGAGATATTCTACATTAAATATTCACCATTGAATATTCGATATTGAATATTCGACATTTAACATTCAATATCTGAACATTTACAACGAAATCTTATATAGTAAACATTGAATTCAACTTTAAAATATTGAATATTGAACACTGGTTATTAGGTTTACAGTTATACACCAAATATTCAACACTAACTATTGGTTCCACATTTATGTATGTATGTATATCTATGTGTGTGTCTATATATATATATATGTGTGTGTGTGTGTGTGTGTGGAGAGAGAGAGAGAGAGAGAGAGAGAGAGAGAGAGAGTGTGTGTGTGTGTGTGTGTGTGTGTGTGAATTGAGTTCAATTGAATATCACATATTTCGTAGGGTACTGGTTATACCTTTTAAAACGAGATTTTTTTAAAAAAATTTCGGCATAATATGTTAAAAAACAACATTATAAATTGATATCATGATTTTTATCAAATAAAATTACAAAAAAAATAAATAAATTTGTAAGTTAATGAGAATCTCTTGTGAATAAATAAGTTTTTATAATTTATTCAAATGCTTGTTTTTGTAATTTTACTTGATAAGAATCTATGATACCAGTTATATTAACTTATAAATTATATTACACATTTTTATGTAAAAAATTTTTTTTTTTTAATAAAAAATTCATCTTGAACGATACCTCCGATGTCCTGCAAAAAAATAATACTTTCAGGAACTTGAATGTGTGTGTGTGTGTGAGACATTATTGTTTAGGGACAAATAGTTGAAAAAACTTTTTGAGACTTAATCATTAATGTAAAAAAATAATAAAGTAAGAAGATTGATATAGAATAAACATCAAAAGCCATGCATATTAAGAAGTGTAAAACCATAAAGTTTAAGATGATAAAAATCCCATTTTAAGAAGTGTAAAACCATACTAAGGGAACGTTATTATGAATTATAATAAAACTAGAGATGAAAAGCACATAAGCCTTGAAATGATTAATACTCACATACATAAGTGCCATCGTACGTTAATCTATTATTGTTAAAAAGAAGTGTAAAACCATAAATAAATATTTTATAAGCTTCTAATATCCTGTCAATATCTATAATATATAATTAAATTTAAAGGAAGTAAGTAATGAGTTAAAGATTGTTTTGTGTGTTAATTTAAAGACACTTGCATGTTTTTTGGTTTGAAATTCAAGTTTATGGGGAAAAGGGTTAACTGGATATTGAGGTTTCAAAATGGGGTGACATGATACGGGCACTGAGTGCTCCAAGGAAGATCCAGATCCGAACTTTCGACCCAAGCCATATCTTCCAAATCCCCTCCTCCTTTTTAATTAATCATACGTCTTTATTACATGTCCCATTAAAATAAAACAAAAGCAAAACACACACATACACAAATGACTCTAAATTTGGATTTAAATTATCAATTTGTTCAAAATTACATTTTGTTTTCATAATTATTTGACTTTAAACTTAATATCATGGACGAGATATACGTAGATACTATGCAAATTTCTGGACTTCAGATCGATTATAATAGGGTTAATTATGAAAAAAACCAACATGTTTTCACGTTATTTGTGTTTTCGTCCCTCCATGTTATTTTTTCCCATAAAAAACTCAAGTTAATTTTTTTCTTTTCGGATTTAGGAAATTTAGACATTAGACACCGGTTATAATTTTTGAACGGGGGTTTTAAAAACTGAAAAACCAGGTTCTAATATCCAAATTTCTCTAAACCAAAAAGAAAAAATTAACTTGAGATTTTTTATGGAAAAAAACAACATGGAGAGACGAAAACGCGAAAACATGTTGTTTTTTTTTTCATAAAAACCCATTATAATAATGAAAATGTTTGTGCAATATGTTGTTTCTGGATCTAATTAGATTGTTTATTGTCTTTACAAATTTTAATTTATTATGACTTTGGATTTTTATTATTTTAATATAACTAGTTTATAATTCATGTATACCATGGATATTTTTAATAAAACTTATTCAATTAATTTAATATATTTTATTAATAAAAATTGAGATTTTAGTTTATATATAATAATAATATTTATACATTTTATTACAAATTAATATTTATAGATTAAAAAATAATAGAATCTATTTATCTTTCTGAACATAATAATTGTATTTATCTTTTATTATTTGTGGATTAAAAAATATTAGAGAAAATTTATCTTTTTTAAATAATAAATTAAACTGATCTTTTATTCTTTTTATAATAATAAATTGTATTTGTCTTTTTCGGTGAAACGTGAAGACAACACGTGACATTTGATATTCTCCTTTACTTGTTGATATCTTTTATTCATATATATCAACAAGTATTTTTAATAAGAATTATATGAATCAAAAGGTTCATAGTTCAAAAGGTTCATAGAAGTGTATGCAACAAAATTCATAATATTCAAAAGGTTCATACTAGCATTTGTAACAAGATTCATAGTATTCAACAAAATTCATAAAATTCGACAAATTCGTAATATTCCACAAAATTCATAGGATTCAACAAGATTCCTAGGTTAATAGAAGGGTTCAGTAATATTTGTAACATGATTCATAAGATTCAAAATCATTTTATAATTGTTCATAATGTTTACAATGAGTAAAGTGTTCACAAAAGATCATCTGTCATATATATTTCACCATCTCAAATCACTACTAGAAAAATGAGTATCAACGACAATAATTTGCGACAGATTTTGTTTCAACCGTTGATTTTAGTGACAATTTATTTGTTGCTATGTTTCCATCGCTGATATATCTGTCGCTGATATATCCTTCGTAACTCTGTGATTAATGTGTCTGTCACGTATCTATCGCTAACCAGTCTATCATAAAACCATCGCTAATTTATTCGTCGTTAATCTGTCTCTAATCGGTTGCTATTAGAGTTTCGTTGCTAATTATTCGTTATTTTAAATTAGCGACATACTTTTGACGACAGATCAATCTATCGCAATAGCTACAACGACGGATTTCTAATACCTTAGGGGGTGTTTGGTTCGCAGATTTTTTTCTCTGAGATTTGCATTTTGTCAAAGGATTTGCATTATGCAGCATTTGCATTTGTCAGGATTTTGTTAAAGAATTTGCATTATCTTATAGAAAAAATTTGCTAATCTGAAAAATGCAAGGTAACTGGGATTTAAAATCTAGGGGGGAGGCTGAGATTTTAAATAACAAAGAATGAAAGGATTTAAGAAATCCTGGGATTTTAAATCACTACTGAAATCTGCGAACCAAACACAAGATTTTAAATACAAATCCCAGTGAATCTCGGGTTATCCGCGAACCAAACGCATCTTTAGTTTTTAGTTGCGAATAAGACCAACCAGAGTGGTATGTATTGACCACACTTCACGGCACAAGCCATAAGTGGTGTGGTGGCCAAGGTTCACACCATCCTGGCCACCGGTCATGCTTTACTTCACCCCTTTTTTAATGGGCTTCATGACGACATGTTTTCCTTCTCTTTCTCTTTTTTTTTTTAAAAAAAAATGGTGAGTGGTGATTATTTCTGGGTGTGAATTATAATAGGAAAGAATGACAGTGCTGTGAAAGTAGGAAAACCATTCCCGATGGAGTGAGGAAAGAAGAGGAGGGACATGTGTGGTGTTTGTTACTTTTGATGACAGGTGTGCATTGACGTGTAAATTCAGAGCGACTTTTTAGTTTCTAAATATAGAACTAAGGAAGCGAGCGGTCCACTCAACGAAAACCCGAAAAGCTCTTGGTTGGAGCGCCCCGGATCATTGGCAGTCTGACTGTGGGTGGCCTTCCTGTCTGTGTCTGCAACATATATATCCATTTCTGCCCATGAATTTTACTCCCATTTTAATTTTTTAATATATATACAGCAAGCAACCTTTTTGTACTCGTGTAACTTTGGATCAAGAACCCTCCCTAAATTCCTCAAACTCAATCAAATGTTTGACTTCAATTCCATTCACCAACCAACAAATCTTTCATGTGATTTCGGCTTTCAATATTTGTTTTATTTTCCTAAAAAGATTTATGCTTTTAGATTTGATTGCATATACAGATATATATCACCCCGATAAGATTTGATCGAGGTTCATTATTTATTTATCAAAGTTTATAAAAGTTATTATAAGGTTCATAACGAAGCGAAAGAAAACAAAAACTATTTTTTTGTTAATTTTGTCTTTTAGTGAAATGAAAGGAATGAAACAAACACATATCTATAAAAACATTTTGTGGTTAGATTTAATTTATAATATGGGAGTTTAACATAAACAAATTGAAACCGAAACTTTTTATTAGCAGATGTGTTTGGCAATTAATATAAAGAATAACCAAATTAATTAATATTAATTTTAATTTTTTATAATTTCAAACTACTTCTAAAATACACTTGAATTTGCTTATGATGTGAATATATGATGTGAATAAGCTCTAAAAAATTTTTTTGTACAAACACAACTTATGGATAAAAGGAGTTGTAGCTTTTAAATCCAAAAATTTAAGCTTTAATAAGTTGCATGTCAAAAAAATTCCATAAAAAAAATGCATTGATCTCCCATCCTTATTAAATTATAAGTCATCATCAATGTCAATTCAATTATGTAATTAATAACTACAGAATTAGTCAAGAATATAATTTAGTGGAGTATGAGATGAAATAAATTGACCATGAACTAATTGAATTAAATGCAACAAGCGTGTTATTTTATTATGGGAGGTGATTTGTACGCAACAAATTTTTTTCATACACAACAATCTATTTATAAAATGTTCATCTTATCCTTCAAAGTAACTTTTGAGTACTTTCATGATAAAAAAAAAACTAGAAATGACAATATAGTCATTTTAAGTGTAATTGTTGTGTATGACAAAATGTCATTGTGTACAAATCACTTCCCTTTTATTATTAAGTTTCAATTAACCAAGGTTGTTCAATTTTCTTTTAGGGCCCCGGACGAAAACAT
This sequence comes from Centrapalus pauciflorus, assembly GCA_020465985.1. Taxonomy (NCBI): domain Eukaryota; kingdom Viridiplantae; phylum Streptophyta; class Magnoliopsida; order Asterales; family Asteraceae; genus Centrapalus; species Centrapalus pauciflorus. Next base: position 768,450 of record JAANYP010003880.1, on the reverse strand, counting down.
ATAAAAGGATCCTAAACATAAACACATACATAAGTACACACACATATACACGTGTGTATACGAACATATTTTTTTTAATTAATCTACGTCCATAAGTAAAAAAGAAAACAATTATATGTTATTTTACATTGAGAAAACTTATGAAATTAAAAGTTTTATGAAATTTTTGGCCCTGTTTAATTATTTAATTTGCAAGACACAAATCACAATAGTATATTTGTTCAAATAAATATGCTCAACTGCGTTTTTATCGTATCAAAACTTTAGAGATATATAATATTTAATATATAGTTATATTAAGGGCCCTTATTAAATAAAAAAAATATGGTTTAATTAAAGATTCAATGCAGATTTAAATTCCGATGATGAAGTATTCATGATGGGATGATGATTTTGATACAACAGAATCATACATTTATTTAGTTCTACTGTTAAATCTACATCTTTTTGTTCATAATGAGACTCAAACCTATAACCTTAGAGTCATTTTTTACACATTGGTACCACTAGGCCACATGTCCATAGTAGATAAGTGTCATTCTAAAAGCACTTATCAAATGATTAGTAGTTTAAAAAAGGGGAACCTCCCAAAGCATAGGGGAGGGGAGGGGGATATTTAATTTAAATTTATTCCAGTAATTAATTAAAGAAAGAAATGTTAAGATGGATGGAGGACACGTGAAGAGCCAGTCGGATTTCAGTTTTTTGCTTCCGTTTAGAGTCAACTCCAACCACAACCAGAATCAAATTAAACTTTGTTAATGGGGTTGATGATATATATGATTCATGAACCATTCAATTCATTTCCCCTTCTATTTATACCCCTTCCCTTTCCATCCACTTCTTCACTTGTAAACCAAACCAAACCAAACCATACCATGTCTTCTTCTACTCAAATCATCTCCAAAACCACTGTTTTTCCTGCTACAAAATCCACCCTCCCGGACCTCAAACTCTCCGCCTCCGACCTCCCCATGCTTTCTTGCCATTACATCCAGAAAGGCAACCTCTTCCTCCGTCCTCCGCTTCACTTCTCCCACCTTCTTTTTCTTCTCCAACAAGGCCTCTCTACGGCTCTATCTCACTTTCCACCGCTCGCCGGCCGTCTCATCACTGACACCAGTGGCTACATTTACATCACATGTAACGACGCCGGCGCCCTTTTCGTTCACGCCAATGCCTCTCATATATCCATCGCCGATATAATTTCTCCCCTTCGTGTTCCCGATTCTGTAAAGGGGTTTTTCGCCCTTGACAGGATGGTCAGCTACGACGGCCATTCTAATCCCATTTTGGCCGTTCAAGTCACCGAGCTTTACGACGGTGTTTTCATTGGGATTTCTGTTAATCACGCTGTGGTTGATGGAACTTCTCTCTGGAATTTTATCAACACCTTTGCTGAGGTTTCTAGAGGAAAGAATTCCATCACCAGACAGCCTGTTTTTACTCGGGAATCGGTTTTTATTTCGCCCGCAACACTCAAAATTCCCGCCGGTGGACTTCAAGTGACGTTCAACGAGTATGCGCCGCTGAGCGAAAGGGTTTTTAGTTTTAGCCGAGAATCGATTTTAAAATTGAAAGAAAAGACCAACAACTGGAAAAAACTAAACGGAGAAATTAACGCCGTTGAAGTAATGGGGAAGGAGAGTAATGATCCGATTAAACTCTCCGACCAAAAGGTAACTGCGTTAATTGGAAACTGGATACGAAACGTCGTCGTTATGAAAACCGAACCAGTACCGGATATTTCATCTTTCCAATCTCTGTGTGCGTTGCTATGGCGAGCGGTGACACGTGCGAGAAACTTCCCGAATTCTAAAATGACGACATTCAGGATGGCGGTGAATTGCCGTCACCGTCTGGAACCGAAGCTCGAAACGCTTTACTTCGGTAACGCGATACAAAGCATCCCGACATACGCTACCGCCGGCGACGTGTTATCACATGATCTCCGGTGGTGTGCGGAGCAGCTGAATAAAAACGTGTTGTCTCACAACGACACGATGGTCCGTCGTTATGTGTACAATTGGGAGCAGGACCCACGGTGTTTTCCGTTGGGGAACTTCGATGGAGCGATGTTGACGATGGGGAGTTCGCCGAGGTTTCCGATGTTTGATAATGATTTTGGATGGGGAAAACCGGTTGCTGTAAGGAGTGGGCGGGCTAACAAATTCGATGGTAAGATATCGGCGTTCCCGGGGAGGGAGGGTGGTGGCAGTGTTGATTTGGAGGTGGTGCTGTCGCCGGAAACGATGGCGGAACTGGAATTAGACGAAGAGTTCATGCAGTACGTTTCAGGAGTGTGTTGACTGTTGTTGATGTAATTGTTGTTTTTGTCTGTTTGTGAATGGTCAAGTACTAAGTTTGTTGTTAGACAATCTATGTATGTTATTGTCATCTGTTTCTAGTTTAATTTCTAATTTTAATATTATCTCTTTCGAACCATTTTCGCTTTCAGCAAAGTATATTACATTTTTTTTTTTTGTTAATATTGAAAAAGACTTTATCAAATTATTAATTTTTGTGATTTAAGAACTTAAATTTTTCTCTTATTACTTAAGTCATTAAATCATTTTTGTCTTATTCAAATTGTATATTTCATCTGTTTGACCGGTTACCACAAAGTAACTTTCGTTTTTTCACTTTATAAATGTTAAAAAAAACTCATGATCTTCCCATATTATAGCAATTAAGTTCTTAAAATTTTTGTTTTATCTGTTGTATTTCATTGGAAAATTGGGTAGTTGGTAAGATGTATATTTTTAAATAAAACAAACATAGTTTAGTGACTTAAACAATTGGAAAAGAAAATTTTAAGGACTTAATTAAGAAAATAATAAAAAAAAGTTGATTGAGTTTTATATATAAATATATTGTTGATGAAGAAAAAAATTATATGCTATCATCTCGATCGTTGAAATTAAATCAACTTCTAATATTAACCGGTTAAAAAAATTGTAGTTTTAGACTTTTAGTTGCTTCCAAACGACAAGATTTTTGAATTCCGTGGCTTAATTTCCAATTGAATCATGTTCTCGTTTTTTAGGTGCAAGGCTGAGTGTGTGTGTGAGAATGAGAGTGTGCGCGCGCGGGCGTAATCGTCTTGCCATAATATTGTTTTCTTTCCAAGACTTGGCATTTGGAAAATGTGACAATAATCACCCCTGAACTTGTTTTTAATTTATAATAAGTTTTAAAGTTTCATACATTGCCCCCAAATGTTCATTAAACCTTATTTACTCATTATAGCAACATGCTTCCACTTCATAATCTCAATTAATTACTACAAAGTACATTACTTCGGGTTTAATTACATCATAACAAGAAAGTTTAATATAGGGGTGTTTCAGTATCAATTCTGCTTTTTCTAATTGTTATGATGTCAATGTACACTATCGAATAAGGTCTGGCAAATTAAACATTTTGTGATGGTCCAGTTTGATTCTGATACGATTTTATGATTTTATCCTATGTTTTATAGTGTCTTGCATTGAATTACATCCACAAAAGAGAAAGTACCTCTTCTATCTTTCTAGTAAAGTAGTGATAGTACAATTATACAATCTCATGAGGATGTTTCCTTAACTTATTGTCTAAATGTGACTCTACCGTAAGTTCCCTTTACAAATCACAAAAAAGTGTGAGGTAAGGATTTAATAATTGTTTAATGATGTCAAAACAATCAAACCGATGTTGAAAGTCGAAAAAGGAATCATACCAAGCTCGGAAGAGTTTTTGATAGTTATGGTGATTTTTAATTTTTTTTAATAGACGGTTTTTGGAAACTTGCTCTTATAATCAGGGATGACAATGGATCCGATGATGTCATATCTGTATCCATATCCAATTATTTTTTCATCCTTAATATCCATCTAAATTAATTCCATCCTTCCGTATTCATAACCATTGGATGAAGTGGATAAATGGATATCCGTTTGATGTTAGGATTTTTTTAATTGTTAAATACAATAGTAAACAAGAGATGAAACTGTCGATCGACTTATCGAGAGAATAAGTCTAGAGTTGGAAATATCTTTGTTGTGACTTTATGTATATCAAAATTACAATTCCATACTATATAATATAAATAATCATTATAATAAAATATGGTTGTTCTCACTACTAAATTAAGCAAAAAAAATATAACAAATAGTTATATGTTTTCATTTTAATTACCTAATAATAATATAGTATAAGTAAATAAAGATGACAAACATATATAGATTTATATAAATATATAAAATAACAAAATGTTAATTTCAGGTAAATTAATATTATCCATGGATAACAAATCATCATTCATATCTGATCCAATAATTATCCATATACACTCAGTATCCAATATTAATTCAATTAACTCCATCAATATCCACCAATAGTGGATCGAATCGGTTGGATGATCATTGTCATCCCTACCTATAGTCCTATCATCGAACCATATGGTCCAATGAATTTAATAATATATGTTGTTTGTTAGTAGTATAAAATACATATATAGACTAAATTACAAAAATGGTTCATGTGATTTGCATAAAACTTTGGATACGATTCTTGTGGTTTTAATTTTACATAAACGATTCTTATTTTCACTTTTTACTTACAAAAATGATCTATTTGCTGTAACTATAACAATCAAATGATTAATGTTTTATAACCATCATTTTTCCTATTTTTTAAATAAATTGTTGCTTAAGTTTGAAGTTAGATTTAGTTTTGATCCCTCGAATCAACTTTTTTATATAACTCTTGCGTGCTTTCAAGGGGTCACTACTCCCTTGGAAGCGTACTTTACATTTTAATTTATTTGTTTATTAAGTTTTTTTTAAATTTAACTTACAAATTTATTTATTTATTGTTTTTATTATAAACAATTGTATCAAGTTAGAATCAAATTTGTTTTTTAGTTTTTTTTTAATAAAAAGAATACAAACTACTTGTATATTGTAGTTTTGCAAACCAAAAAATTTCAAACCATAAACTTTTATTAGTCTTTTTTAAACGAAAGAAAAAGTTATAAAACATTTGTGTTTTAAGTTTTTTCTTTTTCTAAAGGTAAAAAACTTTGAAAACCAATCTACATTTTTATTTTTTTTCTGGCACCAGAAAATTTGACCCATTCTGAACTTTTGTTTTGGGAAACGAAAAGAACTATAAACCATTCTATTATTAGTTTTTGCAAACTAAATAAACTATAAGTAACTTCGTTTTTCAATTTTTCCAAACAAAAAAATCATTATGTTTTTTTAGTTTTTCTGAAACAAACCATTCTCTTTTATTATTTTCTCCGAATGAATAAACAACAAACCATTACGTTTTCATATTTTTCCAAAAAAACGAAATAGTCTGTAGCTTTTTCGTTCGGAAAAACTAAAAAACAGAATGATATGTAGTTTTCTACAATTGGAGAAAGTTAAAAACAAAATGGTTTAGAGTTTTCCCTTCAAAAAGATAAAAAATAGAAATGGTTCATAACATTTTATGGTTGAAAAATGCAAAAACATAAAAACGAAATAATTCGTAGCTTTTTTTCGTTAGAAAAAACTAATAAGAGTTGATTGTTTGAAGCTTTCACTTTCGGAAAAAGAAAAAAATAAAATGGTTTATAATTTTTTTCGTTTAAAAAAACTTAAAAATGGAATAGTTCGTATCTTTGTACGCTTGTAAAAACTTGAAAATAGAATGCTTTATTGTTTTTTTCGTTCGGAAAAATTAATAAAATGAAATTGTTCGATTCAGAAAAACTAAAAAAACAAAATAATCTGTATTTTTTTGTTCAGAAAAATAAAAATCAGAACGATTCATAGTTTTTGTCATTCGAGAAAAACTAAAAAGCATAATATTTCACGGTTTTTAACGTTTTGAAAGTGGGAAAACTTAGAAACGGAATGGTTTATAGTTTTTTTCGTTTTAAAAAAGCTAATAAAAAAATAACGGTTTGAAGTTTTTCGTTCAAAGAAACTAAAAAATAAAATGGTTCTTAGTTTTTTCATTAATAAAAGCCAAAAAACAGAATGTTTCATACCTTTTACGTTTGGGAAAACTTGTAAATGAAATTGTTCGAATTTTCATTCGTTAGAAAAAAACTAAAAATCAAACTTAGCCATTTTTTCAGGTTCGTATAATATATAATCGTAAATAAATAATCTTATATTATATTAAATAAATAAATATATAAATTTGTAATTTAAATTATGACAATATATTAAAAATAATAAATTTAATAAACAAATAAATTAATATATAAAAGCTTAAATTAATAATAATAATAATAATAATAATAATAATAATAATAATAATAATAATAATAATAATAATAATAATAATAATAATAATAATAATAATAGTAGTAGTAGTAGAGTTAAATAAAAAAAATCATAAGAGGGACCAAAACTAATATGAAGTATAAACTTGAGGGACCAAAAACTCTGCCTTATAACTAGAGTAGATTTCAACGAAATTGGATGGAGGTGCATCAACCCCTTTTCTGCTATGCTGGAACGACGCTTTTCCTCAAAGTGGGATAGTTTTTGCTTTCTACAACAATTTCAACATTTAGAGGCCTTCCTAAACTAAATCTTCATAGCGGTAGCAAATCTCATGATAATAAAAAGAGCAAAGTGATCATTATATAATATTTGACTATTTGACTGTTAATGTTAATGATAGAGAGACTATTTTTGCAAATAAACATTGAAAATAATGATTATATATGCAAAATTGAAATCACAGGATTTGTATCTATAATATTGTACAACTACAAGAACCATTTATGTATTTACTTATTTGAATATTATATAATCTAAAAATAAGCAACTAAAATTTTTTAAATTAATACATTGAAAGTAGTTCAATTTATATAAGAATTTTTGTATCATTTGGTTTAGGGGAAGACGTGAGAGCGGGTAACAATGGTCTCTGGCCGTAAACTTACCCATTTACTTTTAATGGTGATACCACTGTGTCTCGTTTGTTTTAAAAATGGAAGATAAGTAAATAGGTGTTATTCTGTGTTTTGTAATTGATCATAAAAAATAAAAATTTTAAGCCTGTTTTATTAAAAAATATATTTGATGAAAGCAAAATATTTTGAAAAACTTTATAGATTTTAAATTCGGATATGTATAGTCAAGAGATGGATTTTTGAAGTTTGGATTCCCAACTTATTATTATTATTTTCAAATAATAATATTTGAGATGTAGATTAAGTCCATGTTTGTTTTTATTAAGAAGATATTCGAACATCTTATGTCTGCGAACTCAAAGACGTGTGAAGATGTTTTATATGAAAAGTGCGTCTGTTTTTTTTTCGTCTGCCCGCGTTTGCGAATACCGCAGACCTTTAGGCCATTTCTTCTGACCGCAGATTTTTACAGCTAAGTCCGCAGACCGCATACATCTACCTATTAAGAAACAAACAACACCTAATTGGGCATTTGGTTCGCGGATTTCCTGGGACTCAATGGGATTTGCATTTAAAATCCTGTGTTTGGTTCACAGATTTCAGTAATGATTTAAAATCTCAGGTTTTCATAAATCCCATCCGTCTTTGTAATTTAAAAACCCAGCCCCCCCTAGATTTTAAATCTCAGTTACCTTGCATTCTTCAGATTATCAAAGTTTTCTATAAGATAATGCAGAATCTTTGACAAAATCCTGACAAATGCAAATGCTGCATAATGCAAATACCAGAGGAAAAAATCCACAAACCAAACGCCCCGTAAATAATTATGATCCCAGAATTCATTGTATGATTGTTGGAATATAATATAAGAATAAGTAGAAGTGTGTTTATCTTAAGATCGATCACCTGTAAACAAATTTGTTTAGATTCAAAAAGAATATTAATGGACATGTGATGATAAATAAAATTTTATTCCAATATATATAAAAATCATATTGGGCTGAATTTTTATGAATACATGTATGTCTATCGGACATTAACCCATCAGCCCATTGCTAATAGAATAGAGTCTTCGATGCAGAGATCGGGGAAAGTCTCCAAAGAGTCAAATAGAAAGCCTCTTTCCAATAAAATCTTCGTTCATCCAATATCAAAATTCAATCGTACCCAAAACTTCATTTCTCAACTTCTGCCTATATATGCAACCATGAAAGCCTGCTCTTTCTCTATATAATTATAATGAACTGTTGGATGGACCGGACCTTCTTTCTCTATATATCAGAATTGTCGGTCAGGATCGTATCCATAATTTTTGTTTTTGTTTTTGATGTCACTTCTTTAAAGTAATTATTAACTTATATTTTCTAAAGATGGACCGGGTCACCGAACCGGATTGTCATCACAAAATTAACAAACAACAATATTTTTCTAATTAAAAAGTACATAGTACAATATCATTAAAAATTAAAAGCAATAATTACCATAAGTCTTATACTTTTACAATTGTTGTTTTGAAATCGTGTCATCGTTCGTGGTGGTCCTGGTGGACTGATGGAGCGCGTAGGAGAAGGGATGAAGCTTGAAATTTGAAAGGTGAACCGGCCAAAAGGGTGGATGTCCGGAGGCGTGTAGCTGGTGAAGGGACGAATGAAACTTGAAAGCAGAAGGGATGAAGCTCACGGAGGAGAAGGCAGCTAAAGATTTCAAAGTATGGGCTAGATTTTGTTTTTGGACTTTTTAAAATTTTTTTGGGCTATTGAGAGCTAATACAATAATACTTAGTTGACTGATTTTTAACACTCTGTTGGGTTTTTTTTAGAGAAATTTTTTTTATGTGTAAAACTCAGCAATATTTAAATAAATTTAATATAAAAACAACAAATATAAATTATATATGTATATTATAATTTCATAAATTTTTCGTAGGTGTCACTCGGGTTTTTGATACATACGTACAACGATATTATGAAAATTTATCGGTGTCGAGTGACAACCCACTTCACATACTAAGTCCGCCCCTGTTGTCGATAGCGTTATGTTTCTATGATCATTTGTATCAGGACGTATATGTATCAATCGCGGGCTTGGGTTTGATTCCATCTAACATCGAAAATTCCTTCGCCATCAATACTATCTTGATTGCTTACATGTTCCACGAAATTCCTTAGTGAAATGTTGTTCCATTTTTTATATTTAGTTATTTGGTTAGGGAATAAAAAAAGATCACTAGATCAGATTGAATGTAATAGGTAGCTGAAATCAAAATTTGATTATAAAATGAAACGAGGTCGAACTTTGAAAATTTTAATAGCGTTTGTTGTTGTAATTGTTTCAATTTCTTGCTCAATGGTTTTAATCCTTTTGGTTCTTAGACTTCCAGACGCATCATATAATAATGGTGCCAAGGCTTCAATCAACCTCAAGATCTCTCATTAACAATATTTGTACCTTCACAAATTGCTTTCAAGCATGATTTGAGATTTAGTGAGATCTCAAATCCAATTGAGCTTACTGCGTTTGATGTATCAAAAGAGAATAGATGATCAACTGTAGAAAGTGGCATAAACTGGTTAGTGTTATGTTGACATGACATCAAAGGGAAAAGCTTCCTTTTTTAACAAAAAAAAAAAAAAAAAAAAAAAAAAAGATCTTTCTACACAGTTTTGTACCTTTGTTTTATTATTATGTTTTCAAATGGATCTTAAAGCCCAACAAGGTATTCTCAGATATTAAGCCCAACAAGGCATTTTGAGCTAAACTATCATCAATTGGCATCCATTCATTATCGCACAAATATGAAGCATCGTTAACTCCTTCCATTAATCCTACTTGGGTCGTTTGATTCTACGATTTAAAAATGATTATTAGTTTTTTATGTTTTAGAAAGATAATAATGTTTGGTAATCAAAATCATTTCTCTGTTTTAAGTTTTGTCTTTTTAGTTTTCATGTACAAAAGGCACTATAATAAAAACTTAATTTTGAAACTTTGGTCTCTACCACTTTCAGCACACTTTAACAAAATTTGAACTTCCCTGATATAGACGTATAAAGTATAAGGAAACATATAGATGAAAAGAGTTTTATCAGGTGTCATCGTCACACTATTATTAAGAAGATAAAAGTACGTATCCAAGTATGTTTTATTATGTGTCCTCCATCCGTCGATCATATCCATGCAATGAAAGATATAATGCGCATATGGCTCACTAAAACGAGGCAAATTAACGACAAGTAATTTCTAAATTACCCGAAACATAGGAATTTACCAAAATATTTGTCGACCCCATTCTTCATTTGAATATGGTATTGGAAATATTTTGCAAAGCATTTGAGAACCCGGCCAGGCCACTTACAAATCGATACGAATTAGAGGCTACAGCTATTTTTAATTTTTTTCCCTACCTAATTGTACTAGTGTTTGTTTTTTGCTTTTTTTGTTAACAAAGGATCGACTTTTAACATCTTACAAACCTAAAAGCAACTGAAATATCAATCAAACTGAACACATGATCAACAGCGATTCTTTCAAGTTTCGATGGTTAACATACAATAGTTTCTTTCTTCACATGAAACTTAAGCGTAGATCTAATGAAGGACAACGACGATGATGATGATAATGATTTTCCATTTCTGTTCCACACGTATACATGGTTGCATATGGCGATGCGTTTTCTTTGCATACGTTGCTTGTGTACGCCCTCGTCTTCTCTGTTTTTTGATCAGAGAAGGCGAGTGAGTTCACTGGAAAAAGCTGCAACGTCTCTATCACCCTCCCAGACTCTGACACCTCAGCAAAATCTGTACATATATTCCCATACATATATAGGATTAGGAACATGTCATGCATTCAATTCATTAAATAAAAGTGTGTATGTGTGTATAAGTATAGAAAATTGAAACATGAAATGACGGATGTAAGATTAAACTTACGTTGTTGTTTAGGGTCGTTTTGATCATAAACACGACGACGTTTCTGTCTTTCCCTAGCTTTATGGTTCTGAAACCAGTAAAAAACATTCTTGCTCTCGATCTTGCCATAAAAACTCAACTGGGAAGAGATCTTTTGAATCTGGTCAGTACTTGGGGTTCGTAAACCAGACCTAAACAACTCCGTCAAGACTTTGACTTGTTCGTTGGTGGGGTTCCACCGACCACACTTAGCACCACCACCGCCACCACTGCAGCTGCGGCTTGCTGGTTTCAGACCAAAACCTGACATTCCCTCATCCATATTTAGATTTCTGGGTCTAGCTGCTCGATCTCTTTTAATTTGTTTCGATCTCAACTAAAAAGATAGATGCAGATTGCAGGCAGCGTACGTACGTGTTGAATGTTGATGCATTCATTATATAGTACAATTAATGATTATTTATGGGGTTATTTTATTAGAATTTAAACAAAAATTATAATGGAATGGAAGTGACTAAGTGAGTGGAGGAAAATAAGGTTTTTGTTTACTAGTGTGTTAATTATTAAAATAATAAATATAACATTGATTTTGTTATTGCTTTGAATTTAGGGAAGGGGGATGGGAGAGTTTTGAGGATGTGATTGTGATCCTCTTTTTTAATTCAAATGTTTTTTTGACTTGGTTTTTTGTGTTATCTTCTTGATAGAAAGATAGACATGCACAAAGCTGCAAATCTTTCAAGATTGGGTGCTCTCTCTTATGCCCAAACTCGTAATTTCCTTCACAAAACTCTTTTTTTTTTTTTTTTTTTTTTAAATATAATTTCTTCTTCGCAATGTATACACGTTTAGCTGTGATGCACAATCCATCTCGTCGTATATAATCATTCTTTTCGTGTAATATACAATCCTTTTCCAACATGATGTATTATACTTTTAATTAACAATACTTTTTTTTTCTCACAAGTTTTCGATACACACTACTCCATTGAATTTCATTCTAAACTCTCTCTCGCTCTCTACACACACATACTAGTTTATAAACCCAAGTATTACGTTAATAAATTTCAATAAATAAGTAGTTAGATAAAATGTATGTAAACTTATAATTAAACTATATAATATTAATTCTTATAAAAAATCAAAACAAAAGTGCAATTATTTGTCATGTATATTATTTATCTAGCTTTTTAAATATTCATGAAAATTAGTTACTTTTTTTAATATTCGATCTTTTGAATTTTTTATTTCTAAATTTATATATTTTAATTGATATAATTTCAAATTTTAATTTTACGTAAATCATAATGTTTATATATATTTTTTATAATTTATAATAAATAAAATGTTATGAAAACTTTAATATTAAATTTTTTTTTTTTTTTGTAGTTTTGTTTAAACTAACATCAGATGTCCATGTTTGAAAAATTCACATAGTTTCGAGTTGTATATGTATGTTAAAACATACATTTACATCAACCACCATTCATTCACATTCACGTGTCATTTTATAGATCTTGCAAAACTCGAAACCATATGAATGTTGTTTTGAATAGTCTTACAATGTTTATTTAAACATAAAAAATGAGAAAAAAAATTTAGAAAAAATTTTAATTTTGGTTATGACGTGAGAACCACTCTAAAATGCGCTAAATCTGTACATCAAATGCACAAATTTAAAAATTAAATTTGTGTGTGTGTATACATATAAAGTAAAAATATAACATATCAAGTATCAAGTACGAACTATATCCAATAGTCTACGTTGATTTGGGAGTTGCGGTGCATTTGTCCTTCATATTTATTCTAATTTGCATTGCACTGTTGCTAGTATCTTGCTCGTTATTATGATTATTTATTCTGGATTTTTAGAAGGGTGATGGTCATGCCATAACTCTCAGTTAGTAATCCTTTTGTTGGTAATTAAAAAAATAGTCTGCGTTGAAAGAGCTTTTATATAAAAAACAAGTGGACGGATGGTTAGCATCTTAATCGTTTGACTACAAGTGCATGCATATGTTTTGTTTATCTCGAGTGTGGTATTTTTCAGTATATGTTGAGTGAGCTACTTGATATGTTATTAATGGGGAGAATTTCATATATACCCTTCCAAAACTTCAAAATATCATATATACCCAACCTAAAATTTTAATATCATATACATCCCTCCTAAACATCATAATATCATATATACCCAATTTTAATTATTAATATCAAATATATCCCTTTTAAACATCATTAATATCATATATACCCAAATTCATTAATTTAATTATTTTTTAAAACATTTAAAACTCATAATTAATATTACTTGTCAATTAATGTCCATTATACCCTTACTCATTTCTTCTTTCAACTAAACTTCAAAATATCATATTTATACAACTTAAATTAAAATATCATATCTCTTTTAATAATTTTATATAATTTATTTTTGTAAACTTTACTAAATAAATTCTTTAAACTAAAACAAATTAACATTAAAAATAAAAAAAATTGTGTAATGTTTTTGCTCGTTTGTAATCAAATCGTATCATTTTATTATATTTTATTATTTGTTTTTTTTCTATAGTAATCTACATACAATTAACTGGTTACATATTATGTTCTTTCTTTTCTTTTTCTTTTAGAAATTTATAGTTGTATCGCATTTTGTTTTTTTTTTTATTTCTTATATATTTTTTGTTTTCTAATACATTAGTTTTAAATTTTTTTCAAGTTCGCTAGCGTACTTTTTTTTTACATTTTTATATTTAATCTAGTATACGAGTTATAACTTGTTATCCGATGTAAGTAATTGTGTATATTTTGTGTTAACGATAAGATTATATATATATATATAACTCAGATTCTAGACTAAATATAAAAATTAAACATAAAGTAAACTAAATAAACAATAGTTATAAAACGAATGCAAACTTGAAAAAAAACCAGTTACTAATGTAGTAGAAAACAAAAAATATATATATACTAAATTAAAAAAAAAAACAAAAAGCGATGCAACTATAAAGTTCGAAAAGAAAAAAAAAGAATATAATATGTAATCAATTAATTGTATATAGATTATTAGAAAAAAACAGATAAGAAAATATAATAAGACGATACGATTTAATTACAAACGAGCAAAAACATAATACTACTTTTTTATTTTTATTTTTAATGTTAATTTGTTTTAGTTTGAAGAATTTATTTAGTAAAGTTTACAAAAATAAAGTATATAGAATTATTAAAATGGATATGATATTTTAATTTAAGTTGGATAAATATGATATTTTGAAGTTTAGTTGAAAGAATAAATGAGTAAGGGTATAATGGTGATTAATTAATAAGCAATATTAACTATGAGTTTTAAATGTTTTAAAAATAATCAAATTAATGAATTTGGGTATATATGATATTAATGATGTTTAAGAGGGATATATATGATATTAATAATTAAAATTGGGTATATATGATATAATGATGTTTAGGAGGGATATATGATATTAAAATTTTAGGTTGGGTATATATGATATTATGAAGTTTTGGAGGGGTATATATGAAATTCTTCCTTATTAATGTGATATGTATATTAATTATCTCAGCCTTAATTTGAAATTATTTTATACACCTAGTTTTAATATATAATTGATAGTTTATGTTTTCTTTCAACAACTATCATCAATAATATGTAGTATATATTTGTTATTTATTTATTTAATTACCAAATTACAAATGTTATATACATAGACAGACAAACATAAAGAAATGTAAATGGTTTGGTGGGAAAGTAGAAGCATTGGAAATGGTTACTGTGTTGTGAAAGTCAAAATATCAACTTGTCTGGATCTTAGTTGGACGGTTGTGATCACTGTTCCCTTTTCACCCTATTTTTTATTTCTTTTATTTAAAGAAATTTGTAATATTTGTTTCTTCTTAGTTGTTTTTATTTTGAAATAGATGAATGTTAACTTTATGTTTATGTTTGATGGAATTTTAGTTATATTAAAAAAAAGTATCTATTAAAAATGATAATAATATGGTCAAATAAACAAAAAAACACACTACACGCATTCTGGTTATAAACAAGAGTCAAGCTTGATAATATATATATATATATATATATATATATATATATATATATATATATATATATATATATAAACACACATGAATAATTTATAATATATAATTGATTATATAAAATATATGTAAACTTAAAAATAAACCATATAATATTAATTCTTATAAAAAATAAAACAAAATTATAGTTTTTTTTGTCATATATATTATTTATCTATTTAATACTTATGAACACTCGTTACTTTTTTTTAACATTCTTTAAAAATTTTAATTTCTGAATTTATATATTCAATTGATATAATTAGAAATTTTAATTTAATGTAAAAATAATGTTTATATATAATATTATATCATGTTTACTTTTTAAATACTTACAAAAAAATTTATGTGATTTGTATTTATTTTTAATATATATTAATAAGTTTAAATTAGATACATAGATAACTATATATAATATATAAATTGGATGTAAATTTAAATATTATTTATTTATTAATATTAAAAGTTATAAAATATAATAAATATATTTATTAATCTTTATAGATATTAGAAATAATTAATTTTATTTATTTTTTATT
This sequence comes from Centrapalus pauciflorus, assembly GCA_020465985.1. Lineage (NCBI taxonomy): Eukaryota > Viridiplantae > Streptophyta > Magnoliopsida > Asterales > Asteraceae > Centrapalus > Centrapalus pauciflorus. The sequence continues at coordinate 752,998 of JAANYP010003880.1, read as the reverse complement.
TTAAAAATAATAAAATGTAATTATCATTATAGGTATAACGTGATGTTTTAATATGACAATTTGAATTATCTTTTATTTTATATACATACATGTGTGTGTGTAGAGACACACACACATACACTTTTAAGTATCTATTTTGATAGTGAGCCTATACAACTAAAATCGTTAATCTATAATAACTACTAATAAAAGAATAAATAGATTGACACGTGTCATCTTCTTAAGATATCAATTGACATATTCTAAAACTGACATGTGCAACATTAGTATTTTAATATTATTTCTAAGAATTTAACTTAATTTCTTAAATCACAACAAACAATTTTTAAAAGATATTTTAGTTAATAATTTAATGATAATGATAATGATAATAATAATAATAATAATAATAATAATAAATGTAAAATTATTAATAATCATCTTTTCCGGTTTTGATGATTTATACATGACATTAGTTATAATAAAATATATTATATATCAATTCTCTCTACCAAACATAACCTAAAGTGTTATAAATATCTTATATATAATACAAGTGTATACTTTCTAAATTTTTTTAAATCGACCAATGTATATGTGAGCTAGTCGAATATAATATAACCACACCATTTGAAACAAAACTTAATTAAAACTGGATATATAAATAATAGTTGAGAAATGATAAAGTCAAAACTAGATAACATTTTAAAAGTTTGTCAGTTAAAAATGATATATAGTATCTTTTCATTTAAATGCGTTTTAATATATATCATATGGTCTAAATATGTTTAAATAAAAATAATAATGAAAAAACCCTTAGAGTGTTAAGTTTAAGCAAGATCGAGCCATGCACATAGAGATTAGAGATGGAAGGATCAGTTTGATGAAGCCAAAGAAGAAAGAAGCAAAATTAATTTGGCTTTTATGGTGGCGTATGCCATTTGTCTTTGTCCTTTTTTTTTTTTTTTTTTTTTTTTTTAATTTAGGGAACTTCAAATTAAGCCAAACACTTAATTTGCATATACATTGGTTGTTGGAAGCTTAACCAAAAAAAAATAAAACACACGTTTGACCAACATTTTTGTAACTTATCATTTGTCTTCTTTGAACTTGCATTTGATCGATTTTCTTTTAATTATAATAAAAACAGAAAAAGTTTTATGGATTTCAATTTTCGTTAGAATGGTAATAATAAATATGGGTCTTGGTTTTATATAATTTTTTATAGCATACATACACTAGCTATCATCTATATCGATCTCAAGTGTGATTTGAATCTATAGTCTTTTGATCCGGACATACAACACATTAATACCATTAGACTAAATACATTTTGTTTTGATCGATTATATATAATGATCGAGCTTTACTTGTGTTTTGTATCATATATATATATATATGGAGGGAGGTTCAATGGAAAACCATCATGCACCTGAAAACTTGTGAAAACCGCACTGCACCACCACAAATGCATCAAATTCCCCGCGTGATGCATCAAAATCCCACGTGATGCATCAAATTTCCTGCGTGATGCATCAAAATCCCACGTGATGCATCACCTTATTTACGATCATGCCACCGCTTTTTTCATGAAATGCATCAAATCGAACGGTATGCGTAGGTTTCCATAGTTTTCACGTGCATAGTGCTTTTCCATTGAACCCACCCCTATATATACATATATATATATATATATATATATATATATATATATATATATATATATATATATATATATATATATGGGTTAGCCATGAATGTTAACCATCAAACATCAAAGGATGTCTCTCTATAGTTAGTCGATCAGTCAATTAAGATTAACATCTTGATCAAATAACACACATTACAAATTTGAATTCTTAGTTTTTTTCCATCTCAAATACGATAAACCATTTGTGAGGTAATTGTCATTCGACGTGTTCTAGGATAACATGTTAAACAAAATCTTAATCCTCTAGCTAGCTAGCATACATTATCCTAAAGAGATTTCAGTTCAACATAGTGTTTACAGCTCAAACACAAATAATTTCCTTTTCTTTCACATATATATATATATATATATATATTCAAGCCAACCTCGGTTATTGTCCCGTTTCATAAATCAAAAACACCTTATAATTTCCTCTTTGTGTGATGTAACCTCAACGCACGTACTATTGTAGATATGTTATTCTTGCTCGATCATTTGGTATATAAATTAAACAACGTACGTACGTACGTACGTACCTTGCTAGCTAGCTTATATATTCATATGGCCTTCACAAATTCTTCAATGCGTCCATTGATAACGTACAATCCGTTAAGTTATTGGTAGACATGCATGATCGATCCATATATATTATTTATTTATATCTAATCTAGTAAGTACGTTTTTTTATTATTACTTTATTTGGCATGCACGTACTTGAAAATAATAATATATGGGCATGCATGGTGATACATCCGACGCTAGCTAACCAAGAAAAGAAGGATTTACACTAGCTACTAACATGTATCGTATCTCTTTTTGCACAAATGAAAAAGGGATTCTACTTCTTTTTTATTTATAATTTTAAGATTTATATTCACCACAAAAAGCATCAAATCCCATGCATCTGTATAAACAATTATATTTAGGCATGCTTATAATTTTTTTAGCTTATCAAAAAAAGTAATAAGTATTTATTTAATTTGATTGTTATTATTATCATTTTGAACAATCGTTTCTCTAGTAACATAAAATTAAAGGATATTTGTACAAAAATCGCTTAAGTTAGACCCTTTTTTTTATTAAAACATTCAACCATTGTTCATTATACAAAAAAATCTCAAACCTTAAAAATATCATGAAATTGATATATTACCGGTTATAACAGATTGAAAGTCACATGCCACCGTCGACAAGCCACCAATGACCACTAGAATTTGGCCGAAAAAGTACATTCCAAGAAAAAAAAACACAGATTTAAACGAAAAGATAAATAAAAAAGGTTGGTCAACAAATTGCAACCATTTCATCAGGTTGCAAATCTTTTTTAAGAAAATCTCATTTTGATAAGTTTTAGTAACTTTGGGGTTTTTTTATACAATGAAAAATGGATAGGGGTTTTAATCACAAAGATATCTAACTCGAAGGTTTTTTGTGTAAATTTCCTTAAAATTAACATAGCAAGAAAAATCTAGCTTGGATATGTTATAATACTTGTTATCATTTATATTGTCATTTTATTATTTGTCTAAAGTCATCCATTCTTATAATTTACATGTTTAGACGTTTTCGGGTATAGAAATAATAAATTATTTATTGAAAAAAATGGTTTATTATGAAAAAAATAACATGTTTTCATGGTTTTTGCGTTTTCGTCCGTTCATGTTATTTATTTCCAAAAAAGTTTTCAAGTTAAATTTTTTTTTTTGGTTAAGTGAAATTTGGCTATTAGAGTCCGGTTTTGTCAATTTTTAAAAACACAGTTTACCAATTATAACCGGGTTTTAATAATCAAATTTATAAAACCAAGGAAAAAATAACACTTTTCTGGAATAAAAAAATCATGGAGAGAGGAAAACACAAAAATTGTAAAAACACCTTAGAGTTTTTTCATGATAAACCAAAAAAAAAACATGCAACCATAATGGTTTTAACTTTTAAGAAAATCAATCGCTTGGCAACATGTTGACCAATGACTTCTATGATTGCAAACGTTTGATGAATTAAATCAATCAATCTTGTTATAGCAAAATTCTGATTTTTTCAAGGTTAATACTTATAATTATATAAAAAAAATGTAAATTTATAACTTTTATCAATTTAAAATCCTATCTAGAGATAAAGCATTAATAAAAACAAATTAACTTTAATTTTATTGCGATTTTAACAATCATTTTCATAAAAAGTTTCTACCAAGTGTTGAGAAATATTAATAATTATGTTTTTTTTTCATTTTTTGAAGGGTAAAAACTAAAAAGAATAAAAAAATTAATAGACGAGAAAGGCATCATTAGTGGATTTTGCCAATAACACCAAATTTGACAAAATGAGCATGCATGGTGATAAAAAAATACTATTACAGTTGACAAAAACCAAGCACGTACATTTCAATTTTATTTTTAAGAAAATCGATTTTCAATTTTCCAGTTTCATAAAATAAATATTTATAAATTATCTGATCTAAAACCATATATATATATATATATATATATATATATATATATATATATATATATATATATATATAAACCATGTTTATTAAAAAAACACATTTTTAAAAGTGGTACCTTCTAGTGTATTGCATAATGAATAGTATTTCCACAAACCATTATATATAGAATGTCATTTAGTTTATGTATACATGCATATATATATGACAACTTGATGTGAACAAAATTATGAAGAGAACGATTGCATCATAAAACAATTTAATAGTATGATTGTTACCATTATTTAAATTAATTGATACAGTTTTTCTAATTTGTCTAAACAATGTTTTACAATATAAAATTCATCCTCTTTCGGTCTTTCACATTCCCTTTTTTATCCGTCCAAAACTAATTAAATGTTCACATCTATAATTTGATGGATATAATTTGTATGATTCCTATTATATCCTTAATAATGTGGTCTAAAAAATTAATTTTTTAAAAGTACTACATAATTAATGATATTACTTTCATTTTGTTAATTAAATGTTGTAACCAATTTAAATTGCTAAAACTGTGTTTCTTTTGAGTGTGGACATTTATTTTGAGACGCATGTAATAATATTTATAGTTTTTATTTGATTATGTGTTTGTTAAATTTTTTTCCCTATCTCTTTACATGCATATAATTTAATTATTGAAACATAAAATAAATAATGGAGGTTTTTTTTATCATGGAACTGATTGGTAGAGATTTCTAGAAGATTGATTTTTTTTTTTTTTTTGACTTTATATGGATTAAAAAATAATGTTATTTGAGGGAAAATTTAATTTTAAAAAAAAAGTAAGAAGAAATGTTAATAAAAGGAAGAAAAAAAAAATAAAAAAAGTAGTTTAATATAACTTGATGTGGTCGGAGTCTAATTGTTGGAATAAGTGAAACGGTCAATTTGCTTTCTCCAATTCCCAACAATGTCCTTGACCGACTCACTGACTCACTACCCCCATCTTCTCCTCAACGTATTATTATTATTAAACATGTTGTTTCCTTATTATTTTTTTTTTTAATATTTCTATCACTAATTCAACCTTCTACTATAAATATTTATATTCATTCAACTTCTATGTGCGTGGCTTTAACACTCATATTTTTATTTTATTTCATTAAAAACATGGACCAATTATGTTCAAAATGATAGACTCGTACTATATTCTTACACAGTTAAACGGGTAAATAAAAGTAATTTGAAATTTTTTATAATATAAAATTTTGATTTTACGATGGATGACATAACATTTAATTTTATGATCCCTAGCATTTTCGTCAAAAAAACAAGATTGAATTTTCCTTTTCTGTTTAAAATTTGAATTAAATATCCTTTTTTGGAAAATAAAAAATAAAACTTTGTGTTATCTTTCTTGACCTAAAAAATTTCACGATACATTTATTGTCAAAATTTGTATTTTAAAATTTGTATTTTATGTTATAATTTTTTAAATAATTTACCCTGTTTAAAATAACCATGAATTTGATATATAGCGCAAGTAGTATTGAATGTGGTGCACAAATGACCGATCATTTAAACATAGAACAAGAAGTTTTCATGTGTTTAATATAACTTATTTTTAATAGAAAATAGTGTTATCTAATTATTCTTAATTACAATCTATCTATATATTTAATAAATGGGAACATTAAATGTCATATGTCACCTTCACGTTTTACCGGAAAAAATAAATGCAACTTATTATTATAAAAATATGATAAAACAATTTATTATTTTTGAAAAGATAGATACAATTTATTATTTTTCTAATCTATAAATAATAAAAGATTAAATATAATTTATCATTTTTTATAACATAAATACACTTTATTATTTTTTTAATCTATAAATATTAATTTATAAAAAATATATAAGTATTATATTATATATAAACTAAAATATCAATTTTTATTAATTTATCAAGAAAAGACAAATAGTTAAATACAACTTGTTATTATAAAAAAGAAGATAAATATAGTTTATTATCTTTAACAGATGAATACACTCGATTATTTTTAATTCATAAAGATGATTATAATTTACTATTTTTAAAAAGATAAATACAATCTATTATATTTTTAATCTACAAATATAAATTATTATTTTTTAAAAGATAATACACTCTATTACTTTTTAATTTATATATAATAAATTATAAACATAATTTATTATTTTTAAAAAAAATAAATACACTCGATTATTCTGGTAAGACTTTTAAAGTGACACTCGACTGGAGAATTCAGGCTATCCAGGACAAATCACAGCAATTCCTCAATCCTAACAAGGTAGTCCCTCCAAAATCCAATGAACAACAACGATTAGTTAGGATCAGCTTTACTTAATCTATAAATATTAATTTGTAATAAAATACATAAGTATTATATTATTTCTACTAAATATTAATTTATCAAAAAATAGAAGTACAAATTATTATTATAAAAAGAAGATTAATATAACTTATTATTTTAAAATATGAATACACTCTATTATTTCTAATTTACATGTAATAAAAGATGAATACAGTTTATTATTTTTAATAAGATAAATACACTTTTTATTTTTTTTATCTATAAATATTAATTTGTATATATAAGTATTATTTTATATATTAACTAAAACTCAATTTATCAATTAAAATACATAAAATTAAAAAATAAAAGTATAAAAGAATCATAGAAAACAGTTACTATTTATATCAATTTATAAAGTTAGAAAAATAATAGTTATGAAGGATAATAATTATATTCTTATATTAATTTAACTAATTAGTCGTTGTCTGTTTTTATTTTTACTTATATACATTTTATATAAATAATTTTTATAAAAATATTCAAACGTAACACGTGGGACATATATAAACTAGATAAATAATTATTTGACTAAGCTAGCTCTAAATTAATTACGTCATATATGTTCTAATATGAATTCAAGATGATATAACTAAACAGACATGCATAAGAATTTTTCTTTTTGGGGAAACGTAAATACACTATATACATATATCTTAATAAAATTTGTTTTCCTTACTACATGATTAATATATTAATTAAGATAATGGAACGTTTACGAAATTAATAATAATAGAAGGGATAAAATTAATATTAGCTACATGATTTTGTCTCATAGCATTTGGAACCTTAGTTTGGCTGCGGTTCCCTAATGTCTTTGTCTCCCCTTTCCTTTTATAAAAATTTTATTTAAAAAAAAAAAGATGAAAAAGCGAAGATATGAATACGTGAAGTTTTATAATCTATACTATATATAATAAAAAAATCACTTGTAGTTTATGGACTATTGGATGGAAAGAAATCAATGGTCCAGATTAATGACAACTCATAATTATTTATGAAATGTCTCTTATACCCTTAATCATAATCAATAATTAGACCAATGTCATTTTCTTAATTCATTTCCAAATTTACTAACTTAACTTAATTACATTAAATTTTGATTTTAATTTTTTCATTAATGAATTAATATTTACCTAAAATAAATTTGTGTCATTATTATCCTTAATGATCATAGTTAAATTCAAATGTAAAAATTTGGATTTAAATATAGAAGTGTAGTAAATAAAGTTAAAAAATTTTGTTAATTATTTGCTAACAAGATTTAAAGTTTAATTGATAAAACTTCAATTGTGAATATGATAAATTTGATTGTTGATTTTCAGATATTCCAATTTTATATTTTTATCATTTTCAAAATATATACACATTCACATAATTGAAGTTTCGTGTTTCTTACATTGATATTTCATATTTGAAGTTAAAAAACATTTTTTGCAAACACATATTATCTGTTGGTTAATAATACAATATAATAATATTTTTTTATTTAATATCAAACAACTAAGTATTTTTTTATCTTTAATTTAACTAGCTTTCAATTTTTTTTTATTTTAATTATATATAAATTTTATAATAATTTATTAATATATAAAAAATCAAAAATTATAATAAAACAAAACAATTCATGTCATATGCCACTTCTACAATACAAGAAAATTTTATTTTTCCACTTTTTTTTTTCAAATTTAACACCTTAACTTAATTGAATTAAATTTTGACTTTATTTTTTCATTAATTAATTAGTAATAAATTAGATTTTGTAAAATTTAAAATTAAAAAGGACCCCCATCAAATGTCACGTGTCACATCTATGTTCACCAAAAAGATAATTACAACTTATAAAAAATAAAAGATAAATACAATTTAATATTTTTAAAAAAGATAAATATACTCTATTTTTTAATCTGTAAATAATAAAAATAAATACAATTATTATTTTTGTATGTTTTTATTTTTACTCATATACATTTTATATAAATAAATTTAATTAAAAATATCCACGTAATACGTGGGTTATAAACTAGTAATGATTAAAAAAAGAGAAATTTTATAAACATATGTATAGTTAAGTAACAATATAATTATGTTAAAACTTCAATAATCAGATATCCATATATGATTGATTTGGAATCGATCCAGACCTTTGGATGATGTCCAAAGCAATGTTCTAGTCAATAAACAATTAAGTGTATGTGTTTAGCAAAGTAACGAGTAACGACCTAATAAATATGTTACATGTGTTTCGACCGCCATAAAGGGTTGCCAATATATGTTGCCATAGATGTCATAGCCATATTGTAATTGACTGTACCGTAAAGCCTGAAAGAATGTGTAGTCCATATCATCATTATCATCAGACCTTGCAACATTATTATGCTTCAAACTTTAAACTTATTGACGCTTAAATATGAGGATTCATTGTTAACTTTGTCCATTATGATTACCAACTTTAAATATTACTTCAAGTTGTTTGTTTTTTATTTTAAAATTTATGCATATGATATATATCACATCTGCCATATAGCCTCGGTAATACGAGATATCAAGTATAGCTTGAAATCTCATTACATTAAAGCACAACAAGGAATACGTGACATGTAATAACATGTATATAAGCAACAAAGTGCATCAAATAAGCGCTAATTAGTAGAATACCAAATGAATATAAAACAACATGTCTTAATGAAACAACAACTGAACATAAAAAAAAATGCAGACATATAAATCTGATTACTCATAGTAGAATGTGTTTAAACAACTTCAATTCAATATTAATTCTCCTTGGAATTTTAACCGGATCAAAACTTTATTCAAAACAGTTCTTTAATCGTCACAGTACCTCGGTGTGTGTTAAATAACCCCACAAGGGATCTGTTACATCAATTATGTTATTTGTAGAGATTTCATAGATATTCTTGGTTACTATGAGTAATTAATAATTATTAAGACAAACATACAAGTTATCAAATCTCAAAAGTCAAATTTCCAAAGTGTGTGTACCGAGAAGTTGAGACTCGGGGTTTCCATTGATTCCGAGACTCTAAGTCTCGAGGTCACCCGCTAAGTCCAAGACTCCAAATTTCGGGGTCTCCCTCTTTGTTATCCTTGTCAAGCCCGCGACTTTAACTCTCAGGTTCAATTCCTTTACGATAACAAGTCCAGGTCTTGCTATTAACCTTTTTGTGTTCTGTCGTTACCTAGACCTTAAGTCTCAGTTTTTCCCCTTTTACACAATGCAAAGCCCGAGACTTTAAGTCTCGAGATCCCTTTCACACCGAGACTTTGAGTCTCGTGGATACCCATTACCGAAAACTTGGTTTTCACACTAAATTCCTCTCAAAATCCATTTTAATATATAATTTCAATTAAAATCCCACAACAAACTCTAAACAAACATGGTGCAACATAAAGTAAACATCAATTTGATGTTTGATACACGAATTGGGACCAAAATCGAAGCCACGACCACTATGTTCATCGACACAGTACATAACCCACAAAATCTGAAATTAACATACCTTTGGGTTGTTTTTGTTGTTGATTCTTGGTTCTACAAGCTTAGTATACTCCACTTGATGATTGAAGGCTACAATTTCAAACAAGCATCCATGAATCAAGGTTTTGGTTCCATATTCGATTTTTATATGGACGATACCCCAAACACTGTGAAACTTATATTAAATATTGATTTTACCTTCAGTTAATGTTGATAAACCCTCATATTACTTCCAAACTTGTTAAATCTTGAATTTGTGAGGTTAATTCCAAATATTTCTGATTTGTGTCAATGTATCGATTTGGATCTATATGAAATATGAATCTATTTTTAATCGATTTGTACTGAATCAAAGAATCTGGGATAATATTTTATTGGATTAATCTGTACAGAATTATAAAGAATATCATTGAACCATCATTTTTGTAAATTCTGTATAGTTGGGTTCGTAAGTTGAACAAATTTTTTTATACGATTCAACGATTGGAGAAAAGAGACATTTGTATTTAATTAAAAATTCATGATAAAATATCTAAAATATTAATTACCATTCTTATAAATATGAATTAAAAAATAAAGGTTCCTATAAATATTATATGCATTTATTAATTGTAATAGTTTTCATAAATCTAAAGATATATACATTTTTAAGATAACTCATTTAATATCGATTAGTAATCTTCTTACTGGATCATGTCCATACATACATACATATACACAGACATATAAATGCGATCGTATGAGAAATCAAATATTCGTGAGAAATGTTAAGTCAAAGAACGTATATGTTGAATCAACGTATCATTTCGTGATTCAACAAAAATATTGAATCAAAGTGAAAATAATCATTCTGTCTTTGATTCAACACTTGTTGAATCATGAAATAACACATTGATTCAACATTTCTCACACTTCTCATTACTATTTATTTTCTCACATTATCCATATATGTGTGTGTGTTAAATTTTTTATAAACTTATTGGAGTTGTTTAGTTTAATTATAATTAGTTTTTATTTTAAAACCTTATGCATATGATATGTATATATATATTAATAAATATGTCTTTGTTTTTTATGTTTCATTGCTTGTTAAATACATTTTCTTTCTACTTAATGAATAACTTTTTATTTTTTGCGTTTTGTAAAGAGATATTTTATACGTACACCCTTTCTTTTGCTAATCATGCAATATTTCTCTTTATGTGAAAGAAAGATTAAAAAACATGTGAAATAAGATATATATATATATATATATATACACACAATTAGTAAAATTTAATGAAAGTAGGATGTAATGTGGTTTATAAATGAAGAAAGAAGATGATTATAAAAAAATAGTGGAGTATTAAATAATAAAAAAAAAAAAAAAAGGATGAAGGGAAATGAAATGTTGGTAAAAGAGTGGAAAAAAGCAAGGGATGGTGGTGTGGTGTGTGTGGTGTCTCTTTCCAGTTGTCCGTTAAATTTGATTGGAAAATCGAGAGACAAAAATGGGGAGGGGGTGCAGATTGCCAGATTGAGGAGGTGTAGTGTAAGGCGTGAAGGTGAAATTGAGGCGGCCCTGGCCCTGATTTTCCGTCCTTTTCCTCACTAACGCGACCAGACCAGACCAGACCACCACTTCTTCATTCATGCCATTTCCCATTTGCCAATTGCTAATCCCCATTCTTTTTCTTTTTATTTATTGTTTTTTATCATACCCCGTTTTTATAGTGTGTGCTCGAAGGTCGACCGTACAAGGCTTCTGATTTCACAAGGTTCTCATAATCGTATAATGGTTGGAGTTTGGGCGTTGAAATTTTTAGGTATTCGACGCATACACAATGTTTTTAGGTGCATTACTATGGAATTCAAACCAAATTCTATTTAATTTGCAACCTCCATGTGAATGCATACGAAAGAGAACATTGGGCTATTTTAACTTTTTTAGAAAGTGATACTTATATATACACTCCTCACTCAAAGTTTCATTTATTTCTTATCTGAGGTATTAATGTAATGTGATTTCTAATATCAAATGAATCATTAATTCATTATAAGCTTATCATATATCATTTTAAATTCTCATTAAATTTAACACAAAGGCATAAGAATTTGTCATTCATAAAATTTTATTTGCGTTTAAAAATTAATCTTAAATTGATCAATTTACTATTTAAAAATTTCATATTTAATGGCAAACTTTAAATATACGTCTACAAAGCCGTCGAAATCTAAATGACGGCTTCGGCTTTTATTATAATAAATAATTGCATTTACCTCTCTTCTTTTTTACTTGGGTTTTCATTTTAAAATCTTTTGTAGAGCATGTCAGAGTATCATTTCTGGCAATACCCAATATGATTTTGATTCATGCTTATATAAGTTGAAAGAATATTATTGAAAAACTATATTTGAAGATGTTTCACAATTTTGTCAAGGGCAGGGATGTGATCAAGTGAACCAAGATAGTCGTAATCTATTTAAATTCAACTATAGTTAAATGAGTAGAAACTAAACTTGAACTTAACATAAAGCTTGTTTAATAAATGAGATCACTATGCTGATTAAAGGAGTTCATATGTAATATATAACATGAGTCAAATAACAATGTATTATACATAGAAGGGAATAGTATTAAATAAAAATTAGTTAATGTGTAATTAAATGTTTATAATAAGTAAGCAGCTAAAATTAGAAGTTCATTTCCATGGCTCTTAATATACACTTATTCCATCGAATGATAAAAACTCGTACATATAGTGGTGATATAAGACTCCAAATTATAAAACCTTTCCCATTGTGTTCTCCAAAATCTACAAGAAAAGCTGAAAAGGGGAGGGAGGGAAAGCCTTCCAAATCATCATCTCCCTCCTCTATCTTTCCAAAAATACCAAATTAGGCGAATAAATTTGGAGGTGATTCCTTCCTCTTCCATTCTTTCCCTTGTAAAAGATTTGAACAACACAGACACATAATTATTATTATTATTATTACTTCAGTCATATCCTTTCCCCTTCACCACTTTCCTTTCTCCTCCAACAACTAAAGGATCGATAACGTTTAATAATTCTGGTCATATCCAACCAGTGCTTTTCTATGTCATTATGTTTTTTTTTTAAATGGAATGAAATACATATTCATATATATTGTAGCCATTTATCAATTAAGCATGCATACTTCAATATAAAGTATAAACCCACCCACAAGGAAAGGAATGGCAGCTCCCAAAAGAAAACGTATAACTGATTATAACAATGTATCCAATAAGTATTCCACCACAAAGAAACAACTGTCTAAGGGAGATATCAGTAGGCAGCTCGTTGAACTTAGTAGCAGCATCCATGAACATGTGCAGATGAATCATTTTACAAAAAAACGATACAATCATTTCCTAACAAAACCAACCTCCTTACTAGCTAGCGTAATGGTTACAGGATCTGGGCAGCAGTGTTCAATTTCTCTGCTAAGCTCAGTTGTGTCCTTGTGATGCTTGACAAGTATAGTAACAGCAATTGGTCCTACCATATAAGAAAAATAACAAACAATATCAGCTACTGGATCCAATTGGTTGAAACCATGCTTTTGATCCATCAACTAGGATTCAAGTTACCAACTGATCCAATCAACAAAATCACTTGTTCAGTTTAACAACGTCACTTCACTTTAGCAAACACTTATTATTTACTCTTCAGATTAGATTAGATTAGATTAGATTAGATTATATAAAACACTTCCTGCCTAATACAATCCTAGCAACGACCTAGCATGTGTTTGCAAATATTGCAATGATCCTAACAATCTTCACAAACATTAGGTTATTTTGGAACATCTAACATGTAAACCTTGAACAGGGCTTCTCTTTTGGGATGAAGAAATATTGTAAAATGAATCTTTTTCTAGGATTGAGTGCATCTTTCTTTACCTGTAGGTTATCATTCACAAGTTTATCAAAAGCCGATTGGGAAATCTTTGGAACAGAGGATACGGTATCTGATATAAATCTTCCGACGGTGTTATCCGGTGCAACACGACCTTCCTGAAAAATGAAAACAGATGTTCAATCACAAACACACTTGTAAAAAGCTTGTAACGAGAATAATTAGTATGAAATCAGTCTCACCACAACAGCATCAACGTATCTGTAGGTATCATCTATTAATGCAAGCAATCGTTCCATTGTGGCTTCCATTCCTTCCATATCAGTAGGGAGTTTGTCAACTGATGTGGTCTTGAGAATTTCAACTACACTCAAGAGATATCATATATTTGTTTGACCATCAGTCCCCTTGAAAAGTCAGGAGAATTTCAAATTTTCACTGAGATCAAGAATAGGTGCATTAACCATGACCATGTCTCAAAATTAGTTATGCTAACCTTAAAAGCATTGATCGCCTTCAATATGTTTTTATGATCTATGATTATGCTTCAATAACAACATGCACTTGTCCACAGTAAAGTAACAGAAAACGAAACTTTGAAACATCCTACACATACTGAGGAATATACTCTATTATCTCAAAAAAATAATGGTTTAAACTTTTATCTTTCTGTTTTTCTATACGATTCAAAATGGTTTCTTAAATTCTACTAATCAACATGCCATTTGCTATTTGATATAACCATTGGCTATTAAATGAATAGATGAAAAGAGAATGTGCCAACACATACATCCAACACGCTCAGCTTCAACCATTCGCAGATCCAAAGGTATTTCTTGAAACTGAGCAGCGAGTTGCTGATCTCCCAAAGACAAGTTAATTGAGACAAAAGCTTTTATAGAAGCTTCCCCATTTGTGAATCCAGTGTCCACCGTCAGATGAACTGGGTTTGCAACCTCTCTAGAATAAAATTCATGAATAAGTGCACTACCACCAGTGACACCAAATCCAGTGGAAAACCTAAACAGTTAAGAGATGTGCACAATAAATTATTAGAACTGTTTGTAAGCATATAAATAGACAAAATAGATTTTTTTACAGTTGTCATTGATTAATAAACCAAGAAAGTTTTAAAAACAACGTAATTATATACCATTCCCACAGAAATGATTTGCTATTACACGTGTCACGAAAAGCAGGTAACTAAATTTGAGGTATCTGTCAATGTATGAGGTCTTTACCTCCTCCACATTGGCCGTGGACCGGTCCGGGGGGGGGGGGGGGGGGTGTTGACTGGGCAAAGGGGGGGTTGCCCTTGTTTTCAGAATATGATGTCAAACCACATCTTGATGATCTCCTAAATGCTAAAGATTCAAACATTTGTACCTACCTTTCATTCAAGAGTTTTTTCTAATCTCCGTAACTGCCAGTTGCTTTAATTCCCACAAGATTGCTTTGCAATTACATGGTTTGGTTACCAGCTGGGTTTTAATTTCTCATTTCATGTTTCACAAAAGAACGTGTCTACCCTATGACCAGTGGAATAACAAATGACCTACTCACATGGATAACAGTCTAACACAAAGCTCAGGATATCAAAAAAGATCTATATTCACGGCATCTAGAGGACTGTTATGATGGTATCTA
Organism: Centrapalus pauciflorus; assembly: GCA_020465985.1. Lineage (NCBI taxonomy): Eukaryota > Viridiplantae > Streptophyta > Magnoliopsida > Asterales > Asteraceae > Centrapalus > Centrapalus pauciflorus. The sequence goes on along the minus strand of JAANYP010003880.1, from coordinate 737,502 downwards.
CAATGTTCAGAGCAAAAGGCGCCAACTGCAGAAAAATGCTATCAAATTTGCTTAGCCGGTACAATTCCAATTTTCTGCTATTCCAGCACTTACACATTTTAAATGTACAAGTTACACAAGAGTTTGAAATTTAAAAAATCCAGTGGAATATAAGATGAAAAGGCTAAAAAAAATGTGATCCCTTTCCACCTATACAATGCACACTCCGCAATAATTTAAAGATGACACAATGAAACCCTCAATCATCTACACCTCTCGGTATCAGACTATCAGTTAACTAGAAATACTAAGCTCTTTTGATTTAATAAACAAAGACAAATACGAAGCTCTTTTCATTTAGTAAACAAAGACAAATACTTAGCTCTTTTCATCAAGTGACTTCCCATTTAGTGAACTAAGACAGATTCTAAGGTAACCTTAGAAATACGTAGTCAAGTAGCAACAGGTTATCATTTTTTAACTTATGGTCATGCATACAGAATTAGATGTCATGACATGAGGACGATTCAACCACATGAAGTCGTAATTTATAACATGAGACAATTGTGCAAATTCACAATATAACAGATAAGAATCAACGATATTGCTGAGGAATTACCATCCAACAATCACTTCTTTCGGATTCACCTTCTGGTGTGACGACAACATATTGTGATGATAATCAATATCCAGGGCAACCTTGCAACATGATACAGGAGAATATGAAAGCAGTGTCAGGTGAAAATCCAACATATCTTAAGCCTGAAATAAATTACAAATTACTATGAAACTATTGGAGTTCCAATTTCAACCATAAATCAAGTTTTCCCACCTCTAGCTTATGTTGAACCTAAAAACTAAGTGCTGTTAGGCATTATTATTATTGTTATATGTTAACTCATTAAGCAATTAGTTGCTACTTGCTACTCCCAATTTTTACAGGCAAAGTAAAGAGCAAGCTGGACCATCTGCTTAGTTCTATTTTCTGATACCATCCTGTCACCTCCTTGCTTTAAACAAGCTTTAGACATAATGTGATATATTATGGCTGCTGTTATTTATTCCTCGGATTAAGCAGGCTTGTTTAAAGTAAAGATGTGACAGGATATTAATTTATAATGCAACAATTATATTTCTTCCCCAATTATCAATCAAGCTAAATCGGATTTTTACGGAACGTTAACACTAACAATTGGAACTTCATCATAATTACAGATTAGGTAATTTTAACGCTAACCTGATCAGACGATTCGTTGTGAGGAACTACATACGAATTACGAATGTCTACGGTGCCGTCGGGAAGAACAGATCCAAGAAGCGTTCCAATCACTCTCTCAGCCTGGTCCGGTCGTCTTACAAAACAATCGCAGATGTTGAAGATAACAAGAGGGTGAACCTTGGCTGACAGACTAGTAGACAATGGAACGAACTGCAACACTGTTTGATCCGCCGACGCCATGGATACTGGTTCGACTCTTGATTGATCGGAGAAACTGAGATTTGATGGAGCAGAGAGATGTTGCTAGGGTTTAGGAAGTAAATTGATCGGGGACCGAAGAGATGGCTATCTGTCTATCGAAACCAAGGCCCACACATCAGCCCACAAAGGTACAAATGATGAAAAAAATGATCATCACGCCTAGGCCCAGCCCAATATGTCTAATTTACTCATTTGTTTATTCACCCATGTAATAATAACCAGTTTATTTACCATTTAGCAGTGTAATAGTCAGATTTATTTGAATAGTAATTAACCTTTTTCTTTATAAACTACAGTTTTAGAAGAAATTAAAGAATCTGGTATTATATAACATAAATTATGAATAATATCTAACAGATGCAAATCAATATTTAGTTTATATCATAAAAAATAGAATACAAAGTTATTAATGTAAATTATGTTCCAACAATATACAATCGGCAAATTAGTTAAACAATTAAAGGATATTAAAAAAATCTCAAAAGATTTATTCTAAGATAATATTTTGGGATTTTCTGAATATATATGAAAATCAAGCATTAATACATTTTTAATAAGTATAGATAATAAAATATGCAAATAAGTTAACAAATGAAAAAATAAATTAAATAATAGATAATTAATTAAATTAAGTATAAAAATAATTTTAATAAGTAAATCTAAATTATGTTTAAAAATAAATAGGTATAAATAATAATAATAATAATAATATATATTTTAAAGATTTTAATACTAATTTGTTAAATTAATATTTCAAATTTAAAATCAAAAATAAAAATTTAAGAAAAGTACTAAAAGTGAAATTAATTTAAATAGTTGAGGAACCAAACTTGTAATTGAGAAAATGACAAAATCGTTATTTTTTAAAATTTTAGAAACATATTGATTGTTTCTGCAAGTAAAAAGTGATTTGAGAGACTACCACTGCAACTTTAAAAGTTTAAGGATTGTTTTCATAACTTTAAACAAACCACAGGGACCATTTCTGTAATGTACTCTTAAATTAATAATCCCACCAAGTTTATGACTATTAACCATTGTTTTAACTCTTTTAATATTGAATAGAGTAAATTATATTTTTCATCCATGTGGTTTAGTGGAAATTGCATGTTTCGTCCATGTGCTTTAAAAATTACAAAAGTCATCCCTATTTTAAAAATTATGCACTCTAATGGTCCTTGCCTCTAACACCGTTAATGTTGATGTGTTAACCCAAGTGCAATTTTGACATTTTAACATCCTTCATCTTCAACTTCCTTTTTCTATGAATAAATGTTTATTTTGAATATTAAATTCATGAATATGATGGTACCTTCATAATCTAAATCCAATATAGAAATACTAACACTAACATATATTACAAATTCTTAATTATAGAACATTGTTGTGTGTGTTTAAATCAACAAAGTTAAAGGAAACATCATAGTAGAAAAAGAAAACACAAAATCTATTATTGTATGTTAGATGAATACAAAAGGAACGCAAAGAAAAACCCACATCATAACATTATAAAGTGATGCAAACAAAAATCATAAAACCGACAACTTACGATTCAAAGAGGACCAAATCTTTTCATTCAAAGGATTTTTTTGCAACATTTGATTTATTGTGAACAAATTTTTTACAGTCAAATGCATATACTCATTCTATGACAATAATTTCAAAGCATCTCTTTCAACTAGATAACCTTCTTCCAACAATATCCAGATCTATAAACATCAGCGTTTAGCATTACACTCATCAAGTACATTACAAATAATCTAAACTAATCTGAAAGATTAAACTACAATTTGCCAATGAAACCAAACTACTAGCACCAAACTCCACAAAATCCTTCGTAAACCAACCATAATTCTTTACTATGACTGTTATATTATATGTATGTCTTTCTTTCAATCAAGACAACAATATCCACAGAAAATCAAGGTATGGTACTTGTCGGTAGTAGAGACGATGGTCAGCGGCCGGAGAGCCCGTCAACGACGTCCTTAGGGAGAGGGGAAGGTTTGCGGTGCCTCTTAATTCTCCATTGTGGTGGTGGGGAGCGTACAGAGGATCGGGGGAGGTCAGCGGCACCAACGGGCTGGGGTGCGATTATGCGAATGGGACATGTCGTGAAAGAGAGAAGTGAGAAGGAACAACCATTCCCAGCCAACAAGCTTTGGATATAGATTTGTTTTATCAATGTTTTATTGATATATACGAATTTAGTATTTAAAATAAAGATAAATTCATAATCAAAAAAAGGTTAAAGATTAAGGATGTTAAAATGACCAAATTGCCATTGGGTTAACGACTCAACATTAACGGTGTTAGAGACAAGCACCATTAGAGTGCATAATTCAATAAATTAAAATATAACTAATGTCAATATTTTTTTCGTTAATTCCACAATTGATCCATTTAATTAATACCATGATATTAATCTAATCAATGGACATTAGATTAATCTAATTTATGAACGAAATTGTATCTACAGTTTTACACTAAATTTAGGTTTTTTAATGTTACGTATATATAAACAATCGAAAGTGAAATGGAGAAGATTATAAAAGGAGAGAAGTTGATTATATTAATTAAAGTAAAAGAAAAGAAAAGAAAGGAAAAGGAAGGGCAGAAATGATTAATTAAGGAGGGCCCCTGAAACGCACACCTCCATTTCAAATGGATTGTTGTACGTGGAATTATTAGAATCTATAACAAAACAAACATACATACATATACATTTTTCCTTCTTTTTTTTTTTTTTTTAATGATACAAAATAAGCAAACGCAAATTAACAGATCGACTTTCAGTGGATCCATCAATCACTTGTTCTTGAATGGAATGGCTCTGATCACCACTTGATGGTATAATGCTGCTAATGCTGCTCCGATGAATGGTCCCACCCAGAATACCCACTGCATATATATTATATATCACAATTAGTTAATTTACTTTATAACTAGGTTATTACCCATGTATTACATGGGTTAACTTTAGAAATTGATATTCATATATATGTATAATATAATAATTATATGAATAATAAAATTCGATGATGATCTTTCTTTCTCGTTTTTCTTTCTTTTTCAATGGAAAAACATTTATGGCAAACGCAAAATTAAAATGCCAGATGATTCAAGCAAATCGTTTGAATAAATTGTTAGATCCTTTGTGCAAATGGTAAATGACTGTCTTACGACAGTGCACACGTATGCTTTATTCTAGATTCCTTAATTCATGTCTCATCTACTCATTCGTAGATTTTAATTTATGGAACTCTTTGTTTTGCAAGTATCTTGGTTGTTGCTAATTATTAATTCAGCTTTTAATGCAAAATTTTACACACACACACACACACATATATATATATATAGAGAGAGAGAGAGAGAGAGAGAGAGAGAGAGAGAGAGAGGTGAGCAGGTAGGCTTACGTGGTCATTCCATGCGTGGTCCTTGTTGTAAATGATGGCAGCTCCCAAACTCCTTGCTGGGTTGATTCCGGTTCCCGTGATGGGAATCGTCGCCAAGTGCACCAGAAACACCGCGAATCCAATAGGCAACGGCGCCAATATCTGTTTCAATCCCCATGCATCCATATTTAATTAAATATGATGAATTAATTACAAAGTATAGTATATATATAAATACACCCCCAAATCCTCCAAATTTTAATTATTAATTACACAGATCTATCTGGAATTAATATATGGGTACATACCGGAACATGAGAGTCGCGAGCGCTGCGTTTGGCATCCGTGGCTGAGAAAACGGTGTAAACCAGAACGAATGTACCAACTATTTCAGCACCAAGGCCGTCTCCCTTGGTGTAACCGTGGGCGATGGTGTTAGCGCCACCGCCGTTTACCTTATACTGGTTGCCACCTTCGAACCCCCTAACAACCCCGGCGCCGCAAATCGCACCAAGACACTGCATAACCATGTAGTACAACGCCCTTGTCAACGACAACTTTCTCCCCAGAAACAACCCGAATGTCACCGCCGGATTAATATGTCCACCTACATACATACAAATTAAAATAACTCAATTAATCATGCATATCCTCATCGGTCATCATCCTAATCCTAATCTTAAACCTAAATATATATATATATATATATAATTAAAATTCCATCATTGGAAAGTAAAAGCCAAATTAAAAGGCACTAATATAATTAATAAATTTATTTATTGCATATATATGTACCTGAGATTCCGGCGGTGCAATAAACGAGTGCAAAGATCATTCCCCCAAATGCCCAGGCGATACCTTGGATACCCACGGTGGAGCATTTTGTCGGCGACTTAACAACTCCCATTACCGTCAAAACAGACACGTATAAAAACAGGAAAGTTGCAATGAACTCTGCAATCCCAGCTCTGTAAAAAGACCAGGAAGACAGCTCCGATGGCTCAAACAAAGGAGCCGGTGGTGGTTCTTCATAATCCTTATCTGGGACTTGCGCTGCCGTCCCAATCGGCTGTCTTTCTCGGAACTTGTTAGCTCCCAATCTAACATCCTCTTCCTTTCCCTCCATATATAGATATATTTCTTATTTCTGTGTCAGTCGCCGGAAAGATGCTTTAATTGTTTTATGTGGAAACCGGTGAATGTGAGTGAGTGAGTATCGGGAAGAGAGTGGTGGGTTATATATATATATTAGGGGAATAAGTAGTGGTGGGGTATGGCCGATGGCGGGCTGAAAATGTGTCTGTTTTATTTTATCACCGTCCATGGCTTCATAATGGAAGTGAGGTCGCTTTACTACTGCAAATGGACAACGACGTCGGTTTGGTCGGCTAACCTCTCCCTCCATGCATCCCACCTGGCGAAATACTGACCACACACGTGTCTACTGAAGAACGTTAGGCTGTGTTCGGACTGCTGTGATGACGACTCACACCGCCCCATATACCATACACCTCACATTTTATATCACCAACAAAACTACAATTTATATGCAATATATATTATTGGGTAAACTATATAAATGGTCCTTATTGTTTTTTTTTTTATGATTATAAAAACGGTCCTTTAATTTTTAAAATTATGTAGACAGCCTCTCAACTATTATTTGCTTTTAGAAATGATTCATTTTCAGTTAATTCAATGTTAACTTTTTAAAAATGATGATTCTACATATTTATTGCTACAAATATGTTATTAAATACAACATCTTTTTACTAATCATATTATATTTGTCAAATATTTAATTATTTTGAATCATGTGTATTTTTTTAGATATTTTAATAAACATATAAAATAATTTTTTAGTTATATATATTGACTAATACAGATTATGTATGATTCAGATTTTAACAAAAAATTAGTTTGTTACCAAGATTAATCGATTTCAAACTTCTCAACCCGTAATCAAGATTCAAAAGACAAACGAAAATCGATAACCTTTAACACCTTCGTTATACGAATAATAAACAGGATTCTTACGTAGACTAAATTATATATATAAGGCAGAAATTAAAGCAAAGTAAAGAGAGAGAGCAACACCGGTATTTACGTGGAAACCCAAAACGGGAGAAAACCACAGGCGGAGGAGACCACCGAGAGAAATCCACTATCAACAATGATGATTACAATGCTTGTGATTGAAAAGAAATTAACCTAAAGGTTAGGTACTTTTGGAGAAAACTACCGTGAGGGTTTTGTGAGTTTAGCGCACGCAAGCCAAGGAAAGAAGAAAATTTCAGTGTATGCCCCCTTTTTCCCTATGCGCAAACCCTTTAGAAGAATTCCAATCCTGGGGCATCAAGTGTGTGGGCCCAAAAGGAAAAACAAAATTAAATCAAGTTTAACATACTTGATTTAAATACATTTCTTGCACTAGGTACAAGTATGTGATGCACACACTCCTTCACTACACAAAGTACAAGTGACTAATGCAGAATTGTTGGAGTCAATAAATTACAATCTCCACCTTTGACTCCACAAAATTCATTAAACCCACATCTTCATGAATCCATCTCTTGATTCTGAAAATTGTAACGGACCTCCATAAAAGAAGTAAACTTCATAACTCCATAAAACCAATCATCATCAATTCATCATCAACGATAGCAAACATATTGATTTCTCCAAAAATTTCATCAATAAGTACTAGTCTCCTCCGCCGAGACCTCTCACGGTCTCATGATGCCACGGATGCCGACCAAGTTTGAAAATAAATCAAACTTAGCCGAAGGTAGGACTTTAGTCATCATATCTGCAGGATTTTCATGAGTAGAAACTTTCACTACATTGAAGTCCCCCTTAGCAATGACCTCTCGCACAAAGTGATAACGTACATCAATATGTTTAGTGCGCTCGTGAAACATTTGATCCTTTGCCAAGAAAATGGCACTTTGATTGTCACAACATATAGAATCCACAATCTGATCATCACCAAGGTCATTGAATAAGCCTTTAAGCCACATCGCCTCTTTGAAACCTTCGGTAATAGCCATGTACTCCGCCTCGGTTGTAGATAGAGCAACCGTAGGTTGCAAAACAGCCTTCCAACTAATTGCACATGAACCCATGGTGAATACATAACCAGTAAGAGAACGACGACCATCCAAGTCACCCCCATAATCGGAATCAACATAACCTTTCACACCATCTCTCGTAGTCCCGAAATGCAAACTCATATCTCTAGTACCCGACAAATACCGAAAAATCCACTGCACGGCCTTCCAATGTTCTTTCCCTGGATTTGCCATATAGCGACTTACCATGCTAACAGCATAGGACAAGTCTGGTCTTGTACAAATCATAGCATACATAAGTGACCCAACAGCACTAGAGTAAGGAACTCGAGACATGTATGCCTTTTCCGCATCAGTAACAGCGGATAAAGCAGCTGATAATTTGAAATGAGCGGCTAATGGAGTACTTACCGCTTTGGCATCATTCATATTGAATCTTTTCAACACCTTATCAATGTAGCTACTTTGACTAAGTGTTAATGTACCATTCTTCCGGTCTCTTATGATCTCCATACCAAGGATTTTTCTAGCATTACCCAAATCTTTCATTTCAAACTCTTCATTCAACTGATCTTTAACTCTTTGAATGTCTTTCTTGCTCTTCGCGGCTATTAGCATATCATCCACATAAATCAATAAATAGACAAAAGAACCATATTCACATCTCCTCGTGTAGACACAACTATCATGTAAACATCGCAAGAAACCATGTGAGATCATAAAACTATCAAATCTTTTGTACCATTGTCGTGGTGACTGCTTCAATCCATATAAAGACTTCTTTAATCTGCATACCATGCTTTCTTTACCAACACTTACGAAACCTTCCGGTTGGTCCATGAATATGTCCTCCTTTAACTCACCATGTAAAAATGCAGTTTTAACATCTAACTGCTCAAGCTCTAAATCATGCAAAGCAACAATACCCAATAATGCACGTATAGAAGTATGCTTAACAACAGGTGAGAAAATATCCGTAAAATCAATACCTGGAATCTGACTGAATCCCTTCGCCACTAGTTGTGCTTTATATCTTGGAGCTTCAACTTCAGGTATCCCTTCTTTCTTCTTATAGATCCACTTACATTTAATGGCTTTCTTCCATTTAGGAAGAGGAACAAGCTCCCATGTACCATTCTTGTGTAGAGACTCCATTTCATCATGCATCGCCACTATCCACTTTTCTGCATCTTTGGAACCAATTGCTTCCACATAAGTAGATGGTTCCTCAACTGTATCAATCTCAAGAGCCACACTGAATGCACATGCTACTACTTCTGCTTCATCATATCTTCTCGGACGAGTAATTTGCCTTCGACATCGGTCCCTAGCAATGCAAGGTTGTAAATTAGATGATGGTTGATTAGAAGCACCATCATCATCATTACTAGGAGCCGAAAATACAGGAGGCTGTGAAGTAGTAGTCATAGATGTCACTGTGGGACTACTAGGTAGCTCCACCTCAACTCTAGATCTGTCAGAAGAAATAGAAACATCTCTCTTTGGTTGCTCAGAATCAGAAGGCTTGCATAACATTGACTCTTCATCAAAAATCACATCTCTACTGATAATGGTCTTTCGAAGCTCTGGACACCATAATCTGAAACCTTTTACCCCAGACTTGAACCCAAGAAATACACACTTCACTGCTCTTGGTTCTAACTTTCCATTATCAACTTTGGCATATGCGGGACACCCAAAAATCTTCAAGTCAGAATAATTAGCCGGTTTGCCCGACCACATCTCAATAGGAGTTTTCTTGTCAATGGCATATGAAAGACAACGATTAATAATATAACAAGCTGTCGATGCGGCTTCGGCCCAAAACGACTTTGCCAACCCAGAATTTGACAACATACATCGAACCTTTTCCATAATCGTCCGATTCATTCGTTCTGCCACGCCGTTTTGTTGGGGAGTGTGAACAACCGTGTGGTGTCTAGTAATGCCTTGAGAAGTACAAAAAACATTAAACTCCTCCGAACAAAATTCCAAACCATTGTCGGTTCGGAGATACTTGACTTGCTTGCCGGTTTGCTTCTCTATCATTGTCTTCCAATCTCGAAAAGTAGCAAACACATCACTTTTATGTTTCAAGAAAAATGCCCAAACCTTACGAGAGTAATCATCAATAACAGTCAACATGTAAACCGCACCGCCATGTGACTGAACTTTTGCCGGTCCCCAAAGATCAGAATGCACATACTCGAGAATCGCCTTGGTAGTATGAGTCGAAGTAGAAAATGAGACTCTCTTCTGCTTCCCAAATACACAATGCTCTCAGAATGGAAGCTTTTCAGTCACTTGACCACATAAGAGATTTCTCCCACTCAACTCCCTCAAACCGGCCTCACTAATGTGACCGAGCCTCATGTGCCATAACTTTGTCTTTTGTGTAGCAGACAAAGAAGAAGAAACAACTTCAGAATCACCCATGATGGTATTACCGTCCAACACATACAAATCGGCACTCTTTCGATTACCCTTCATATAGACAAGCGATCCTCTTACTACTTTGATAACTCCACCTTCACCAACGAACTTGTAGCCTTTTATATCAAGAGCACTAAGTGAAATCAGATTTCTTTTAAGAATAGGTACATGCTTCACATTACCCAATGTTCGGATTATCCCGTCGTACATTCTGATTCGAATATTACCTTGACCCACAACCTTGCATAATGCACCATTCCCAACACGAACTGAGCCCGAGAAACTCTCATAAGTGGAAAACCAGTCACGATTAGGACACATGTGGAAAGTACATCCCGAATCAAGAATCCACTCGAGCGATGTCGATGAAGCATCGTCCATAACAACCATCAATTCACTCGTGTCGTCTTCCACTACATCCGCTTGTGCTTGATTAGAAGACCCTTTTCCCTTGTCTTTGTTCTTATTCTGAAGTTTGTAACACTCATCAATTACATGTCCCTTTCTCTTACAAAAATTGCAAAACTTTTTCTTGACCTTTGACTTAGACCGTGATCTCCCCGAGTTCTTGGAATCTTTCTCTGTTTGTCTTCCTCTCACAATAAGACTTTCAGTCTTAGGACCAGTCACAATCTGTTTTTTCTCCTTTGAGTTCAACGAACAATAAACTTCCTCCAACGATAAAGTATCTCGGCTATAAATGATGGTATCCATAAAATTGGCAAAAGATGGTGGCAGTGAACACAAAAGAATTAAACCCAAATCTTCCTCATCATACGACACATCCAAGTTCTTCAAATCGCTAACGATCTCTTTAAACTTCGAAATATGTTCGGTAATAGAGCCACCTTCATGTAGCCGATGAGTATACAACCTTTGCTTCATGTGCAATTTGTTGGGTAAACTTTTGGTCATCAACAACTGTTCCAACTTTAACCATATTGCAGCCGCACTTTCCTCCTCACAAACATCCTGTAAAATATCATTCGACAAATGTAGTCGAATCTGCGACAAAGCCTTTAAATCATTATAATCCTTTTTTTCCTCAGACCATGAATCAGGCATATTGGTACGTCCCTCTATACACCAATGTAAATCCATTTGAATCAACGCATCTCTCATTTTAACCTTCCACAACGGAAATCTAGTGTTCCGATCAAGGAGCGGTAAATCATACTTTAACATTGCCATAGTCGTACAAACCAATTAAGAATATGAAAATAAATTATTCGCAATCAAACTAGTCTCTGATACCACTTGTTACCAAGATTAATCGATTTCAAACTTCTCAACCCGTAATCAATATTCAAAAGACAAACGAAAATCGATAACCTTTAACACCTTCGTTATACGAATAATAAACAGGATTCTTACGTAGACTAAATTATATATATAAGGCAGAAATTAAAGCAAAGTAAAGAGAGAGAGCAACACCGGTATTTACGTGGAAACCCAAAACGGGAGAAAACCACAAGCGGAGGAGACCACCGAGAGAAATCCACTATCAACAATGATGATTACAATGCTTGTGATTGAAAAGAAATTAACCTAAAGGTTAGGTACTTTTGGAGAAAACTACCGTGAGGGTTTTGTGAGTTTAGCGCACGCAAGCCAAGGAAAGAAGAAAATTTCAGTGTATGCCCCCTTTTTCCCTATGCGCAAACCCTTTAGAAGAATTCCAATCCTGGGGCATCAAGTGTGTGGGCCCAAAAGGAAAAACAAAATTAAATCAAGTTTAACATACTTGATTTAAATACATTTCTTGCGCTAGGTACAAGTATGTGATGCACACACTCCTTCACTACACAAAGTACAAGTGACTAATGCAGAATTGTTGGAGTCAATAAATTACATAGTTGTATTTGTCTTTTATTTTAAAAATTAAAACTTGTATTTGTTTTTCCTGATAAAACGTGTAAGCGACATGTAGCACTAATGTTCTCATTTATTATATAAAATTTTTGGTAGATATAGTAACTTAACATTTTTATTATAAACACTTATGTTTATAAGTGTTGTATGTTCATTTTAAAAATTAATAATTAGATGATTGTTATTACAAAAGATAGTGTTAGAAGATTATAGTATGTTTTAGGTTATGTTGCTTCTACTTGTACAACAATAATTTGAAAATGAGATTAATTTGATAATGAGTCTTTAAGTATTTGAATTTTCATTTTAAACTTGTAAATTTATCTTAAAAGACATGTAAAACTATGATGTCATCAATGCGTCGAAAATAAACACCACAAAATCCTAAATATATGGTTAGGATAAGGGGATCGTACCCACATGGTAGGCATGATATCGGTGATGTCATTTTCCATCCCCGTCCCCATCCAAATCGGGTAATGAACTTTCCTTTACATCTTTGACCCTATCGAGTATCCAAACTGAGAATCCTAATCAGGATGTTACGACCATCTCCACAGATGTTACAATTGATGGAACAATCGTCCAACAATTTTTCAATTGGACTCGTAGAAAAAATGTATTATATTAGAATGAAAAACTAAAATACATATATCATACAGGTAAGATTAAAAGTCCATGTACCATATAGGCAATTTTGGAAAAGTGCGTTGTATTGTTTTGATTTTAACTCTTTTATCCAAGATGATAATTTCACAATTACCTTTTGAAGGTAAATGCAAACATGATAAAACTGTGAGTAAGGATAAAATAATTATTTTAGTTTAATTATTGCGTATGATAAAAATCACCCACTTTTGGTTAAAGCTTGTAACGTTGTTTTTTTATGTTTAAGAAAACCACATTTCTAATTCCTACTTTTAAGTAGTAATGACTTATGGCATGCCAACACTCACTCAATGATATAAAGTATTGACAAGCACCATGTTTTATTTTATTATATTTTTTTTGCATATATGAAAATCGCTATTGTATCTTAAAATTTATATCCGAAGATCAAGCTTAAGAGAAAAGATAAATCTTCTATCTATACTATTAAAAGAGTAACTAAATGTCACATGATATACTCTCATTTAATTTGACACATGTCGCTCTCTCATTTTGCCACGTCATTATAACACCTCGATCCCGAGTGGACCTACCTCATCTAACCAAAAACAAACTAAATTATTTATCAAACTTCCAAAACTTCACATAAATTTCAACTGATCTCAATTAACAAAATAGAGCAAAACCAACTTAATTAACGTTCACGATCTCTATTTATTAAAACAAATAAAATAGCTAAGGCCTCGTTTGTTTTTCGTTCAGAGCCTCTTAAAAACATCTGAAGTCTAAAGTTCAGATCTATAATAAATTAAGACTGTTTGTTTAAATTCAGACTTAAGAGGTTGAAACCTCTGAATTTTCCTCTGAATTAAGAGATTGAGAGTTGTCTGAATTAAATTAAGAGCCTCTTAATTTCAGATCTTAAGACCTCCTCTTAATTTCAGACGTGGTTTTCAGACTTCAGACATTTAACCTCTTAAAAAACAAATACCACCTAACATAATTCTAATCCTCCAATAGTAGTCAACTCTCTGCACACTGCCCATCATCACCCCTGAGTACCTGTCGAAAGAAAGAACACAACATGAGCCAAACGCCCAGTACGGAGATCGATTACAAGTGCAACGAATACAAATTCAAAGACTAAGGAATGATTTGAAAATAAGTTTCTTAAAAAGGAGAGCTTTGAAAATGGTTTTTCTTTAAAATAAATATCCACCTCCACACCAATCAAACAATGAATATAATGGCTGAAGCAACAATGGTTGAGTTATATTTACCGAGCGTCCTAACGTCACAAACGATAATCAATCTCACAATCACTCTCACACTCAATTCTACACTGAGTGCGCCACCTCAGTGCATCTGGCCGGAAGGAGTGTATGGCATTACACCTCACTTCCGCAAAACTCATAACATAGCCTAGGATGCATCCATACGCCTCCCTGAAATAATCAACAGCTCATTTCCCGAGCTAACATGATCTCTATCGATCATAAACATAATCTCAATCATTCATAATCATAATCACAACAAAAGGGAGACGCCGTAACCGATCACACTGTTACGGAAGTGTCATGCCATTGGTGCCGCAATGACATGTCTGTGGTATCTCCACAGGTAGTTCACTCGGTAATCCTAGCTCCTGTCTAATTTTCTGGGGTTCAAGCATAAACATCTCAAAATTAAATAATCATTTCAATACAAAAATGGCCACATTTCACAAAGCATTATCAACTTTCGCAACAAGCCATGAATATAATCAGTTTCAAAATATGTTTTTCGCAAATGTTTTCGAGCGATAAAAATCAATATTTGCTTTCGATAATATCAATAAGGAAACTGACACGAGATATAAAAGTTCGACTGTCAAGTATTAGCATGCAATTCACACAACGAAACAACTCAAGAATAACACTGAAAGAAGTACGAGATCCATACCTTAATAGCAGCTTAGCAAAATTCACGATGACCACTGAACTGCTACGAATCAACCCGATCTATAAGAACGAACTTAAATTAGGGAATCAATAGATATTAACTAGATTGGTCTCCTAGATACCAAATCCCATTATTTTAATACATACTTTTGTACTTAATAATTATTAAGTTCGGTTCGCAATTATTGTGAGTTCAACGTAAAATGTTTCATTAATCATTATTAATTGAATCGGTATTCTAATAATTATTTATGTAATTTAATGTCCACTTTAATTGGTATGGTTTTAATGTATATTTCAATCTCAATGAATATTTAAATTAACTTCACTAGCAATTGCACATTAATATTCAACAAGTTATTAATTATATAATTAACCAAATATAGGTTACGGTTCACTTAAATTTAATTAACAATTTCAGCGACTAATAATAACATATAAATGTTATTAATAATAAATGTGAATAGTTAATTAATTCATTAATAAAAGGTTAACTTAAAGTTTGGTCCTAATTATATAATTATGATATTAATTGTTAATTAATTTATTCATATTTGTCCCAACTAAACATTTTAGGTTTATTAAATAAATTAAGACTAATTATTAATTAATGAATAATATTGATGTACAATAATTAAAGGGATAATTAATAAAATAGTCAAATCTCACACATTTATTCACTTTTTAGCCATTTTATATACATTTTACTAAAATAACCACAATTTACGTGACCACATTTACGTGATAACAATAATTTACGTGACCAAACACCTTTTGTAACGTAATGCATTAAAAAATGAAAAAAAGTACAAATCACGTAAATTGTGGTAACGTAAAGTGTGGCTATTTTGGTAAAATGTATATAAAGTGGCTAAAAAGTGAATAAATGTGTGAGATTTGACTATTTTAGTAATTATCCCATTAAAGTATAAAAAATAAATTAATATTCCTTTAATAATACAACAATTAGGTGTTGTTTGTTTTTTAAGATGTTAATGTCTGCGATCTGCGAACTTAGCTGCGAAAAGCTGCAATTAGAAGAGGTGGCCTAAAAGTCTGCAGTCTGCGAAGAGAAGACTGTTTGTTTTTTAAAATTTTAAAAAATGTCTGCGAGAGTTTAATTTAATTTTTTTTTAATCAAAAAACTTACATAGTTGAATTTATATAGAAAATAAATTAAACAAGGAGACAAAATATATAATTTCAAAGTTTAATTGATTTATAATTTCACTCCCTAAACAAACCACTTTTTTTCATAAAAGGCAACACACAGTACAGATATTGACAACACACAATCACAGATATATGGATATATTCTCAAAAAAGAAAAAGGCATGAAAACACTTTCCATAACCATATGAAACTCAAGAAAAAACGAAAAAGAAGCAAACCCAGAAAAACCCAACAAACACCATCAACATCATTCATTACATATGAAACGCAAGAAAACCCACGGCCATCAAGAGAGAGATGGACGACGGCCATCGAGAGACAGAGGGTGGAGAAGGCGGCGGACCAGAGAGGGAAGCGACGGCGGACGAGAGGGTGGAGAAATAGGCGGCGGAAGAGGGTGGAGCACCGGCGGCGGACCATAGAGGGAAGCGATGTCGGCGGCGGAAGAGGGTGGAGCAACAGGCGGCGGACGAGAGGGTGGAGCACCGACAACGGCGGAAGAGGGTGGAGCCCGGCGGCGCCGACAAAGTATACCTAGGAGTGTGAAGTGAGGTTTGCAGAGATAAAGGGTTGCATTTATTTGGAAGATGTCTGCAGAAATGCGAAGAGGCGGGCAGACGTATGAGTTGAATAAAAAACAAACACACTTCCCGCAGACACCTCTTCCCGCGTCTGCGAGAAGAGCTTCTTCAAAAAAACAAACACGTCCTTAATTTATATATAGGATAGATTCGGGGCGGGTCGGGTCAAAGACCCGGATCCCATTTCGTTTTTCCCACTTATTTCTCGGTTCACACACTACGCGCACATACACTCAGTCAAACCCTTTCTCTCTCTAGCCCCTCTCTCTCTGCTCTCTGTCTTCTCCGGCGACCGCCGCCGCCACTCACCGGCGACCACCACAACGAACAGCACCATTGACTCCTCTCTGCTCTCCTCCCCCTTATCCTTCGCTCACGCTCCTCTCTCTCTCTCTCGCACACCACAACGGCAGCGGCATAACCCTAGCGCCGCCGCCGCTGCTACAGCCCCATCACCGCCACCATCGCTCGGCTCACCAGTTGCTCACACACTCGCTCGATCTCTCGGCTCACACACTCACCTCTCAACGGTGCTCACACACCGTGGCTGATCAGGCTCATCGCCGCCGCCGCCGGTCACGGAACCACCATCATCACCGTCGCTCAAATCTAACAATAGGTTCGTTATTTGTGTTTTAATCTCAAGGTTCAGATTGATATAGTTCCTTAAGGTATTTCCCGATTTTTACAATTTCAACAACATTACAGAAATTAGTAACACGAGTTACAGAAGGGTTTGATACCTTGATTTTGAGGGATCCGCGAACCACCGACTGATTTGCTTCCGATCAACTTCACCACGCTGTTTAGGGTTTCGTGTTTAACTGAATATGATTAGGGTTATTAATTTATAAATACTGATTTTAACCCTAGTTACTAAACCGGGCTTGGCCTCGTTTAGTTTAAATCTGAACTAAACCTGTTAGTAGCCCAGTTTAATTTAATTAACTGATGTTGTATTATTAATCAGTTAAGTTCTTTTTATTTTTTTATTTTTAAACATGATAAAACTACTGCTTAATTAACCTTTAATAATTTTATTAAGATTTTATTGTTATTTATATTTTTTTATTTATTAATATTGTTATTTAAATTTGGGGTTATTATATCACCTATCACTTAAAATGATTTCGATCGCCAATTATTAAATTCGCGTTATTATAGTCATTTACTGATTTTATATTTAAATTTTAAAGCAAATCAAATCTATGTAAATCTAATATAGATTGATTTAATAACTAACTAACTATAATTAAGCAAACTTTATTATTCATAATTATCATATTATACATATATATAGATATCAATTTTTAAAACTAACCCATGTAATACATGGGTGTAAACCTAGTGATGTTAATAAACAAAATTGAGTATAAACAATTTAAGAATTTTAATTTTCTTTATACAGTTCAATTAATGGTATGGATGAAACCCTTTTTTAACACGAATGGGTGTGTGGCTCATGAAATGATAATCAAAGGAATTGAAATTTATTTTTAGTGCACACGAGTAATTTAGTTGCAAAATGAATGAACAAATTTATGTAAATTCAATGGTTAGCGAAACGTGCTCTATCACAATCTAAAATATTATAATTCTAATTCAATTGAATTTTATTTACAAGCTAAACGAGACTCATTGTTTATTTATGTCAAGTCTAGAAGGGTTGCCCTTATATGACCATCTATTATTCTATGATATTATCTTACCTTAAGCATGTGAAAAGCCCTATCCCATCAATTTCATCTATTATCTTACCATAAAAGGTTTGACATTTTAACCAGACTTTTAATTCCCTCCACTAAATTATAAGGACTTGATCAATGATAAAATTTGATATATTATTTTATAAACTTGATGATTATTGAGGTCCAAACGAGTAAAAAAGAAAGATGCATTAGCCAACGGAGGTGGATGTGAGGTATGTGATAGGAGTGAGACATATTGTGAGGATTAGGGATTTGTGGAATGACTAAAAAACCGAACCAAAATTGGAACCGGACCCAGAACCGATTGGAATCGATTTACAATATTCGGTTCGGTTATCGGTTCTTATAATCTTCAATTTTCGTTTATCGGTTATAATGGTTCTACGGGTATCGGTTTTATCGGGTATAGAACCGATAATGTTAAAAAGCTCATAACATGCAAATCAATTTTATTGCTAAATTGAGCTTATTGATATTATACTATACTATATGTCGACAAATACATAATAAATTTATTTTTATCTTTTTAGTATAATTGATTTAAGTTTGATAATATACTACAAATAAGAAGTATCATAGCTTATCAATTTAAATAGATAAAATATTTATGGGTGTGTGTATATATTAACTATGTCTTCAAACATACGTTGATAAATTTATAATTCTTCAAACCTTTTAAATGTATGTTATAATCTCATTTTGTAATGTCACAACGTACGGATATCAAAACATTGTTATTGATCAAATACCTAGAATATATATCTAAAATAAAAGGTTAAGAAAACTCATAGAACCTATAATTATTGGCGAGCAAGGAAATAAGTAATAACATAGAAATGAGAAGTTGGGCTAAAGGAGTAAGGGGATATAATTTGGGCTGTGTTTTGAGTTGGGACATGGGTTTTGCTATTGAGGGCTTCAGTCTTCAAGCCTTCGACATCTATAGAGTCACAAAAGCCCCTCCTGTGGGCCCCATAGGCATTTGCGGGGAGGTACCGATCAACAAAATAACCAAGGTAGGATTTGAACCCCTGACCTTCTTTCCTACCACTAGACTAGGGATGACAAAAAAAAACCCGAACCCGACGGGGAAAACCGAAACCGATCTAAACGGGGCGGGTTTCCCCGAACCGATTAAGTTAAACGGGGGATGAGTCGGGTATGGTATTGATAATACCCGCCCCGTATACCCGGTTGCCTAACCCGTTTAAACCTCCGATTACTTTTAATAGCAACATACTATTTCTATTGTATATATATTATACATAAAAGATGAATATTTTTATCTATTTTATATATTATACGTAAAAATTATCATATATAATATTAAAAAACTTATTTATTTACATATAATTTATTGAAATAATGTTTTTTTCATTATCATTTGATAGGGATACAAAATTCAATTTAATAGTATTGTAATTTTAACATACATAAACATTTTAAGCTTAAATTATAAACCATGTAATTAAATTTCATATCATTGATTTATAAATGGGTTACCCGATTCCCCGCGGGTTTCCCTGCGGACCCGATGGGGATCCCCGTTTAATACCCGCGGTTTTTTTAATGGGGACGGTATTTTCATTCTCCGTCTCGAACCCGCTCCGTTGCCATCCCTACACTAGACTATCTATGATAATAATTTTATCATTTTCATCGACATAAAAATAAATTCTAACATACATACATTATTAAAATAACATTAATAATCCGAGTGCTGTTCCAAAACTTTTGAAATTGTCGTATATTTAGAAGCATTATTCCAAAATTCATGCATTAACAATTCTTTTAAGTTTTAGGGTTTCAGGGTTTGTTTGTATATACAATTCTTTTAAGTATTTAGGGTTTGTTTGTATTACTGTTTATTGAGCTGGTTCAGAGGAAACCTCATAATCAGTCAACATTCCTGTTGTTTATTTTGGCACAAAAAATCTCACCGAATGACATTATGGCTGAACAATTCTGTATATAAACAATGCTGAATAGTGTTGAACAATGCTTCAATCTTTCCATTTACCTTACTACCCTTTGTTTCTAAACAAGATGTCTTCTTCGAAGCAAACCATCATCACCGGAGGTTGTATAAAGCTCTGAGTGAAATTAAGGAACAATTGTTTCTATGATACCATTATATATTTATAATAAAATCTAATAGTTGCTATTGAATGCGAAGAAATGTGTTTTAAAGTTCTGAAAATCTATGATCTTTATTTGAACTTTATTGTAAAATTAATAATCATATTTTAACTATTTTCTATATATGGTCTCATACTTGTCAAAGAAAACAATAATAATATAAGTCTAATGTACTTGTATAGAATATACAAACATACAAATTTAGTAAAGTCTCTAATTACGTCTTGATCTACCATAAAATTTGATAGTAAATATTTTTTTCTAAGTTAACTAGGTTTGAAATTCATGGTTGAATTTTAAAAATATATATTAAAAATATAATATAATTATTAAAAAATTAATCTTTATTAGAGTTTATATAATTATATATTCGATTAGTTAGATTAAATTATATTTGAATTTAAATTTAAATTAATGACATGTGACAAAATGATGTGATCATATGTAATGTAAATTATAAGGATTACAACAAATTATTGTTTTGTCAAGTATTAATCGTTAATAAAAATGTAAAAAACAGTTAATATGTAAAATAAAAAGGATGATCCTTTATCATATGTGTTAATACATGTTAAACTAGTTTTTGACCCACGTAATACGTGGATATTTTAAATAAAATTTATTTATATAAAATGTATATAAGTAAAAATAAAATACATAACTATTAATTATTTTATATAAGGGTTTAATGTGAAAAAAACAAACATGTTTTTATGTTTTTACAGTTTAGTCCTTCCGTGTTATTTTTAACCAATAAATACCTTAAGTTATATATATTTGTTTGTGATTTTTGGAATTTTTCTTTATTTTTTCAAAAAAGTCCTCAAGTTGTGGAATTTTTGGAGAAGAATAGTGAAAATATGTTGGTTTTTGTGGAAAAATTCAATATCTTGAGAACATTCTTAGGAAAAAATAACATTGAGGGACTAAATCACAAAAAACATGTTGGTTTTTTTCATAGTAAACTCTTCAAATAATATAAGAATACTATTATTATTCGTCAATAATTTTTTTAAAAGTTTATTTTTTAATTTAATATTTTTTATTTGATATAAATTGAAATTTTAGTTTATATGTTATATAATACTTATATAATTTATTATAAATTAATATTTATAGACTAAAAATAATAAAGTTGTTTATCTATTTAAAAATAATAATTGTACTTATCTTTTATCGTAGATTAAAAATAATAGAATGTATTTATCTTTATAAAAATGATAAATTTTATTTATCTTTTTTTTATATAATAATATGTTGTATTAATTTTTTATCTTTTATTTTTTATAATAATATGTTGTATTAATTTTTTCCGATAAAGTGTGAAGGTGACACGTGACATTTGGTGTTACATACTTACATGAGTATTTAAAAAAACTAATTATTTTTTGTGAATATAAACTTATAAAAAAAATACACAATAGTTATATGTATGTTATATAAACTTATATCTAGTTTATTAAAATTTCAATTCAACTTAAACATTTATGATGTTTCTCAACTGTACCATATTGTATACTATGAATGTAGAATATCATAAAAAAAATCTCATAAACTTTTAACACAAACTTAATTTTATTTTTTTATACGCATGTTAGATTAGTTCAATATAAAAAAATATAAGAAAATGTGTGCTTGATTTAAATTTAAACGTATAAACATTAAACTCGTCCACATAAATTTCAAAAGAATCTATTATTATCTAATTATTAAAACAATAAGATCAATTAATTTTTTTCTAAATAAGAAAAACTCAAAATATGTAATCTAAATCCAGTTTATAAAAAATAACATAAATACTAACCTTTAATTATAATATTTAATGTACAATTTAACCGTTGAAAATATTGTAAATAAATAAACATGAATTCACAAATTACAATTCATGGATTATAATTGATTTTTTTATACCGAGAAGATATCATATTTGTAAGACAATAATTTTATATGCTTTAATTATAATTTAATTAAAATATCAATTTTTTATCTTAAATGTAAATTTAGATTAGTATTTGAATGTTTAAAGGATTTCTTTTTTTAATTACATGGACAAAATAAGAAAGCATTTGAATTAAATTTCATAGTTTTTAAACAATAATTTAGTTAAATTAGAAATCTAATTATGGAAAAAATGCGGGAAATAAAAAATTTATATGAATATGGTGATGACACGTGGCATAAAATGTTTCTTTTATTAATATACTAGTTTATAGTTTATTACCCGCGTATTACGCGGATATTTTTAATATATATTAAATATAATAAATTAAATGGTAAAAATATAAATATTAACTTTTTTAAACAAAACTATATATAGAGTAAATATTTTCTTATATTTTTTAAACTTTTATTATATGATATTATAATTAATAAGTAAGTAGAGTATTAGATTTTGTTTGATTTGATTTGAATTTAAAAGTAGATTATGTTAGATTTGGATATAATTAAATTAAATTTATTTATTATTTTAAAACCCATAAATGCCACGTGTCGATTCATGGTGATGACACGTGGCTTCACAAGAGAAGAGTATAATTACTCTTTTAATAGCATAGATAGATGGATACTAACAGTATATGTGATTATTGACAACCTGGAAAATGATATAACTAAAATAAGAGTTTGGTTTTTCTTTATAAATAAAAAAAATTTAATGCTTTTAACTAAAATAAAATAAAATTATCGTTTAAGTAACAGACATCGAATATTAATGTCAAAAAGTTGGATGGGTTAATTTCTTGTAAACATATGCTTATGATGTTCATAGAATCACAAATAAAGAATCCCTCCCTCTTTTTCCAGAAATTTTTTTAGAAATGGGCGGAATAAAAAATTTTATATTACAAATGTTTGATTTGGGGTGAGTTATTAAAAATACTTGGGTCGGATTTACAAACACCGACCCGTCGGAAGCCTCTTACAGGTCGGGCTTAGAAACTCCGACGTGTCATTGTCAACAATTTCTAAGCCACACGTGTCATTGCCAACAATTTTCTTTTTCTTTTTTCTTTTTGTTTTGAATTTCACATATATTCATGCAAACTTAAAATATCATACATTGCAAACTTTTTTATTACATATATATCATTATAAAATTTTAAATTTCATATGTATACACACACACAAACATATATATATATATATATATATATATATATATATATATCACATATATATCCAAATCAGTATTTTAAATTTATTTTATCATTTAAAAAGTATAAAATATCACTTTCTAATTTAATTCAATGATAAATTAGATAAGAAAATGATTTTTTCTATTTTTTTAAACGATAAAATATTATGTTATTAAAAATACTTGGGTCGGACTTTAAATTTCATATGTATACACACACATAACTATTTTAAATTTATTTTATCGTTTTCCATACAAGAATGCAAGTCATGTTAGATTTTTAAACAACAACGTTTATATATAATTCCAATTTTGTGTTCCTTTGACTTTCAATCAATTAAAATATTTATGAATTTTCATTAGCTCAATAAACAAACCAGATTAATATGAATATGCGGTATGAACATTTAATTAAAGCATTAAAAGTAATGGTACATGTTGGATTCTTTTTTTTCGCCTAAATAAATGAGATAGTTTGTTCATGTTTTTAGGTTTATGGTTTGGTAGGCTCTTGTTTTGTGGGTGTCAAATGACAGGAAATTGAAAATTTTAATTATTTTAGTGATTGATTTATTAGTTGGAAGTTGGGATCAAATTTCAAGATTAATAATTAATTAATTAAAGGATACGATGAATTTTCATGTCATTCGATCAAACAAACAATATGTAATGATATTTTCTTTCCAAAACGAGTAAAAGTCCGTCAAAGTTAACAGAACAGCTGCGTTCTCCGTCGTTTCTTTCAACGGAATCCATCCTCTCCTCCTCAAAACCATTTCTGAACAATACTCTTTATATGGTTGTCTACAGATCGACTTATATATTCAGAGAAAGGAGGTGGAGGTGGAATTAGGTACCAAGTGATTACACGCTGGACAAGGTGTAACAAGCTGATTGATCTGAGATCCGATCCGGATTTTGGTATTCTTTACTGGAATTAATGGTGGCAAGGACAAGCTTAATTAGCCGTCGGACGGCACAGAAGTTCCGGCAAGCAGCGATCTCGGCCGTTGGCTCACTCAAGATCAAGTTATTACTGTCTTGCTGCTTTATCTTCACATTGACCTTGCTGGCGAGTCGCACGCCTTCGTTTTTCGGATGGGACCAACAGAGTATTCCTCCTCTTGATCGAACTTCCAGGTCTGTTCTTTCTTTTCCTTTTGGTTTGGTAAAAACGCATCTACATAGACACTAGAATTTGCATTGAAGATACAGTAAATAGGAGAGATCCACAAATAATTAACCATCCTGCGTTACATCTGAACTTTTCATACCAACACATGCATTTCTCAATCAAACAAAACAACCTAAAACTGCAATCTAAATCCTCCAGTGAATCAACTGCCACGCCCATGGTTAGGATTTGGGAGACCCATTAATGTATATGGTTAGCTTTAACGTATTATTATATGAAAAACAAACGAATATCAACTTGTGATCTGCATTAAATGCTATACCGTTTCGTCTCATGTCCAATTTGGAAATGTTAATGAGATGAATCATATATTTTGTTTTTTTCTGTGTTTCGTCTTCTATTTCTGGTGGGTTGAATCACCAATTACTCTACTTTTACCATACGCAGCTTTGCGTTTACCCAAGCATGCTTTGCCTCCCAAAGAAAAATGCATTACAAATTCACGTATAATGAAATTTTTGACGAAAGTAATTTATCTTTCCTTGAAAACACTTGGATTTAGGAGTCCAGGCATTTTTGACTTGACTAGGGTTCAGAGAACAATACATTTATGTCTATTATTGAGTATTATGTGATAGTAATGAGAAGGATGCAACACAGAGTAATAACTTGTATACTTTATGACAGAAATAAACAGGACGATGAGCATTCCAGGAAATCTAATTATGGATCTGTTCATTTATTTTAATGCTTGTTTGGTGTGTTTTAATCTTGGTTGAAAAGAAAATAAGTTTGTGCATTGGTTTGGATTTATGTAGTCCTGAATTTCAATAAGCTGTCTTAAGATCAATAAAAGCTATAAACGGAAGTTCTGTTTTTTTTTTTTTTTGCATATCATGTTCAGTAATGGGGCCTTCACGATCTACTGATTGATGGTAAAAAAATATTTAAGTTAAGAGGTAATTCTATAGCCAGTTACTTTTGTTATAACAGGCAATTTCCATCCTTCTGTAGTTTTTGAATAGTGATGAGTAGCTGGATATGAGTGGGTGCTTGATATGAAATTAATGAAATATAACATCTTTGATTATTTATAACGGCTATGGCCATTTGAACCCCATATATGTGCTATTTCAACCCCATCCTATGATCTCACACTCACATAACTTTGTTATTATTATTATTTTTTAATGTATCAAAATAATGGTTATACATGTTAGAACTTGTTCGGCTTGCCTCATTTTCATTTTCTTGTTTCCTTTTCTTTAAAACGGGTTACATTGTAGTTACTTTTGCCAGTGGTAAAGCTGTTGAGAAGCTGTTGAGAAAAAGTAACCTATGAATCAATTTAAACCATGATCAGAAGTTATTCATAATTCATGCCAAAGACTTATAAGGGGCTCATAATGACACTCTTAACCGATTTGGGATGTGTGTAACTGTCATTGCTCTACACAGCTTACAATGACATTAGCAACCCAAACGTTGGCATCTACTTTACACTTTTGAATGCAAGTTCAACTTTTGGTACAACCATATACACCATGCTAATTCTGTTTAATTATAGAGCCGATGATGCGATGAGTTCATGGGAAATTTCATTCTGTGTTCATGTGTCTGTAGAGGGAGGTAGCACTTCATGTACTATGATTGTTATACCGAACTGTTACATTCCATCTCTGGAACCTGTAAAACTTTCAGGTATATTAATGTTTTGTAGTATATGTCGGCTGTTTTTTGTTATTCTTCAGGTGTTGGGGATCTATTTGGCTTGTTTGGAGGACAAAGCAAGCAAGCTATTTGTAACAATCTGCCTAGTTTGCTATGGATGGTTCAACTTTATGCAATCTTCTACAAGTAAAGAATGCTTTAGGATGATGTGTAGGACTCTGACATGGATCTAGGCATCTAGCCCTTGAATTTGTAGAAGGATCTGTGTAAATATCTCAGATGGTTCTAGAAGATAGATCTTGACCATTGTTGTTAATAGATCTTACCTGTTCATTTGGGAGTAGTAGTATAAATAGAGGTTGCCTTTAGTTGCCTTCATTTCGCATAACATACCTCAAAGCTCTATTGTATAGTTCTCATTCAAATCTAAGTGCTTTTTGTTCCCACTTTAGCCTTCATGTTCAATCCTCTCTGCCTTATATGTTGGTTGATTTGAGCTTGGCTGGCTTAAATGGAATTCTAATTGCCACATGGTTAGCTTGAAAAGTCAAGTATGTGAATGTTGGCTTATCATAGGGTTCACAATATTTCCCACCGAATCGTATTTGATATGTATAACATAGCAAGTCTATGGCACTAAACCTTATCCTTCTTGCTACAACCCAACATTGATTAAATAATGCTTGAAGAACTAGCTTTACTTTGTGCATTGCTGTTAGTATCACAATAATTTCCCACTGGATATTATTATGTGCATTGCATTAGGCTCACTAGCATATAGAATGCGCTGATGTCCATTTTAACTTGTAGTATTAAAAGCTAGTTTTTTTATTTACTTTCGAACATATAGTTTCAGGATTTCATCATCATGGTTGATCTTTTTTATGCCTTTCGTACTTAAGACTTAAAAGGTGAGGAGAAGATCACATCTTAAGAAATACAGACCTGTGACCTTTTAATCTGAAGGTGTAAGGTATTTGAATGTCATTTGTTTAGGAGAGAATTACAAGAAAGTGAAACATTGAGAAGCACACCTGAAGATCCACATAATAAAAAAAGGTAAAGGGGGGAGGGGAGAGGGAGGGAGAGAGAGAGAGAGAGAGAGAGAGAGAGAGAGAGAGAGCAAATTCTCCAGGTCAAATTGAAACATTAGGTATTCACACACATTTCATTAGATGCTTGTACATTGCAATCATTGGAATCTTTTACACTGCACAATTGACCTATAATGCATGTTCTTGTTAGTTGTTACCTATTGCTAAGTTTGAACCCCGTATTTGTTTTGTCGGTGGATGTTGATAAACTTTATGAACGGCGAAAATCTCATCAATTTGAGTGTGTTTTCTGGTCTTTAAGGAAATGATAAAACTCTTTTCCCGTAGATGACACAATAACTAAATAATCATTCTATGGTGAGTGTACCATTTCCAGTAAAAGTTGTAACTCAAGATCCCTCTAGGGTATCCTAACTATTTTCAGAAACTATCATGATTGAGAATATCTGGAAACCATGTTGATTGAACAATACTACTCTGTAGGAATTGAACTCGAGAGTCGAGATCCCTCTTTGTTTGTCTGTTGAAAACATTCCAAGACTGAATAACATGACCTTACTCCTGAGAAACCCCAATTCCCTGAAAACCAAACAGATGAACTCCCCGATACATGGTGCCCCCAGGTATTCTTTTACCCGCCTTTGGAGGAGCATTTAGCATGCATCTAACATAAGGGCTGTTTATGTTTCAATAACAACTTTTATGGTATTCACTTATTAAGAGGCCCACATGGATAGTGTGTGAATTGAGAATTGAACTTTCTTCGTATATGTTCTTACAGGAAAGGGTATACATTGCTGATAAATACATGGAAACGATATGATCTTCTCAAGCAATCCATTTCTCACTATGCATCATGTCCTGGACTGGACTCGATTCACATAGTATGGAGCGAACCTGATCCTCCTTCAGATCCTCTTGTGAAATTTCTGAATCACGCTGTAAAAACAAAATGTGGAGATGGTCGATATATCGAGTTGTCTTTTGACATAAACAAGGAAGATAGCCTCAACAACAGGTTTAAAGAAATCAAGAATCCAAGGACAGATGCTGTTTTTTCTATTGACGATGATATTATATTTCCTTGCTCGTCAGTAGAGTTTGCTTTTAGTGTTTGGCAAAGTGCACCAGATACCATGGTGGGATTTGTACCTCGCATCCATATGATCAATCAATCCGTATGTCTTTGATATATCATTTATGCCTATCATATAAAACCTCGGGAATTTTGAGAGTAAAAAGCTTCTGCGTTGGAAATAAAATTCCTTAAGATAGATAAAGTTTATTTTAAACCCTCTATGCAGAAAAGGAAGGAAAATTCCTATATTTATGGTGGATGGTGGCCTGTATGGTGGACTGGTACATACAGCATGATACTCTCAAAGGCATCTTTTTTCCACATGAAGTACCTGCGCTTATACACTAACGAATTGTCTGCATCCATCAAGGAATATGTAAGGAGTAATAGGTACCCTTTCTGGTTCCTTGTAACTTTATCACTCATACCACGTCTGCTAAAAAGTTATTACATTTCCTTTGAAGATCTCACCATGTTTCAATGAATATAAACAGGAATTGTGAGGACATTGCAATGTCGTTCCTGGTTGCTAATGCAACTGGCGCTCCTCCTATATGGGCAAAAGGTAATTATACGTTTTCTTTTATGGTCTTAAGTTACGTGCCCTGTTAAATTGAACTGTTTATTTTTTTGGGTCTAAATATAGGCAAGATATATGAGATTGGATCGACAGGAATTAGTAGCCTGGGAGGTCATAGCAACAAAAGAACGGAGTGCGTGAATAGGTTTGTTTCTGAATTTGGCAGGATGCCTTTGGTGCGAACTAATGTGAAGGCTGTTGACAGCCGTGGTACCTGGTTCTGGTGATCTCTCTTATTATTTTTCTCTATCTTCACACTGGGTGTGATCAAATTCCACAAGCTAGCTATCTGTTGCATTCTTCTACCATTTCAACGCTGTTAGCATCCCACGGAAACTAGATTTCACATGTAACACGAACCATTGTAGAACAAAAACAATTAGCCTGTTTGTTGTATCAATACAAACTAACTCCTATTCTGTTTCCAGATTATGCGAAACAAAGATCAACATGGTATTATGGTTTCTAGGTTTTGTTTGTGTTATTGTTCTTGTTCCTTTTTTTTTTTTTGCTTTGGGTTTGCAGGTGCATTTACAGAGTGTTTGTTTTAAAACCTGATGGATTTTTGGGGGAAATGCAGAAAATACAAATGCATTTAATATTTAGGCCATGACCATACCACATCATACCAGAACTAACATGGGATTGGAACTTATCTGCTGGGGACTTGTGTGGTTGAAGTGGGTCTGTTTGGGAACCATACCATACCATACCCCCACTTGCTTTATTAAATATCTTTGTGGTTTGTTTGTTTTTGACTTGCTCATGTGCAAAATGCTGCTGTTGTGTTGCCAAAAACATGCCTCATTTAAAGACTTTTTGCATATCTTGATTTCCTTAGGTAAGGGGTTGTATATTTTATTAGTATAAGGGTATTATTAAAAGATAAAGAGGGTGATAAGATCAAGCCAAGTTGTTTCATTCTTTTCACACCAAGAACAAGTAATGTTGTATTGGGTAAAGCATCACAAGATAATATGTTGAATTCTTGTCTTCCAAAAGCAATACAGACTGCTTCTGGAGATTGATAGCAGCATCAACATTTTTTAATTCAAGTTTACACATTTAATGAAATTTATTAACTATAATTGGATCATATACGGCCCAATATGCATAATAAAATTCAAGTAATTTGTCAAGTTGAAGGATAAACTCCAAATCCCTAAATCCTATGGCGTTCGTTGGGTGCTCCACACGTTTTAATGTATTCGAGTCATTTTGTCATTTATTTTGCAATAATTGGTTTTGGTGTAAATTATTCATAATTCAACAACTTGTCCAAATACATTGATATTAAAAATAGTAGCTCCGCCACCCAAAAAATTTAGCCTAAAAAACTATTCAGATATTGCTAAATTGCACATCCCATAAAATCAAATAATTAGAGTTAATTAATAAGTTGTGTTACTGTGTGCTAGAGAGATTAAAAAAATATATATATTTATTCATGATTTGATATTGCTAAAATGCAAACTTTGTAAAATTGCTATTAATAAAGAGGGTTTGCTAAAGTATGTCATTTATTATTTTATTAGTTATAATCAAATATATTTATATGTTGCTTTGATTTGATTTTAATAATCATAATTATTATGTAAGTTTTTGGTCATTACATCTTTATATTATTAAGTTTATATTATTTATTTTACTTTTTTAAATTCTACATATACCAGTGAACATTAAAAAATATTAATACAAACTATAATATCAATCTTCAATTTATCGTTATCTATAATTTATTATGGAGAAATAATTGTTTCGTACTTTTATTTATAGTAATGAACAAAACAAATGGTATGCGTGTATGTAATGTGGTAAAAACATTTTTATTGACAAATTTGAATCCGTTAACTTTATCTTAAGTTTTATTAACAATACTATCTTTTATATTTCAACTAATGTCATTAAGAATGCTCGAGAAAGTAAATATATAAAATGAAATATGTTAGTTAAAATATGTGAGTTAAAATATGTCTTTTATTGTTTAAGTCACTGTACCGTTTACCGGTTAATGACCTGCTAAAAAGTCAAATTATAGTTTTAGATAAGACAAAAATTATCTATTGAGTTAAACACTTAAGGAAAATTATACTGACTTAATTAGTTAATTGTTAAAATAGTTTGTATGGTTTTTTAAATATTAACCATTATATTAATTATACATGTTCCAAACCATTAAATTAGAATTAATGTTAAAAATATATATTATTAATGAAATTTAAAAAAGTTGAATATATATTTATTATTTAATAACGACCTAATTTCTACCCTCAAGACTGACAGGCTGTACCACAGAACGTCTAAAAGTCAAAAATGGTACGAGTAAAGAAAAAAAAAAAAAAAAAAAAAAAAAGCATGGTCCTTTAGTTTGGTATAAATTTACCGACATGGACATGGCTTTTCATGCATATCCATTCCAACTCATTTCTATTCTTATTAACTTAAATTACTAACCAACGTTTTTTATTTATTTAATTACTAACCAAAATCACGAATACAACCTCATAAAACTTCTGGATATAAATGTTTACGCGTACAGTACCATATTAATTAATAAATTATTGTTTTTCTATTTTTTTATTGTATGAATGATATATAAAAATTGGGAATAGTTAATAAAAATAAATTTGAATTTTATATATATTAAATGTTTGAATGGAAATGGGATGGGATACATGAAATGAATAATATTAGTATACAACGAAACAAACATTGACCTTTGACCTTATCTGCCAATCAAAGACACCTACTGTTACTTTGACTTGAAATATTTTCAAAATTCCGCCAACCTAATCCTGACTGTAAACCAACCAACTCAGACCGAGTCACCACCGAGTCAACCTACCTCCCTCTTCCTTCATGGCTCCAGTAGTCTCCCAAAAACGTCTTTGCCCCGTCCAAGCTTGGAAAATATGTCGGTTCCAAGAAGATCTGAGCCAACGAGTCACTGGAATCCACCGTCACAAAAGCTAGACTGCCTTTCGCCTCCACGCTCCCCATTGCCACCACCAACAGCTGTTTGTGTGAGTAGTAAAACTTCTTCACCGCCGCTTCGATGGCTTGTAACCCTTGCAGCACATGAATCTTCACCGCCTTGTGCTTTTTCCGGTACAGTTTCATCGCCGCCTCTTGAATCCTAGGCCCGCCCATGGGATCCACTTCCACATCCAGAATGTACGGCACCTTATGTCTTAGGTTTTTCGACAGTTTCGTGATCTCCACCAGAGATCTTGATCGGAAGCAGAACGATTCCGACTCTGAGGTTGTTTTGATGTCCAGCTGGTTCTTCAAACGGAGAAAATCGTCCGGATCCATTAGCAAATGAAGATCTTCAATCTCTGTTAATAGCCTCCATACCTGCTCCAGAATGTAACAATCACTCGAAGCGTTTTCAAAATTTTTTGAATCGATTTCGAAATCGATTCGTTTTAGGAGCTGTTGAGCAACGTAGATCCACGATTCTAGGATCTGGTGCGTCGTGAACAGCGTCCGGTTCTCGTAGTTGTTAACGTTCGCTTGATCCGGGGGAGTTTTGGTCAGTGAATGAAGCTCCGATGGTTTGCAAACGGAGTCGTAGTTGAGGCTTGGCTTGCCGTTGAGATTCGGTTCGCCTAACCCTAACGTGTACGGGCATCGCCTCATGTGGCACTCGATCGAGTACAGAATCTTCTGTGCTACGTCTTCTGATTTCCTCCACGTGGCAAGCCGAGGCAAAAGGCTTTCCTCGCTTATCTGGCTAACTAACACCGTCGCGTCTTCGCCGTCGTTAAGCTTCCACACCTCCGCCGAGCTTCCCTCCCGCGTCAAAACACCTGTGCTTTCGCCGATATTAACCAGCGGCGCCGTTCCAATCTCCTCATCCTCGCAAAACAGAGAAATAAGCTCGATCTGAGTGGTAGCCAATGACTCCAGCCTTCGCCTCCACTCCCGTCGATTAGCGTAAGGTCTGGGATCAGACAACACAATCGACACAAACCGAAACGTAAACTCTAAAGCATGCAACGCCGGTTTCAATATGGGCTCGTTTTTCCAGCCGGGAAACTCTTGTCTCTTCCAAAGCTCCTTAATCTGAGGAAGGCGTAGGTAATGGTCGTATGCTAAACAAGCGTTATCAGAAGCTGGTGCCAAATCCAGAGGGCGAACCGGCGGTGGTGGAACAAAAACTGAAAGTTTGTTAGAAGACGAAGGCCTTGGTGATCTGCTTGGCATACTATCTGGTGACACCATCTTCGCTTTACAATCTAAATCTAAATCAACCATGTTGTAATACGAATGAATGTAAATATTAGGGATGTGGAAGTTGTAGTAGTCAGAACTAGAAGAAGGTATTTATAAGGGGATGGAGGATATGATATGAATGAAAACAGATGGAAAGAAACGCGTGTAGAAAGGAGGAATTTGAAAATCGACGCAATGAATAAATTATTGTTTTCTCTTTCAAAATATATTTATTAATATTAAAAAATTGTCACTTTAATTGTAAAGAAAATGAAAGTTTGAGTTTACAACAGGGTGGTCTGGTGGTGGATGGAGGAAGAAAACGATAACATACGAAACTTATCCATAAACGGATAATGTCACCAAACCTTCCATGGAACGGGTCGGGTCACGTTTTTTTAATTTTGGATCCAAGAAGCATTCCATCCAGGAAATCAGGAACATTCGTCACGGTTCATGCGTGGAAAAATGTTTTTTTCTTTTTTCTTTTTGCGACGCCCATATTATTTTTGGGTTGACCAACAATGTAACGTTTATTTCACGATAGCTCTCCAATAGTCCGACGGTGTAAGAATAAAATATTTAATATTGTAATTTATACTATTTTATTATATAATAAAAAATAACTCCTGTGTTTATCAATATCTAAATTTTATACCATAGTACTCTGTATATCTAAATTAAAAATATATTATTTGTTTATAAATAATTTTTAGAGTAAATTACATAAATCGTCTTTGTGGTATTACGCACATTACAAATTCGTTCCTGACGCATTTTAATTACATGAATGCTCCATATTTGTCAAAACTTGCTTGCTTTTAGTATCTCAAAACAGTTGGTTAACTTTTCGTTAAGTTAGGTACATTTTTGTCTTTTTATTTTAAAACAACCAAAACATACCAAAGTCTAAAAGATTACCTACGCAGGTCGGTACATCTATAAGGGGAGAGAGAGTGGATGTGAAAAAGGGTTCAAAATGTTGAGGTAGCCTGCGGTGCCACAAATCCTGTGGTTTAGTTGAAATTATAAATATAATCTATAGTCTTTAAAAATTACATAAATAGTCTCTCAAAATACTCTTTACTTATAAAAATGGTTTCTCCTTCTCTTAACATTTTTAAAGGACGGTTTTGTCATTTTCTCAATAATAATTTGGTCTCTTAACTATGTAATTTATTTTCAATTTTAATCCTTTTCATAAAGTTTCACCTTTTGTTTAAATTTATTATTATTATTATTATTATTATTATTATATTTATAGATTTTTATTTTATAAATGTATTTATGTTATAAAATATATATATTTTTTATTCATAAAAATTATCCCTATTAGAATATTAATTTATTTATTTTACGTTTCTTTTATATATTCAATATAATTATTAAAAATTTATTTATCTTATGTTCATTTGATAAAATCTTTATCTTTATCTTTTATATGTTTTTATCTAAATATTTCATTACGTTAATATGATTTGATTCAGATATACCTTTTAATATATATATATATATATATATATATATATATATATATATATATATATATATATATATATATATATATATATATATATATAAACTAAGGATTTAATTAACATTTTGATTTAAATATTTTTTATGTTAATATGTTTGGATTCAAACCTAGTATTTTATTATATTATTTTGTAATATTAATACGTTTCAATGTAAACTTAGTATTTTATTCGTTTTGTTGTAATTATTTCGTTACCTACTACATTTCGATTTAACTATAATTTCTAATAAAAATATGTAAACTTCACATTTGTTTCAATTTTATTTAAATATTTTTTTACGTTTCAAAGTTCTGACTTAATTTTGAAGAAAAATGAATGAACTTAACATTTTATTCATTTTTAACTTAAATATTTGTAACGTTAATACATTCAAATTGATTATAATTTTTATGTAAAAATATATAAAAGGCCAATTGCTAAAAATAGAAACAACTTTATGCATTTTTAGCATTTATAGCAACATTATTTATTTTTTATCACTAATAACATCAACTTTATATTTTTTGATTTAACGAAATGTATACGTTTTGTAATTAAATTGAAACAATATGTAACAAAATAATAAAAGAAAATGAATAAAGTAGAAGGTGTAAATTAAAATGTATTGCAATAACAAAATATTTAAATCAAAATGAATAAAATCCTAAAATAATTAAAAAAACGATAGCATGAGTGCCACTGTATGTAACAAAATAATTAAAAAATAAATGTCTCAATGTTTATACTTTTTTCGTAATAATTATAAATAAATAAATATGTATTAACATAATTAACTATTTATATGAAAATGTATAAAAGATAAAAGTGTACAAATAATTTTTGATATATAAAAAAGACGTATATTTAAATAAATTTAAATATACAATTAGGATAATTCTAATAATTATAAAAATTATTTAAAAAAATAAAAATATAATAATAATAATAATAATAATAATAAGTTTTTTAAATTAACATTTTTTATTTTAAACATAAAGTAAAAATCTATGTAAATGACTAAAACAAAAAATAAATTACATAGTTGAGTGACCTATTATGTTATTAAAAAAACTAGTTTATAACCCACGTATAACGTGGATATTTTTAATTAAATTTATTTATATAAAATGTATATTAGTAAAAATAAAAACATACAAAAATAATAATTGTGTATATATATTTTTTTTATTTACAGATTAAAAAATAGAGTATATTTATCCTTTTTAAAAATATTAATTCGTATTTATCTTTTATTTTTAATAAGTTGTAATTATCTTTTTGGTGAACGTAGAGGTGACACGTGACATTTGATGTTTTCCTTTATTATACATAATAATAATTTCCACAACTAATTCAAATTTTTACATTTGGATTTAATTATGATTATTATGGATAATAATGATAGATATTTATTTTAGGTAAACATTAATTCTAAATGTTACAGAATCTAATTTATTACAAATTAATTAATGAAAAAAATAAAGTCAAAATTTAATGCAATTAAGTTAATGTGTTAAACTTGGAAAAAGAGGTGGAAAAATAAAATTTTCTTGTATTGTAGAATATGACATGAATTATTTTATTTTATTATAATATATAGGTTAATCAACTCATGTATTACATGAGTTGATTTAAAAAATACGTATATTTTTATATTTTAATAAATTATTATAAAATTTATATATAATTAAAATAAAAAAATTGAAAGCTAGATAAATTAAGATAAAAAATACTTAGTTGTTTGATATGAAATAAAAAAATATTATTATATTGTATTATTCAAAACAGATAACATGTGAATGTGTATATATTTTGAAAATGATAAAATATAAAAATGAAATATCTGAAAATCAACAATCAAAATTTATTATATTTACAATTGAAGTTTTATCAATTAAATTTTAAATCTAGTTAGCAAAATAATTAACAAAAAATTTTAACTTTATTTACTACATTTAAATTTAACTATAATCATTAAGGATAATAATGACACATATTTATTTTAGGTAAATATTAATTAATTAGTGAAAAAATTAAAATCAAAATTTAATGTAATTAAGTTAAGATAGTAAATTTGAAAATTGAATTAAAAAAATGGCATAGGTATAATTATTGATTTTAATTAAGGGTATAAGAGACATTTCATAAATAATTATGAGTTGTCATTAATCTGGACCATTGATTTCTTTCCATCCAATGGTCCGGAAACTCTAAGTGGTTTTCTTATTTTATATAGTATAAAGGATAAACCATCATTTAGAAAAAATTGTGAGTAAGACTAAGCGAGACCATTTGTAAGTAAATAGTATTTTAAGGGATCATTTATGTAAATTTTAAAAGCTTTGGACTATATCCATAATTTTAACCATACGACAGGATCATTCCTGAAATTTACTCTTATAATAACTTTAAGATAATGATATTTATCAAAATTTCAATACTTTAGTTGTATATGTTGGTTCAAAAAAAGATATAGTGTTATTAACCAAAAGATTATTAGTGTTGGTACTTATTAGTTTGTTTTCATAATTACATTTTAAATTCTTTCTAATATTAATATCTATTTTTAAAACTATTTCAATTTAGGCATTTAGCACAGGCTTGTAACTAAATGCTACGTGGAAATAATGAAACATGATTCATGTATTTGATTTTTAATATTGATATCTTTATTTTAAAACGAAATTCATTACGACTACATTTAATAACATTGAATGCAAATTGATGATGAAAGTTCTATTCAACATCAAATATACCAAGATTGTGCCTAATAAATAAGGTTAATATTGGAAAATTTTAATTCTTTTTAAATATTTACGATTAAGTCCTTTGATATTTTTATCTGATTGTTTAAGTCCCTGCATATTTTTTGTATCATTCAAATGTATATATTTAACTTGTTTAACCTATCACTAACGGTAAACAATGTAAAGATTTAAACTGTAAGAAGAAAAATGTAGTGATTTAATGATTAAAACTAATAAAGAAACTTAGTTTTTTCAATATTAAATTATTCGGTTAAATAATAGTTTTAACGACTTAACATGTGTATATATATATATATATATATATATATATATATATATATATATATATATATATATATATATATATATATATATATATATTTAGGTTCAAGTGAGTACCACACATTATACAGCGCACCAGAAGGTACCACCCTTAAAAGTAAATTTTTTGAAATTTTTTTTCATAAACATGTTTTAATTACCATTATGAAGATCATATGTGAATTTCACGTAAATCCGAACACTCTAAGTGCATGAAATCACGAATCACATAAATGCACGTTCACATATATTCAAAATAATGTAAGTGTGCGTTCACATAACTTTTTAGGAGCTAAGAGATGTGAATGTATGTTAAATTTACATATGATCTTCATAATGTTAATTAAAACAGGTTTGTGAAAAAAAATTTCAAAAAAAATATTTTTAAGCGTGGTACCTTCTGGTGCGCTGCGTAACATGTGGTACTCTCTCGAACCATATTCTATATATATATATATATATATATATATATATATATATATATATATATATATATATATATATATATATATATATATATATATATATATATATATATATATAGACTAAAGATGTTTTGTGAACATTTTATTGTTGTGAATATTGTGAACAATCATAAAATAGCTTTGAATCTTATGAATCTTGTTGAAAATACAACCGAACCCTTCTATTAACCTATTAATCTTATTGGATCCTATGGATTTTATTAAAAATCCTATGAATTTGACGAATCTTATGAATCTTGTTGAATCTTATGCATCTTGTTGTAAAAACTACTATGAATCTTTTGAATGTTCTTAATCTTGTTGTAGACACTTCTATGAACCTTTTGAATCATATGAATCATGTTACAAGCATTTGTTGATATATATAAATGATTATATGTATTTTTTTACTTGTTCACAACGATAACTTGTTTTACAATAAATTTCATCCCTATATATATATATATATATATATATATATATATATATATATATATATATATATATATATATATATATGGGTGGGTGGGTTCAATGGAGAACCTTATGCATCGAAGAACCTTGGAGAACCATGATGCATCGCTAGAAAATTGAAATACATCACGTAGAAATCGATGCATCACGTGGAAATAATGATGCATTACGGGGGAATTGTGATGCATTTGTGGTGGTGCATGGAGATTCTTCAAGGTTCTTCGATGCATGTAGGTTCTCCATTGAACTCACCTATATATATATATATATATATATATATATATATATATATATATATATATATATATATATATATATATATATATATATATATATATAGACTGAGGTTCAATTGAGAACTTTTATGCACCGAGACACCTCTAGGAACTTTTGTGCACCAAAGAATCAAACAATGGTGCACTAAGGGTATTCCTGAAACATTGAATATGTAAAATTAAATATATATAGTTAATTATAATAGGTAATTAGAAATAAGTAAGAAATAAATATTCAAAAAAAGTAACCACCTCCTCATATCTCTCTCTCTCTTTATTTCTCTCTCTCTCTTTCTCTCTCCTCACCGTATCCACCACACCACCACCACCACCATCACCTTTGTTGTAACCACCTCTCCACCGTATCTCTCTTTCTCTCTCTATCTCTCTCTTCACCGTATGCATCGAGGAACCACTCCAACCGCCGCCGCCGCCACCACCGCGATGATGATGAACATGATGAACAAGAGATGCAACCGATGATGAACAATACAATGAAACACGATGAACATGAAGAACACGATGAACGAAGAAGATGGTGATGAACACGTTGATGCATCCATTGGAACAATGATGTCGATGATTAATAACGATGCACCATGATGAACACTATGCATAGATGAACGATGATGATAAACGATGAATACGAAGATGATGAACGATGATGATAAACGATGAATATGAAGATGATGATTAACAATGATGCATCACGAATTGTATAGGTAAAACCAATATGCATCATGAATTGAACGATTAATATGAAATGCATCAATATCTACATCATTCTTTTTGAATTTGTGACTTTTGTTAAATTTGGAAGTGATCAACTGAATTTATTTTAACATTTATTATTTAGTTTGTTAAAATATTAAATTTAATGAGGTATGCACAATACCCAAAATGTCCTTCCATGTTTTTTTGTAATGCACAAGATGCATAAAATTGTCCAATTATTTACCATTTTGTCATTTAATCTAATTCATACAATTCTTTGATCTAATGGATGATATATGTTCTTTTGTACCTCGATGCACAAAAGTTCTCAATTGAACCTCCCTATATATATATATATATATATATATATATATATATATATATATATATATATATAGAGGGGGTTCAATGGAAAACCAACATGCATCGGAAAACCTTGGAAAACCTCCATGCACCACCACCACAAATGCATCACAATTCCCGCGTGATGCATCGAATTCCCGCGTGGTGCACCGTTTTTCTGCATAATGCACCTGAAAACTTGTGAAAACGGCACTGCACCACCACAAATGCATCAAATTTCCCGCATGATGCATCAAAATCCCGCGTGATGCATCAAATTTCCCGCGTGATGCAGCAAAATCCCGCGTGATGCATCACTTTATTTACGATCATGCCACCGCGTTTTTCATGAAATGCATCAAATCGGACGGTATGCGTAGGTTTCCACAGTTTTCCGGTGCATAGTGGTATATATATATATATATATATATATATATATATAATCAGGTTTATCAGCGTACCTATGAGATTACAGCGTACCCTAATGTGAATGGTCATTCACATATATTTTTTTTGAATAGACATGTATAAGACAACATTATAAGACTTATTTCAAAAGGAGCAACATCATAAATCTTGTGAATGGTAAAAAAAATCATGTGGTGTGAATGACCATTCACATAAATATGCATTGAGCATTTACATAATTTTTAAAGACACAGAAAGTGTGAATGACCATTCACATGTGAAATTCATATATCATGTGTTATGAGAAAAAAAAAATTTAAATTTTTTTTTTTGAAGGTTAGTACCTTCGGGTGCACTTGATTTTGAGAGGTACCTTTTTGAACCTGAATATATATATATATATATATATATATATATATATATATATATATATAGTTTTAAATAATACAAAAATTGTCTATCAACTTAAATAATCTGAAAAAAAGTCAATTTACTTGATCGGAAAAAAAATACAAAAACAATAAATACAAAATGAGAAATGAAAAACATGTTTTTTTTTTTTTTCCAATATCAACTAGTAAATATAAAATAGTTTTCTTCAAATAATTGAATGTATACAACCTAATCATCAAATTCCCACCAGCTACCTTGTAAAGTTGTAATTACAAATATGGAGACCATGTTCCTTTGCATGCTTCAAGTACAGTGCCTTGATTTCAATTTTCAATCACTAAAAAATTATGCATTTAAGATTCACAATCTAATTATAAATATTTGTGTTTATTATATTAGACTAGTTCATACATGTGTGTTGCAGCAAATTATAAAATTATAATTACATTCTGTTCATATAAAAATTTTATGACTTATTTTAATAATACATTTTATTTAAAATAATTTTTATTTGTAATATATATATATATATATATATATATATATATATATATATATATATTTAACAATATATATTATTTCATTGGTTATATATCTGTATATATATATATATATATATATATATATATATATATATATATATATATATATATATATTTTATTAACTCATCACATTCAATATTAAATCTAAAAATATTAAAGATGAGATTAGTATTTTAAATATTAAATACAAATTAGATTTGGAATGTTTATCTTTAATATCAAATTCCAACTCCAAATTTAAAAATTAAAATTGGAGAAAATGTTACCCTAGTAAAATTCATTATTTTTGGGTTTTTTTGTTTCAAAATAACTTGTGATTGTAATATATATATATTTTCGGTCGGCTACACAATATAAAAAAAGTATAGCTGAGTATAAAGATCCCTACTGTCTCATCGTTTTCAACTAGAACAGAATCAATGAAGCTAACTAAATAAAATGCAGTAACCAACAAGAAGAAAGCTTACAGCCCAAGACAAATCAAATTTGAAAAACGTGGTTGCATTAATTATAAAAATCTATTCGGTTAATAAAATCATTATCTTAATAAAACCATTATGTAATTTCTTTCGTGAATAACGTGGTTGCATTATAAAAGCAATTTGAACACACGATTACCATATGCGTGAACTTAAAAAACCACACTGGAAGAAGTTTTTAAATTTTTATCAGAATATATATAAAAAAATAAAATAAAAAATTTTAAAACGTGAATCAGACAAGATTAAAAGTAGATAATTTCTTTTTAAACAAGGGGGAGTGGGATTGAATCCCACGCGTCGCGTTCTCTCTCCTTCTCCACTGCCTGGCCTTTATTTACCGGCACCGATTTTCATTGGACATCGTGTCGCAACGCGATTGGAGTAAATGCGTTACGCTTGTCCAGCTAAGCATACACTTTACCACAGCTAATCACACGGCCCCCTCACGTGACTTGGTTCAAAAGCCAAGTTTTTTCTCTATGTATTGACACGTTTCTGATGCTCACGTGACCTCCACGCCCACTCGATGAAGTGCGGCTTATGTGTAGACATCTTATTGGATGGGCGGCCAGATGAGCAAGATAGCACGTTGCCACGTAGTTGTTAAACAGTTGAACCTCCCAACGGTAATTTGGCTTCTACGTTCGTTCAGCTCACATCTCATCCCTCCAATCCAACAATATTTTATGTTATCCTTCCAACCAAAAACCAAACCCATGTCTTCTTCTTTTTCCTCATAAATCAGGTGATTTGCTGCTAACAAAATACTTTAATACAAAACAATTTCATATAAAATGATAATTATATTTTAAAAAGTGAATTTTGAATGCTTTTATCAGTATTATGGTAAAAAAATTAGTATGGGTAACATAGTCATTCCATATAAAATTATTGTTTATGAAAATTTTTTGTTGGGTATAAATTACATCCCTTTCTACATTAATAAATATTTATTATGAAAAAAACCAACATCTTTTAACAGTTTTTGGGTTTTCGTTCTTCAACT
Organism: Centrapalus pauciflorus; assembly: GCA_020465985.1. Taxonomy (NCBI): domain Eukaryota; kingdom Viridiplantae; phylum Streptophyta; class Magnoliopsida; order Asterales; family Asteraceae; genus Centrapalus; species Centrapalus pauciflorus. Next base: position 694,565 of record JAANYP010003880.1, on the reverse strand, counting down.
TTATTTTTTGAAAGTTCTCAAGCTAAATCTTTTTCATAGTTATGGTGAAATTTGACTATTGAAGGCCGATTATAATTATTAAACTAGATTTTTTAAAAACTGAAAAACCAGATTCTAATAACCAAATAAGAAAGAAAAATTAACTTGATAACTTTTCTGGAAAACAAAGCATGGAGGACGTAAACATAAAAATATGAAATGTTTTGGGTTTTTTTTTCCATAATAAACCCAATTAATATTAACTTTTAGAATATTATTATAAAAACAAATAAAAGGATACAATACAAGGCATGAAGCTTCCCAATGTCTTACAAGACTAAAAAGAAAGGGAAGGATACCAAAAACAAATGAGCAGGAATCAAACCATAAATCAAAAAAAAAAAAAAAAACAAAAACAAAACAACTAGCATACAACGAGAGACTAGATATAATTACTTTTAATGAGCATGAAAGATGTAAATAATATATGATTTTTACTCACAAATGTTAAATGTTATTATTATTCCGTTCAAGCAGTTTACAACTTCTCAATTGAACTTCCTTCTGGTATTTATTAAAAAAAAAGAGAGAGAGAGCAGCAATAGCCGTGCATCCCCATGGGCCTACAACGCCTCCTTGTCTACGCCACTGACACTTTGCCCTCTGCATAGATAGCATCCTCCAGTGTATTTCTAATTTATTAACTTAATTATAAATTTGTAAAACTTTAAATCACTTAACTGTTTGACTCTTAGATTTTAGTACTTGGGGTATCAGTTTTATCTAATTTCTATTTGACCATTTTATATATTCTATTGTGTAATGTTGGTCCAACAGACCAATCTAATTAATTAGATTATCGAAACCGTAGGATAAGGTAGATTGTCTGAGGTTGTGTAACCGACAATCCCGGATCATGGATCCATCACTGACTAGAAGTTAGTGAAATAGCATAATTTATATAGACATGAATTTATATATTTATGTAAGAGCATGATTAGGTGACTAAGTATTTATTTATTTTACAACATAATTATAAAAATACGATCATTATTATTTGTATTGACCAGATAAAAAATGGTAAGTAAAATATTAGTTTTATAAAAACCATACATTTAAGTTTTATATAGATTAAATAAATACATATCAGAAGTGTAATCAAGTCATGGTATAAACTTTCGTCATCATTAATTTAATCATTTAAAAATTTACAATCACCGAATCACGTATAATTAGAGGGTGTTTGGTTTTGTGTTATGAACGAGATTATTAGCTTATTACGTTACAATAACGCAAATAATTAGTTTAAAGTGATTGGACTGCATACATTAATAAGTGATTATTTGCGTTTAGAGTTAATTCTACCACACTTTTTCATAAGTTAAAAAATGTAGCTTATTTACTTAATAAGTGATTATCTGGTCATTTAACAAGGGAAAACGCAAATCCAAATACTTTAAAAACTGATTATTTGATAGTTATGATAGCAAACAACATAAGCTAAACCAAACACTACATTTCCGACAGCACTTTTTGTTACAGCTATTATCTTTTTCAAACGCAAATTCAAACACCCTCTTAATTATTTGTAACATATTCTATTGATAAATAAAGGGAATATATACTTCAAAAAGGAAAAAGAAAACACGTTACCGACATCGGTGTATTTACTTTTTTTTTTTTTTTTGTATAAAGCTGAATTAATTAAAAATATATATAGGAGGTTAATCGATAAGTGTATGTGATATTGATAATAAAAAGTGATAATAATAATAATAATAATAATAATAATAATAATAATAATAATAATAATAATAATAATAATGATAAGGAGATGATGTTTGGTTGGAAAACATGCGGAAAGGAAGCATGTATGTTTGTGGGTCGCATGTTCCGTTGTTTATCATATTTTATGTTTGACTTTTGTATTTTATTCTCTGCTAAATTGCTAAGGTTATCCGGTACCAATAAGATGATGGATGATGATGTGTCAATTATCTAAATCGCCGTCATTATTTATTTATTTTCTTTTTAAAATACATGATAATATAATTAAAATAACTTTCGAGGTAAACTAATATATGAAATTATATCATAACAAAAAGGTTAATCGTAAAAAAATATTAAGTTTATAATTCTATCGAAAACGTCAACATAAATAAAAATTATTAGTGGCAACAACATTATTTAATTTTGTTATTAATATTGAAAATTTAGTGATATCATCAACAACAAACAAAATAATAACATTATCGGTAAATAATAAAAATACATTTTTAATATCGATAACAAAAAATAAATTTACTTTGTTAATATGGACAAAATTGAAGTATTTTTAAAAATTAACCCTAACAAATATTATTTTTAAAAAAATAATATTAAAACAGGTTTACAAACTAATATACAACTTCTTTGTTATTAAAAATCGTATCTATAAAAATGTATATATATTTGAAAATATTATAATTTTATTTAATGTTTGATAAACAAGAAGTGTGGTTTGTAAAATTATGTAACTAATTTTGTGTTGTTTCTAAATATATTATATTTTAATCCAAGAAGAAACTTAATTAAGATATACTATAATTTTTATAGGATGAAAAAACAGACCACAATTAACTATCATAGGACCAAAAGCCAAAGAGGCATAATTATTACTCAGTTTTCTTTGATGTATTAAATAAAACTAAGCAATTGATTCTATTTCTGCCTATAAATATTGGGATTTATTTATAATTTTAATTTAGCTAAAAAAATTACAAAATCATAAGGGGACGTTTGGTTCACAGAATCTGATGGAATTTGATGAAATTGGAATGAAAATTTCATTTCAATGTGCTGTTTGGCAGTAAAAATGAATGAAATAAAGATTCCTTTTAAAAAAAACATCACTTTTGAAGCAATCTATTTTCCTTGGGTTAATGCCATGAAATTTAAAATTCAGTCCGAAGATTTTAATAGTTCTAAAACCAAATCCTAGACTTCATCTTCACCGGCCTCCATTTCTATTCCGACAGATTCCATTCCTTGACAGATTCCATTACAAGAATAAATATTCTGCGAACCAAATGCCGCCTAAGACTTGATTTGTAGTAACTAGGTTTAACGTTGTTAAAATCAAATGAATGAACAATTAAATTTTAAAACCATTTATTGATATGTTAATATTGGGTATAGCCTTGTTGTTGTTTTTTTCTTCTTTCCAAAATGGGTTTGGTTAAGTTGAAAGATACCAAATGCAACAAGAGTGGTGAGAGGTTTATTCAATTCATCGTTTTTATAATTAGGCATACCAACACCTTATCCACAAAAAACTATCACCTATACTATTCAAAAGAGGGATATTTCATGAATCTCATAGAAAAATCAAATAATTATAAATTAGTATCTTTAAAACACACAATATCTAAATACACTAAACATTTACATATTGCAACATATATAATTTTTAACAAATATTTAAATAAATGTGAGGAGTTTATTGTTAAAAAATGCGCTTAAGAACTTGTATATTACAGATTTACTTTAATTTAATTTATAACCTTACACAATGTCCTTAATTTCAAGATTGTATGGAAATATTTATAGTACTCAAAAACATTTCATTTCAAAAGCTATGTAATTTGATGAATAAACCTCACAGGACCCCACATGTTTGAACCTCCTTTATTATTTTAATGATTTTATCCCATTATCCAATCCATCAACCCATCTATTTTGCCACCATATGTTGAGACTTGATATTGATTTAGTCATAGTCAAGTTTCTAGAAGTAATTAAATGATCATATACTAAAAGCCACCAATCAAGCCACAATTATTTTATCATCTAATAGTTGAAGGGTTAAAATCTACAAATTTAATATCCCCAAGGAAGCACCTTTGACCCATGTAATGTAGTAAACAAACTTCAATTATTTTAATTAGTCTTTCAAACAAACATGAGCATGATCTTTGTCTAAAGAATCATCTACATCATCATCATCATCGTCATCTTAACAAGACCAAACAACCACTCTCAACTAGACAAGTAAAAGGGTACAAAAGAGAAAGCCATATAATTTATCAAAAGCAAGATTTGTGAGCCGTTAATATACGAGACTCTTTCTTTTCAGATTGATGTTTGATATTATAAAACATGGAGATTAGACTAGACTAGACTAGACGTAAAACGTTATATAATCTATTATTGATGCTTTATGTAACATCAGTTTTAATCTTTTGTTGATTTAGATTTCATATTTCGAAAACGTATGTGGGTGTGCAATCATGTTTTTGGGGGGCATAACTTGCAAGAAATGATCAACACAACATGGTTCAAAAATAGGATCCCAAGGGAAAGATGGTGGTTAGTGATATTGATACTTTGAATGTATAAATTCAGTAACCACATGGGTTCAACAAAACTAGTTCTATTTAATAGTATCAATTCATTGAATCAAGTATGGAAGGAATACTACTATTTCTATTGATTTCTAGATCTGATTGGACGTTAATCAAATTTCAAGATAAGTATAACAATTTTGATTTATTTATATGAACTAGTTTATTACCCGCGTATTACGCGGATATTTTTAATATATATAAAATATAATAAATAAAAAGATAAAGATATAAATATTATTTTTTAAACAAAAGTATATAAGATGGTTTATCATTTATTATGACCTACTAATTTTTTATATTTCTAAATATATATGAAGAATAATTATTTCTTATATATTTTTTAAACTTTTATTATATTATCTTATAATTAATAAGTTAGTAGATTATTAGATTTTGTTTGATTTGATTTGATTTGAATTTAAAAGTGGATTATATTAGATTTGGATAGATTTAATTAATAAGTTAGTTGAGTATTAAATTTTGTTTGATTTGATTTGATTTGAATTTAAAAGTAGATTATATTAGATTTGGATAGATTTGATTTCAATTTCTTTATTATTTTTAAAATCTATAAATGTCACGTGTCGATTCATGGTGACGACACGTGCCTTCACCAGAAATGAGTATAGTTACTCTTTTAATAGTATAGATAGATTTACATTAATGTGTTCAAAAAGTTTTATTAACATCACACAATTTTATTTTTAAAAAAAAAAACAAAAGTCAATAAACTACCGATTTAGTTTTGTCAGCTCTTCTCCTCTGATTTGAGATGTATGGACAGACACCTCCTTTTGACACATGTCATTTATCAAAAACAAATTTAGATTCGATTCAAATCCATGTTATTCTAACTAATTTAATAAATAACTAGTATATAATATAAAAAGTTAAAAGTTAAAAGGTATAAACATTATTTTCTTTTAAACAAAAAACATATATAAGAAGATATTATTATTTGTTTTTACCTATTAATTATATATATATATATATATATATATATATATATATATATATATATATATATATATATATATATATATATGAATAGTAATTATTTTCTTATATTTTTTTAAACTTTTATTATATTATATTAGAGTTAATTACAAAAATGGTCCCTGTGGTTTGTCCTAAAATTTGGATTTGGTCCCTGAACATTCAATTTTGCAGAAACGGTCCTTATTTTTATAGTTTGTTTGCAATTTTGGTCCCTCAACCTATTAACTTTTCTAATATGACCAAATTACCCTTTGATGCAAACTATAGGAACCATTTCCACAATTAATTTTTTAACTCTTTTTTATTCTTAATTAAATAAATTATTTTATAGTGTTACTTAAATTTATTAAACTATAAAAAATATAAAAGAATTATTTAATTATTTATGTTGGTTCATAAATGATTTAGATATTTTTAGTATTAATTAATTTTAATTTAATATAATCAAAGTGTAAACCACTCAAAATTTATAATCAAAAAAATCATTTATGTTTAGAAATTATTTTTTAAAGGTTTCATAAATAAGAAATTTTTTCTCTATAATTATTTATATTGGTTCATATATTTATAATAAAAGATATTTATGTTGATCAAACCATAAAGACCATTTATGTAATTGACTCTACTTTATTTTTAGTGTTAATTAACTTTAATAAATTATTTAAAAAAATTATTTTTGAGCCAATAGTTTAATTAAAGTTAAAAATATTAAAGAACTTAAATAAATAAAAATTTAACGTTTAATTTGACCGAATTAAAAAAAGTTCCAAATGGTCTAAGACAACTCAAATTTTTTTATTTAATGTATCAAGTATTTTATCGTTTTAATTTTTAATTACATCAAAGACGATTTAAAATTTTAGGTCCATATAACATCTTTGATTTAAGTAACACTAAAAAAAATCTAAATCATTTATGAACCAACATAAATAATTAAATAATTTTTTTCTTTTTTTTATAGTTTTTTTAAATTTAAGTAACACTAAAAAATAAGTTATTTAATTAAAAATAAAAAAGAGTTAAAAAATTACTTGTAGAAATGGTCCTACAGTTTGCATCAACATAAGGGTAATTTGGTCATATTAGAAAAGTTAATGGGTTGAGGGACCAAAATTGCAAACAAACTATGAAAATAAGGACCGTTTCTGCAAAATTAAAAGTTTAGGGACCAAATCCAAATTTTAGGACAAACCATAGGGACCATTTTTGTAATTAACTCATTATATTATCTATCTATACTATTAAAAGAGTAACTATACTCATTTCTGGTGAAGCCACGTGTCGTCACCATGAATCGACACGTGGCAGTTATAGGTTTTAAAAAGAATAAAGAAATTTAAATCAAGTCTATCCAAATCTAATATAATCCACTTTTAAATTCAAATCAAATCAAATAAACAAAATCTAATATTTTACTAACTTATTAATTAAATATATTCAAATCTATATACAATCCACTTTTAAAATCAAATCAAATCAAACAAAATCTAATAATCTACTAACTTATTAATTATAAGATAATATAATAAAAGTTTAAAAAAATATATAAGAAAATAATTACTCTTCATTATATTTAAAATATACAAAATTAATAGGTCATAATAAATAATAATATTATCTTATATACTTTTGTTTAAAAAGTAATATTTATACTTTTATCTTTTTATTTATTATATTTTATATATATATTAAAAATATCCGCATCCGCGTAATACGAGGGTAATAAACTAGTATTATAATAAGTTAGTAGAGTATTAGATTTTGTTTGATTTGATTGATGGTGATGACACGTGGTTTCACCAGAATTAAGTATAGTTACTCTTTTATTAGTATTTATAGATTAACTAAACATCTAATAAACTCTAATTTCTCATAAGTATTTTATATATTACATATTTTTTTAAAACAACTCTAAGCATCTATAATTTAAAAAAAACTTATATGAAATAAACGAATTGGCAATGTATTCTTAATAATAGATAAAAATTTAAAACTAATGTAATACAAACATAGCTATTTAAATGTGCAATAACTAACAAAATGTACTCCGTACGTCTTAAAATAAATGACTATCTGTTAAAATCATAAAGTCTTAATAATTACACCTTTTTAAATATTTAAATGATGATTTTATCCTTATTTATCTATTTAATCCATTTCTTGAAAGACAAATGTATTGTAAATATAAGGTTATTTTATTAAACTATTTTTGCAAATGGATACTTATTTTGAGACGATTTACAAATTGGAACGAATAGTATATGTTTCTATATAATTAGTTTGTGTAATTAGTTTTACAAATCTAAATTATTATTATCATGATATAAATATGGCTTTAGTTTTAAATTTTTACAAGTCATCAATATTTATGTTTCAATATTTCAAGACTTCAATGAATTTTATGAATAAAGATTTTTATAAAGTAAAAAGTCGCCCATTACAAAACCATCTTTTTTAGAGCTTTTAAGATACCTTAAATATCAAAATCAAAAATTGTATCGTGCATTAAATAATAGTTTGTTTTCATTATATATAGAAAGTTTATCCACAAATATAAAAGAAAATTACACTGCTTCTGATAATTTTAATGATTCGTTGGTTCATGCATATAGTTGGAATGAAACATACAAATAAAATATAAACTAAAATGCTACATTCGGCCCACAGAGTTCGAGACCCATAGACACATAATGCTAGACTGCTAGTAAATCTCTAATGGGCCTCAGGGCATCTTATGATGAATGCTTCACGTTCGAATGTTTCATTTTAAATGTTCAAACGACACTGGGATAAGCATTAAGCAAATATCTCAGAATCATCTGTAGAGAGTTGCATAGAATTATAAAAAATTTTAACTCAACGGTTGGCAAATTGAAATCTATATAAATAGGTTTAAGAAGGCCTATGAAGAATCACAACAATGTTAAAGAAGCAAATAATATTATGATTTATATAGTACCCGACCTGCAGACCATATTAAGCAAATAGTAATTAATGAAGGTTCAGCCAACATGATATGGAAATTAGTTTTATACCAGCACACTAATAAACTCAATCGAACAAGCTAAAACCCATGTCATCATCAGATTCCTCAGCAGGCTCGTCCTTCTTCTCTTCAGCTGGAGCTGTTTCCATGGCAGCTGAAGAAACACCAGTGATAGCAGCTGGAGCAGCAACAGCAAACTTGCTTGGATCCTGCAATTAACGATTTCAAAAAGGTTACCAACAACAATTTTGATGAATTCAATCAGCTAAGGAAAACAACCACATACCTCAAGGTATTCCTTCACCTTGTCTGCCAAGGGGAAAGAGTAATTGGTCTCCACAGCAATAGCCAGAACATTCTTGTAGCCATTGATGAGCATGTGAGGAGCAGCTGCTATGGTTGGATAATGGATAGCCAATGCTAGAGAAGTAACCATTGATACTCCCAGTGCAAATTTCTCAACAAGATCATCCTCAGTGAGGTCCAGCACCTCTGGGCTAAAAACAGAACCATTCTCATAGACAGACAGAACAACTAGACCATAAGAGAAAGGTCTAATGCCAAGTTTTGCTAGCAGAGCAGCCTCAGAAGAACCCACTTTGTCACCCTTCTTGATGAGTTCAACAGGAGTGATGATTTCAACCGTACCCTTGTTAATCTTAGTGGGAATGTTAAGGACCTAAAGCACAGAAAAGAATTAAAAAAAGATAATGGAAAGTTTGTCAAGGAAACGTGGAACCGTGAAATGTACTAACCTGGAAAAAAGAGGTCTGAGAAGGGTCAAGACCAGTGTTGCCTGGGGGAACAACAACGTCCACCGGGGCCACTAGACCAACACGAGCAGGAGCTCCAACCTAATGATAAGCAAAAATCAATGTCACAAAACTGTAATCACATAGATCCTCGTTACACAATATATATGCTTTTTTGCACGCAAAGTACAAAAACACAAAGGGTACAAAACACCCAAATATTGCAGAATCACTTACACTGTGTTCTGGAGTCATTTTTATAGAGAGAAAGGATGAGATCCGGAAAGAAACAAAGGAAAAATAAATATTGATGTGTCTCAGTTTTTTCTAAAGAAAAGAAATGATTAGGAGAGAAAATTTTACCACTTTCTCTCATAAACTTTCTTCCCAAATATGAGAAGACTTGAAGAGAAAGTTGAAAAAACAAATATATAAAATCATGTAATGACACATATACCCTTATAAATCCTTTAAAAACATATCTACTAAGGTTATAATTGTAAAACTAATAGGTTTTTTTCCCTTCTCACATTCTGTGGAACATAATAAAATTTCACCCTCTTCATTTCTCTTCCTTTCTTTCCTCTCCCATTTTCTTCTCTTCTCTTTTTTTTTCTCTTCCCATTCAAGACCCGGGAACAGAGTGTTGAAGCAATCCAGAAAAACGATACAAATAATGGCTAAGCATAAAGCCATGAACCACGCAAGCCAATATAGAAGACAATTTTTATATCAAAACAGAACTTGACACGTTAAAACAAATTAGATAATTTGCAATATTAGCAAACCAATGCAAAGAAAATGAAACCAAAACATACATGAATTGAATTCAGGTAGTCAACTGTTAAAAATATCCACAGACCACAATCTCGAAAGACATCTATAAAAAATTAAACCAAACACATATGTAATGGGAATCATATACTGAGCAAGAATTATTACAATTTCAAAAGATGTAAAACACAGTGAATGCCACAATACCATTTAACCTCAAACATACCAAACTAAAATAAAAAAATGTAGTCTGTATTCACGCATTTATTTGAAGAAAATATATTAGCATGCATACTTATGCTACACAAATATTATAAAGATTATAGCTTGACAATAAAAAAAAACACATATACATGAATCTTATTGCTTTAGTTGACGCTACTATAGAACTTATCACAAAAATCTGACCTTATACTTGGCAACTTCCTCACGGACTTCTTTCAGATCACCTCTGGTGAATATCAAACCAACATTTCCCTTGATAATCAAGATTAAAATAAATATCAGCGCAAAGAGAACACTCATTTTGACAAATGAATCTCAACAAAAAGTAAAAACAAAATAACCAGTCAAACGCATAATATATGCAATTATCCATTCAACATATGCAATTATCTTAGATCGATAACATATATAATTCATATCCTGGAAAGAGAACACTTGTGCACTATGAATCTCTGTTGCAGTCATACTGTAAAAACCATCTAAGATTAGATTTAAAAAGATGACATTGAGTTTTACGTACAATAAGAAGAGGGATGAGACTGAGGTAAGCCTTGTTTCCTGTCTTCTCAGCATGGATCCTAACGGATCTCTTCATCATGGTATTTTTACCCATAAGGATAACCGAATCACCCCTGAGACCTTGACGAATGTTCTGAAGCTGGTTCGATCCGACGTTATCGGCGGCCACCACAAGGACTTGAGTGTATTCATCCAGAAGCTGACATAGCTTTGCATCATAAGCGATCTTCTTTTCAGCCTTTGATGCCTTCCCAACCATTTTGCTTTAAAAATATGTATTTATCTAAAACTGTACGTGTATGTGTTATCTACAACTGAAGTGGCTAAAACCCTAGAACTGAACGAACGAGAGGGCGTTGGTTTACGAAACCGAGGGCCAAGACCTAGCAACGAATGCTATGCCAAGGCGGACAGCAACTATGCCGTCACTTTAACCTCTCCGATTCAGATTTTCCGGTGCGGTGGAGGAGAAGATGGGGCTCTTAAAAGTTAAAACCCTGTTTGCAGTTTCTAATTGGGAACCAGAGGGATTTATTTTTCTATAAAGAGAATCATGCGGAGCCCTAAATCGGACGGTTGTGATAAACTCGTTGTAATTTATCATCTAATGGGTCTGGCCTCTGGGCTTGTGTCCATCATGATGGGCTGATTAAATCCATCTATGATCTATAGTTTAACTAACTCAATAAGGTAGCCATTATTCGTCTATTTTCTTATAAAAACCAGTTTATTGACCCCATCCAGATTATTTACATATTTTACTTAATTTAAAATACATAAATTTAAAATTATATTTATAGAGAAAATTTATATCTATATATCTTTTTTTACCATTATTTCATACTTTTTATTTTTAAAATTAAAATTGATATATAACGACATAACGTTCAGAATATATGAATATATAAGCTTCTTATATATAACAATTAACTAGTTTATGTCCCACGTAAATACGTGAATAAAATTTTATTTCTAATTTAATAAATTTTAATTGATAAAAATTGAGATTTCACTTTATATATAACATAATACTTATATATTTTATTATAAATTAATATTTATAGATTAAAAATTAATAATGTATTTTTATTTATAAATCTATTTAGGATTTATCTTTTTTTATAATAATAAGTTGTAATAATAAGTTGTATTTATCTTTTATTTAAAAATAAATCTATTTAGGATTTATCTTTTTATAATAATAAGTTGTATTTATCTTTTATTTAAAAATAAAAGTTGTATTTATCTTTTGTGGTGTAACGTGGAAACAACACGTATGCGTTTGATGTTCTCTTTTATTATATAATATAAATAGTAGTTATTTTTTTATGATTTTTTAAAACTTTTTATTTTTGATTTAATAAATTTTAATTGATAAAAATTTAGATTCAGTTTGTATATAGTGTATTTATCTTGATTTAATAAATTTTAATTGATAAAAATTTAGATTCAGTTTGTATATAGTGTATTTATCTTTTTAAAAATAATATTTGTATTTATTTTTTATTATTAAAAAAATAATATAGAGCACTTATCCTTTTAAAATAATAAATTGTATTTATCTTTTTAAAAATAATATTTGTATTTATTTTTTATTATTAAAAAAAATAATATAGAGCATTTATCCTTTTAAAATAATAAATTGTATTTATCTTTATAAAAATAATATTTGTATTTATTTTTTATTATTAAAAAAATAATATAGAGCATTTATCCTTTTAAAATAATAAATTGTATTTATCTATTATTTTTTATAATAAGTGGTATTTATCTTTTATTTTAAAAATAAAAAGTTGTATTTATCTTTTGTGGTGTAACGTGGAAGCGCCACGTATGCATTTGATGTTCTCTTTTAGAGTTAATTACAAAAATGGTCCCCGTGATTTGTTCAAAAATTTGGATTTGGTCCCTGAACTTTTAATTTTGCAGAAACGGTCATTATTTTCATAGTTTGTTTGCAATTTTGGTCCCTCAACCTATTAACTTTTCTAATATGACCAAATTACCCTTATTTTAATGCAAACTATAGGGACCATTTCTACAATTAATTTTTTAACTCTTTTTTATTCTTAATTAAATAAATTATTTTTATTGTTACTTAAATTTAATAAACTATTAAAATAGAGAAGAATTATTTAATTATTTATGTTGGTTCATAAATGATTTGGATATCTTTAGTCTTATTTAATTTTAATTTACGATAATCAAAGTGTAAACCAATCAAAATTATAATCGAAAAAATCATTTATGTTTAGAAACTATTTTCTAGAGGTTTCTTATATAAAATATTATAAAAATATTTGACTCTATAAATATTTATGTTGGTTCATAAATTTATAATAAAAATATGTTTTTTGGTCAAATATATTTTACTTTCTTCTTAAATAAAATCGGCCAAAAATTCTATTTTATAATCCGTTCACATTTGTATCAAAGCAAGGTGATAATGGTAAAGTGATAAATCTGAATGGTTTAAATTTTTAAGGTGTCGATTTAATCGGATTAAAATGAAATGTCAAATTGAAAGACGAAAAAAGATTAAAACCTGTTTATATTTCTGGATTTTTATGTAAAGGTTTCACAAACCAAAGTTTGATGATTAAAATTGTTAATCATGAATTTCAAAGAGGTTGTATGGACCTAAAATTTTAAATCGTTTTTGGTGTAATTAAAAATTAAAACGATAAAATAATTGATACGTTAAATAAAAAAATTTGAGTTGTCTTAGACCATTTGGAAGTTTTTTTTAACAAGGTCAAATTTAACGTTAAATTTTTATTTATTTAAGTTCTTTAATTTTTTTAACTTTAATTAAACTGTTGGCTCATAAATAATTTTTTTTATAATTTATTAAAGTTAATTAACACTAAAAATAAAGTAGAGTCAATTACATAAATAGTCTTTGATGTTTGATCAACATAATTTTTTTTTTTTTGTAATAAATGTATGAAACAATATAAATAATTATAGAGAAAAAATTTCTTATTTATGAAACCTTTAAAAAATAATTTCTAAACATAAATGATTTTTTCGATTATAAATTTTGATTGGTTTACACTTTGATTATAGTATATTAAAATTAATTAAGACTAAAATATCTAAATCATTTATGAACCAACATAAATAATTAAATAATTCTTTTCTATTTTTATAGTTTATTAAATTTAAGTAACACTAAAAATTAATTTATTTAATTAAGAATAAAAAAGAGTTAAAAAATTAATTGTAGAAATGGTCCCTATAGTTTGCATTAAAATAAGGGTAATTTGGTCATATTAGAAAAGTTAATAGGTTGAGGGACCAAAATTGCAAACAAACTATGAAAATAATGACCATTTCTGCAAAATTGAAAGTTCAGGGACCAAATTCAAATTTTAGGACAAACCACAGGGACCATTTTTGTAATTAACTCTCTCTTTTATTATATATATATAGATAGATTGTATAAATATTATTACAGTATCGTAGTTTTTAAAGTCTATAAAAATACTTGATGATTTTTTCAAAACGTTTTGATTATAAATATTCTATCAACATTTGAAAATGTTATAAGATTAAATTAAATATTGATCGAGTATAACTTTAATTTATTTAATTTAAGATTTTAACTTTAATTTAATTTAATTTAGGTTAGATTGGATTGGATATCAATAATTCAAAATAGCTAATTGTCGATAACATGCGGCATCATAAGAAAGAGACACCTGACTTTGAAATTATAAAATCTTAAATGAAAGTGTAGCGAAGGAAAAGTATTTACAAATTTAAAGTTATAAAACCTTGTTTAATTCGGTTCAATTTTTGTTTTTTTATATCCAAATCGAAATCAAACCAAAATTTTTGGTTTCCGAAATTCAAAGTCCAAACAGTTTGGTTTTTTGGTTCCGATTTTTTGGTGTTTTTACACGCTCCTATTTTTCACACCAAGCAGGCAGTGTATCCAACATCCTCGTTTTCCAAATTCAAGTCACTGACAATGATATGAAATATGAAAGAATCGTCGATAAATAATCAATTAGGGTTTTGTGGTGCATGTATCAAGTTTCAACCCCGGCCTTTAAAGTTATAAAGAATAAATCATGCATGTTTATGGAGAATTTTAAGATAGATTTCCATCATGCACACCCACTTGTTCTTTATGTCTTGCACACAACTCGATCTTTAATCTCCTCATATTAATTGCTTGATTTACATCAAATCCTGCTTTCAATCTGTAATACATAAGTTGCGATCGACCCAAAAAGTGCAAGACCCGTGGAAACCACACATACATATATGTCTCTTTCTATATATATCAAACCCAGGCCCGTCTTTTAGGGGTGCAAGACGGTTGACCGCACAGGGCCTCCAATTTTGTAGGGCCTCACAATCGTAAAAATGATCGGAGTACCAAACGAAATACTTTAAATATTAATTTTTTTCATTAGTCATTATTTCGTTTTAAGCATATTGTATACCATTTTAGATGTCTAATTAAATATACAAAGACATAAAATTTCTCATTCACGAAATCTAATTGATATATTAAAACTCGGTTACAAAATGATCGAGTAATCTACTATTTAAATTTTTCGTAATTAAGGGCATATATCGTATGCATGTGTACAGGGCCTTCAAAATCCAAGGGACGGCAAGGCCCTGATCAAACCACTGATAGAAGAACACATAAACATGCATGCATGTGGTTTTAAGATATCGATCATGCAAATGAATGTTGTTGCTTTCCTTTCCACTAATTGCTTTAAAACTTGTGCGATCGAGTTTGGACTAAACACAATATCAACTTATATATATTAATTGTCTTCCACCCATGGACGGACGGACGGACGGACATGCATGGTGCGAAACTACGGTTGGCAATGGCATGTTCACTCCTCTAGTCAACTCACCGGTTGGTGGATGGATTTGGTGGCCAACACATTCAACCAGGACCCACCCATATATATTTTGATGGTCCCACCCAATAACGTGTAATTTTAAACATCAAGAGAGTGTTTGGATTTACGTTTAAATAAGTACTGCTACAGCCTTTTTAAAAACTAATAATAAAATAATAGTTGTAACAAAAAGTATCGTAGGAAATTTAAAGTTTGGTTTAACTTCTGTTATTTGTTATCACAATGTTCATTAGTTGCCATTATGATATCTATATATATCGTTACTGTACTTGATCAAGCTTGCTTTTGACTCATATATATATATACTGTATAGCTAGGAGTTTCGTGGGCGTCTTCTTTGGTCTATTTTTCCAGCAAATCATGCATCTTTATTGAAGCACGCTGTAACACTTGTTGGAGTTGTAGGGTCAATAAAAGGTCAAATATACCAACCAAACAAATGGAAATCGAAATCAAAAGTGAAAATTTCCCCCTTTGCTTTTTGTTAAAGTGTGACTTTGCTGTTGCTTTTTGCCAACATTTGGAAACCAAAATCTTTCTTATGTTGCCACCACAATAACGTATTGACAACAAAGTCTTCCTCCATGTCCTGTCCACCATCACTAAAACTCTTCATCTATCCAAATTAACTTCACTGTACGTGCCACGTGATCGATCAACGTGAACATGGTTTTAAACCTAACCTTTGGAAACCTACCCCGGTCCCTGATGTCTGTTCTTGTTTTTGACTTACTCGAGCCCGTTTTCGTTATGCCTTAATTTCATTTTGTACACATGATATTGGGCCGGGTAAATTAAACATTCCAATTTGATTTTTTTACATTATATATGCTCCAAAAGTGAACTTGAATTGTTTTCTATTGTGAATTTGTTTACGGTAGTTGAGATATCATAAAGATTCCATATATATTGAATCTTGCATCTAATTATTATTTGGTATCATATATGAAAGACTATGAGAAAGTAAAACTTGTGCGATTGAGTACGTGGTGCCATGTCGATTCTCATGTCCCGTATATATTATTCTCATTCTATTCTCATTTAGAGCAAATTAAGCCGGTTGATGTTTGTTTTTGGCCGTCAATCCATCGATCCTACTATGCAAGTGTTGGTTATGATAATGATCTCCTCTATAATAGTTTCGTAAACATCAATCTTAATTAGTCTAAATTATATTATTTTGTTTGAAATTTAAAAGTTACTACCTATCATCATTGTTATTTTCAATCGGCTTCTTTTACTTCTATGCCCAATCTTGGGTGCAAACCAAAGTCTCCATTATGGATTTTGTCAAACTTGTTGATATGGTTTCTAAAACATGAAATTTTATCTTATTAAGAATTCAAAAATCAAAATTTACAATTAAACCCTTCAACTTTTGTACAGTTTTGATACTAGATTATTGACCCATGTATTACATGCCTACATGGGTATTGGTTACGCTCGATCACGGTACATTACCAGTTTGGTATCGAGAAATTGGTAAAAGATCTCACTCTAGTTTCATATATCTATAGCCCTAGTGAATATCTAACTTAGCATCCAAATAACTCAAGGAATTTATTGACCTCAAGTATTATGTATTTTTAGTATTATATTAATACTTAAAATATAGGGATAATTACAAAAATAGCCATTTTTCACATTTTATTCACTTTTTAGCCACTTTATATACATTTTACCAAAATAGCCACACTTTACGTTACCAAATTTACGTGATAGCCACAATTTACGTGATTGTACTTTTTTTCATTTTTTTAATGCATTACGTTACAAAAGGTGTCTGGTCACGTAAATTGTTGTACTTTACGTGACCATTTTTGCTCCTTCCCCATGAATGTTTGGTGGGATGTCTTGTCACACTTTACGTTACCACATTTACGTGATAGCCACAATTTACGTGATTTGTACTTTTTTTTCATTTTTTAATGCTGGTCACGTAAATTGTTGTACTTTACGTGACCACTGATTTGTACTTTTTCATTTTTTAATGCATTACGTTACAAAATGTGTTTGGTCACGTAAATTGTTGTACTTTACGTGACCATTTTTGCTCCTTCCCATGAATGTTTGGTGGGATGTCTTGTCACACTTTAACATATTTTTTTAAGCAATCATTACATTTTTATGGGGAATGAGCAAATTTTTAAAAGTGGTCACGTAAGGTACAACAATTTACGTGACCAAACACATTTTGTAACGTAATGCATTAAAAAATGAAAATAAAGTACAAATCACGTAAATTGTGACTATCACGTAAATGTGGTAACGTAAATTGTGACTATTTTGGTAAAATGTATATAAAATGGCTAAAAAGTGAATAGAGATGTGAGATTTGTATATATTTGTAATTATTCCTAAAATATATCAAATAGTAAATTAATGTGACTGGGTAAATAATATAGAATGGGGTTCATTTAAAATATAAGATGGGTTTTATTTAGTCAAACCCAACATTAAAATTATCATTACTTTCAAAGCTTTTCTACTTTGTTACTTGACCTAACATCATTTAAAATACTATTTTACATAAAGTTCACTAAAAAAATTAAAAATTATATAAGCGTTTAGCATATAATGGGAAGACATACATTGGTAGACATAACTTTTGGCTACATGTGTTACACGATTATGTAAAAATTTTTAATAATACGTTAATTATCGATAATATCTTGACACTAGAAAAAGTTAGATATTATTACGTCATAAAATGATATTCTAATGATGTAGGTTGTAAATAGTTGAAATCTAAATTCATACGAGAGGCGTTTGGTTCACGAAATATAATTTGAAAGAATTAAAATTTAAAATTTAGTTATTAGTATGTTTGATGATAATTGATAAAATGTTTTTTTTAGTCTTGACTTAAGATGTAGGTTAAAATATAATTTACGTTTTGATTGTAATCTAATTCATGCATGAGTTAGTATGAATTTAAATTTTATAAACAAAGAATATGCTTGATGGTAAATAAATAAAATTTAACTCTATATTATTCTTATTAGAAGTTTCAAATAACTTAAATTTAAATTTATCAATTTTTCGAATTTAATTTCACGATCAAACGACACTATAGAAGTCGGTAGAAATATCAAATTCACATAAATAAAGATTTGAATGGAATATAAATAAAAATTAAAATTTATCTTTGTAACTCAAAGTTACAAACAAACCAATTTCAATTTTAATTCTATTGGATTCTATTTGGCTTGATTTTTCTTATACTCCAATAAAGAATTACAATATCACATTTGGAAAAAGAATTATTATTCGAAAGATAATAGTTTGATTGTTTAACGTTATGTAATAAACATAATTAATATATTCTATGTAACAATGTATCTTTATGTCATTGACTCCTCAAGTGACAGAGCATTATGATTTTTCAAAAAAATATTTTGAATTATATATCCATAAGCTTCAACTTCTTAATACCTATCTTTCAAAAACGTACATATATTCAAAAGTTGGGAAAGAAATGAAATTAAATTATTAATAGGGTATATTATAAAAAAACCAACATATTTCATTGTTTTTGTGTTTTTATCTCTTAATGTTTTTTTTTTTTTTCCAAAAAACTCTTTTAATTAAAAAAAATTATTTTTAGTTTTGTGAAATTTAACTATTAGAAACTGGTTATAATTAGTAAATTATGTTGTTTAAAACTGAAAAATTAAAATCTATCGGTCAAATTTCATAAGGAAAAAAATTAATTTTAAGACTTTTTGAAAAAAAAAAAAAAGAAAAGAAAACGCAAACAGCAAACGCAAATAATTGTGAAAATATTTTTTAATATGATACAGAACAGAAAAGAAAAGAAAAGAAGGAAATGGAAATGTGCAGTAGAGGTGTCCTGTCAAAAAGACCGGTGATGATGATGGACGGATGTATGCTATGTTAATGTTTGAGGGGATTGATTCCGACTTATCAACTTTCCACTTTACCACCCTTAAGAATCTCCTTTTTACTCTTTTACCATTTTTTTGTAGCTTCTTACTTAATTCACCCCTCATAGAATCTTATTTTCTTCATCTTTATCCCATGTTTTTTCACAAAACTTCATTTAAGCTCCTTTTTGGTCCTCTTTAGTCTTTCCTGTAATTTGCTAAAATTATTCATTATAGCATCAAACCAATTTTTTTTTTTTTTTGTTTTGCATCTAATTATTATTATTATTATTTTTTTAAGTTTTAAACATATATATTTTAATTATTTTACATCACTATCATTTTATAATGTTAGACATGTTAAAATATAAGAAATTTAATATTGTTTGTTTTTCTAAAACATCATCTCTTTCATGATATCAACTTAACTTAAAATATATGTTCCTCTTTCAAGTCATCACAAAATTTAAAGCGTGAGAGCTTTTTATAACTATACTAACTTATATCAGTGTTTTAAAATTATTTAATTAATAAAATGTAAAACTAATAAGCAATTTTAAAATGTGCTTATATTTTAAAAAAAAAACTATAAAAATGGGGAAAAAAAAATAAAAACTTTGTTTTTATTAGAATTTGGGCATGTCATGTCTTAGAAAAATACAGTCACATTGTAAGTATACTGTCTTTTCATTAAAAAAAAAAAAGGGCTATAATACATTTATGTATGCTAATCTGCATATTTTTGTTATATAAAAACTATGATATGTAAGCTTATCCTCATATTGCTATATTTTAAATTAAATAAAATACAAATAAGTAGTATTAGTAGGTGTTGAAGAGCTTTTATATCTAGTTTTTGCAAATAAACTATAGAAAATCACCCAATCTAATCTATGAAACTACAAAAATGCCTAAAAAGGTTCCACTTTGTTTTATATGCAAAGTACAAATTGGTATGCTCCCCTCCTCTCCCCTCATGATTCATTGATTCCCATACCCATCATCACCATAATGATATATCTCCAAATAAAGTATTTCTCAAATAATCATCCACAAAGTAGCTTTGAAGCTTGTCCCAATATATACATTTTCTTTCTTTTTTTTTTTCCTTGTAAATAACCCACAAGAATAAAAATCCAAGTGGTTTTATCCCATCCAAACTACAAGAATCATGAAAAAAACAGTTCATTCGTTTAATAAGAAACAATAGAAAAACCTTAAGATATTTGTATTTTCATATTTGGTTAGTCGAAATAATTGGAGTATTTGTTTTCATTATGTCAATTTTTTTATTGTATTTAATTTTACTTGTCTCTAATTATACAATTAAATTCATGACAAAAAGAAAATATAAGGTGAACAAAACTTTAAATATAACAATGGATTTAGAAGTGTATATTAATCTAGCTAATCGAGCTCGACTCGTTAAAAGCTCGAGCTAAAACTTGAGCTCAAGTAATAAATAAGTTTAAGTCTGAGCTTCACATATTGAGCTCGCAAATCTAAACGAGTAATATATAAATATATTTTTTAATTAATAAATGTATTACATATGGGTTTATTACGAAAAAAAACCAATATATTTTCACGTTTTTTGCATTATTGTCCCTCCATGTTTTCTTTTCCATAAAAAACCTTAATTTATTCTTTTCTTTTTGGTTTAGTGAAATTTGGACATTAGACCCCGGTTATAATTTGTGAACCGGGCTTTAAAAAACTAAAAAATCGGGTTCTAATATCCAAATTTCACTAAACCAAAAAGAAAAGAAAACTTGAGGACTTACGAAAAAAATTATATGGAGGGATGAAAACACAAAAAATATTAAAATATGTTGGTTTTTTTCATAATAAACCCAATAATATATTGATTGGATAAATAAAATATACATATAATTTATAAAAATTAATATATATAATAAATGAGTCAAACACGAGCTTGTAAAATTATTCACGAGTCGAGCTCGAGCTTCACATACATTATACAGAGCTCGAAACAAGCCGAACTCGAGCATGGTACCTTTAAACGATTAAGGCTCGAGCTTAGCTTAACTTATTTACATCCCTAAATGTATTCTAATTATTTTACATTAGATTTGTAAAATGAAATTTAAAAAAAGTTAAAAATCATTTGAATGTATGTTTAAGAAACTTTAAATAATAAAGATAATAAACTAAAATTTGTTTAAATTTTCTTAAAACACATTAATTGTTGAATTATAAATTTAAATTTTTTTAAACTTTATTTCGCGAGTCAAATGAATTTTTCTAACCTTGATATGTGATTTGATGTAATTTGTCAGTTTTTGTTTCTATACTATGTACTTATTACTTAATAGTAATTTGAATGAATATTGGTTTCTGTAATCTTGTAATTGATAATTTGATATATTGAAAATGGCAAATTACTAAGAAAGGTAATATAAAATTCAAAAATTTCCAATAAAGGTAATATAAAATTTTTTTAGGCCAAGAAAGATAACATAAAATTTAAATTTGACAAAAAAGGGTATTGATGACAAATTAAGAAGGTTTTATTTTATGCTCCCTTTTTTGGTAAACGAATAATATTTGATTATCTTTCTTGGCCTAAAATTTGAATTTCATGTTCTTTCTCGGCCAAAATAGAATTTTATATTACCTTTCTTGGCAAAAATATTTTTACACTACCTTCATTGTCAAATTTTGTATTTTATATTACTTTTCATGGTAATTTTCCATATTGAAAACGAGAAAGGCATTTCAATAGAATAAGATGCTTCAAATCATATATATGCTAGTAAAAATAAATCATTAAATTCCAACCACAAAAAGAGGAAACAATAAACGATTTTTTTTAAAAATAACATTATGTACTGTGAGCATAACAAGTAATTAAGAAAAGTGGATTAATTCTCTAGTTAGGATTTAATTGTTTTGTAATTGATTAACATATATTTTAATCCAACGGTCATGGTAATGTATGCTCTCCAGCCATAAATTAATTAATGATACCTTAATTGAAATTAAGATTATATATATGTATCCACTTGATTCTATAATAACAATCTATTTCTAGTTTTTAATAAACTACTGTATTGCTGATATATATATATATATTATTGTTTATAGGTTTTCTTGTTTATGAAAAATTCCAAAGGCAAACTTTTTATGGTTTGTAATGAAAACATGATCAACAAGATAAGATTGTTTTGTAAGATTTGGGGAAAAGGGCATAACAAATCCATTATTTTCTTGGAATTTAATTAATCCAATATTCTTTGTTTTGTGGGTTACTAAGGATTCCTTCTAATCATCATTTCATGGACCCAATTATCATTGTTGAGTGTGGGAAACAAATTCCACTCACCCCCACAATACAATTGCATCATCCCCCCAATCCTAATTAGTCATTGCCATGGTCCATCTTTTTAATTATTTCATGTTTGAGGGATTAAATATGTCCTTTCTAAAACTTGAAATTAACAAATATAATGTAAAACTGTTTGTTATATATTGGTATGATACTATGATGATCAAATTCTCAAACTATTTGTTTGGTTTTTTCGTATAAGTAAGTCATACTAATAATAAAAAAAAACATTGCAATTTAAAAGGAAAGAAAAATATTCATTTGAATACATATATGACTATTGTATTTTACATTTCATAAAAAGTTCACTTTTGAAGTGATATTTTAACAAAAACGATGATTTATTTACAAGAAAATAATGTGATTAACAACATATTCTTCATACACAATTATTATATATGTAAGCATACATGTCTTGTATGTATTACAAGAGGGGAACAAAAGACTACGTTTCAACGTCTTTACAACTACCATACGTGTCTTACTCGATGTCTATTTACGTTTTAAAGTTTTCCTATTTATCGTCGTGCATGATGGCTGTCATATGGAATTCTTTTACCTTATGTTTAGAAAATTGAAAGGCCGGTCTTCTTTCTTTCTTTCTTTGTTTATTATCATAATATCTTTAAAATGATTGAATTTGATTAAATTAATATGATCTAAAGGAAAAAGTTGTCAAGCAAGGGCCACAAGACTTTAAACCAAGAGCATGCATGGGTTAGAATATATAAAATATATAATAAAAGGGCTTTAAATTGTGATCTTGGATTCTATGTGAGAATGCCATTGAAGTAATTAAAGGGATTATACTTATTCATGCCTAAACCCTACTAAATACTCTCTTATCACTTAATCATTTAGTCCCCCACTAATCACAAAGTTCAAGAAACTTAGGTTAGTAGCAACTTTAACAAAAAGAAAGGGATTCAAACGCATCATGACATGAAATGGATGACTACCCTAATTGTGCCAAATATCAATCTTTAAGCTAACCAAGCCATATATGGAGCATTAAGATTTGGAATTGTTTTGCATTTCAAGAAAAATATATATTAGTGATTTCTATAGATAGTAATCATATGTTGTGTGAAGTTTGGGTAATACATGTAAATTTTAAAGTATATATGTCTAAGTTATAGAGTACATAATATGTCTATATGAGTGAATTCGAGAGGTCAATTTAATTTGTTAAAACAGACTCAAATCGAGTTGGATAATTTTAATGACATGTTAAGAATCATTGACTTACGTGGTTGGAGTGTTTATCTTTTTAATGGTTTTATATTTTATAACTAAAGGATATATTGAATACAACTATAGATAGTTTCTTAACTAACAATACAACTTTATTTGATGAAACAACATAAGAATTAGAGGTGCATGGTCTAAATCCTATTATAATGGTGGTATGTACGTAACAAACTAACCTACTTCTATTCCTACTCCTAATCTACTATTTTGCCTCAATAGAGGACTTCAGAACTTACTTTTTACCACCTAAATCCAAACTTGCATTTGGCGGGATTCGAACCCGCAACCTCACACTTGCATATCACCACTCTTACCAAATGGGGTTAACTTTTAAAGACATTTTGAAGTTTGACATGTGCTTGATTAAATTTCTCCTTGTTATTTAATGTCTCATTTGGACGAAAATCTCCGAGCCAATACCTAGCATTCCGATATGATGCCAAAAATCCACGAGTGTTTGCATGTGATGCATTTGGATTTGTTAACGCCTCAGACAATATTCTCAAATCGCGGGCTATTCGTTTCCATCCGGTCACCAAAAAAGTGTCATGTTGGAGTCACATATGATAATTATCGCTCCTTCCTCATCCCCTATATAAATATTGTTTAGTTACAGGGATAACAACATTCAATAGGCTCATTTTGTAGTAGTGATGTATCAATGTGTCATCCAATGCACCAGTCACACCATGCAAAGTAGTAGTTAATAATAGGAAAAATTTCATATATGTCCCTCTAAAACAGTATAATATCATATATACTCAAGTCAAAAAAAGAATTTCATATATATCATTCTAAAGCTTCATAATATCATATTTACCCAATTTAAAACTTTAATATCATATATACCCTTTAAAACTTTTAAATATATCAAATATATCCAAATTATTTATTTATTCTTTTTTATTACTTTAAAACTCATGATAAATATTCATTAATAAAGAAATGACCAATCTACCCTTTTTATTTCTTAAACTTTATAATATCGCGTTTACCCAGTTGAAAACTTTAATATCATATATACTCTTTTAAACATTTAAATATATTAAATATATCCAAATTATTTCTTTATGATCTTTTATTATTTTAAAACTCATAATAAACATTTTTTTATATTTTTCGTATATACGGGATATTTTCAAACTTACCAGTACCCTCATCGTGAGTTCTTCACAATCGAGAACAGGGACAGTGCTCCCATACACCACCCTATCGCTATCATAATTATATATATATATATATGTGTGTGTGTGTGTGTGTGTGTGTGTGTGTGTGTGTGTGTCTAGCGTGTGGCGTATTGGCGTGTGTATGATTGTTTTTTGTTGATCACCTTAGTTTATAGTGCAAAAATGTGTTGACATGCCTCCATGGGTATCATTAGCAATGTAGAAATATACCGGAGTTAACTCCAAAAGGGTTACATCAGCAAGAACTGCAACCCTAAACGGTCCCAAAATTTGGGAAATGACTTCTGCAAGAATTCAAAAATATCCCGTATATAGGAAAAAATATAAAAAAAAAATTTATTATGAGTTTTAAAATAATAAAAGATCATAAGAAATAATGTGGATATATTTTATATATTTAAATGTTTAAAAGGCTATATATGATATTATAGTTTTTAACTGGGTAAATACGATATTATAAAGTTTAAGAAATAAAAAGGGTAGGTTGGTCATTTCTTTATTAACGAATATTTATTATGAGATTTTAAAGTAATAAAAAAGAATAAATAAATAACTTGGATATATTTGATATATTTAAAAATTTTAAAGGGTATATATGATATTAAAGTTTTAAATTGGGTAAATATGATATTATGAAGTTTTAGAAGGATATATATGAAATTATTTTTTTGACTTGAGTATATATGATATTATGCAGTTTTAGAGGGACATATATGAAATTCTCCCTTAATAATAAGTATAATACCAAAAATGACTCAAGTAAATTTATTATCATGTACCTTAAAAACTTGACATAACCTCTTATTATGTCCGAAAAATGTCTGGATTGGAGTAAACGACATTGATACAATAACTTCTTTAGTACATTGTGGTTAATACTTCATAAAAGTACTTATGGATGGTTTGTTTTGAATGTTGAAATTGTCGTTTCACTACTACATAACATTGGTTATGGCTTATCATCATCAATAACACTGTCACCTTCTCCTCAGTCGATACATATTTGCTACCTTTTAACAAATTGTTTACTCGAAAATGCATGCAAAGTCGAACAAATGAATCATGTGACATTAGTAGCTTAACGTCTTGAGTATTTCTTACTTCCAATAACTCGAGTGAAATAGGACATTATCGATGTATTATCTCTGTTTTTATGTACCAGACAAATGTAACGAATTGAATATATAAATAGCAAAGAATGACGATCAAAAGTTTTTTATGATAGTCTATAGTGAACCTGTAAATAATACCAAATACATATATTGTTTCATGTAGATATGGTATAAAAGTATTGTTTTATAATTATATTTGTCTATATTTAAAATAAATTTTAAAAATTACAGTATTGTTTTAAAAACATAATTAAATCAACGGTATATATATTATTTTATTTTGAATTCACCAAAAATGAAAATTTTATTATTTTGATTCTAAAAATTAAAAGGTTCATTTTATGTGTTTATTAATTTATAAAGGACAAAATAGTTACTTTTAAATAATAACCGATTAAAACATCAAAATCCTAAGAAATTGTCAACCATAAGGACGCTCATTGTAATTGATTGTGATAAATGACTAAATCCATAATTTTCATTTAATCACAAAGACTAAAGTTATAATTCAACCTTAAATCATTCAATTTGAGTTAATCATTTATGAAATGCTATATTATAATCATTAAAATATAAAAGATTATACTATAAACGTTAAGAAAAATAGATGATTGTTATGGTCACTAAAAAAGAAAGATCCTTGATATTTTTTTATGTTTAACGAAAAACTTCAACACAGAAAATTTTATAAGTAACGGTATAGCATTCGTAGCTGGGAAATATTCACTATACTAGAAAAATACATGACAATAAAAAAAAAACATGTCATATACTTCATCAATTCAAGCAAAAGTCGTATTCATCTAACCCAACAAGGAATCTTGAAACATTCCATGACCATTAATACATTGACTTTTTAATCAAACTAAACTTAATAAAATACAAATATAATTGATGATCCTCCATACTTAACATAACTAAATCATCCAAATCAACATCCTCGATTGATCTCTACTACACGCACTCTTGTTTAGTCATGTCTTAATATATTAATATCCCACGTTAGAACCCATATATTATACGGACAAACTCACATCAGTAAAGTTTTATGATTTTATATCAAATACTTATTTTATAGCTATTTGTAGAACTTGATGTTGTATCGAGCATTTTCTTTTCAAAACAACTATTAAATTGTTTGGAGTGGGAAGGTCCCTTCTCGGACTTACTATTTGAGATTCAATGTCTATCATTCTTTTGGATTCCGAAACATGCTAAGAAGTTCGACAATCCGTCTGAGTGTATTTTTCGTGTTAATCGGTGGTGTGCTTTAGTATGTGCTATTATCTTTCTTTTTTCTCTCTCTCTCATCTTTTTAAATCTGTTAAGAAATGGAAGTGAGGGTTGTGTACATTCCATGGTTGTTTATATAAGATGTTTGCTGTTAAAAAACAGTATTACTAAATTTTTAATCCACTGCCTTATATATATATATATATATATATATATATATATATATATATATATATAGGGAGTGGATCAAATAAGGACCGTCCTTAAAATAAAGACGGTAAAAACCAATAATAATTTGACATGTCATCCATTTTAATTAATTTAAAATTTAATGAAATACATTTGATAGTTAATTAATAAGGAAAATTTCAATCATCTAAATCAATCATTCTCTCTTTTCCGAACAATTCACTTTCTCTTTTTCTCTCTAAATTTAACGGATGAAGAATCACACACGAATGTGATTCAGTGTTTCTTATAAATCATTATTGTTGATTGTGTGAACCATTAGTTGTGAACCGAATATTTGTATGTGAATCATCAATGTCATGAATCACACATTTTTGAGTTGTGAATCATACATGTTTGAGTCGTGAATCATACCCTTGTATTTATTGTGAATCGTCGGTGGTGTCATGAACCATGACGGTATTGCGAATCATTGGTGATGTGGTGAACCACAATAATGGTGTGAATCATCGATGTTATTGTGAACTATAGTAGTGTCATGAATCTCCAAAGAGAGAGAGTGTGTGTGTGTAATTTGGTAAGTGAGAAAATCATGAATTGATTGACTAATTTCGTCTTTTTTTTTTAGTTCAAAGTAATAGCGATGAGATGTCGTAATTTCATTGGTTCTCACCGTCTTGATTGACTAATTTCATATATACATATGTTCAAGTGAGTACCACCCATTATGCAGCGCACCATAAGGTACCACTCTTAAAATTAATTTTTTTCATTAACATTACACAGATTATATATGAATTTCACGCAAATTCGAACACTCTAAGTGCATGAAATCACACATCACACAAATGCAAGTTCACATGTATTCAATTATGTAAGTGTGTGTTCACATCATTTTTTAGGAGCTAAGAAAAGTGAATGTATGTGAAATTTACATATGATGTTCATAATGTTAATTAAAACATGTTTGTGAAAAAAAATTGAAAAAAAGTGTTTTCAAAGATGGTACCTTCTGGTGCGCTGCATAAGGGGTGGTATTCTCTTGAACCATATACTATGTGTGTGTGTGTGTATAGTTTTATGTAAGAGAGGGTCATCATTATTAAGTGTTTGAAAATTGGGAATACATATTAATCTAATGATTGGTGGAAATGTCAAAAAAAAAAAAAAAAAAAAAAAAGTATCGAGGGAGGGTCAAAATAGGAAAATCCTAATAACATGGAAATGGAAAGCAGGATATGGTGGGAGTCAATATTCAAAGGGACAAAGGGTAGGGGGAGAGTATGAAATTATGGAAAAGTTGAGCAAAATTTTGGTGGTAAGTGAGATGGAGGCCCCCCTCCCACACTCACCAAACAACATTACTTGGATCATCATACCTAAAATCACATTCTGTGTCTTTTCTTTTTAAAATAAATGAGATTTTTTTCTAAAAAAAAAAATTCATTTTAGTAGTTACTTTGGTAACTTTTTAATCCTAAGAGGATATTTAGGGTTAAATTATGAGGATGTTTACTTGTTTATTGAGTTTTTAAAATTTAAAAACCTCAAAACTAATGTTTGAAGGAAAATACATAAAACTATATGTGCTTTTTAAGAATACATAGATAAGTTTTCTTTTTTTAAAAGGGTTAATAATGAAAAAACCTCATATCAACATGCTATTGAGGAATTTAATAAAGCAATATACTTCCAGACCAACATGCTTTCGGGGAATTTAATAAAGCAATTATCCAATGATTTCGTTTCCTCACCACATCTCGAACAGAGCACAGAGTTGAGATCAATTCCATTCTCAGCAAGGAACACTCGAACCGAAAGACGACCTTTACGAAGCCTCCAAAAGAAAATATTGATCTTCTTCGGGTTCCTCTTGTTCCAGATAGTACCTATATTTTGCTCCACATTGTTAAGAAAGGTAACAAAACAAACCAAATCATCATTTGCATATTTAATTTCAAGATATTTAAGTTAATGATATTTAAATTGTTAATTAGTATTTGTAAGAAAAATAAAACGATTATTTTAATTATTCGTTATTGTGCAAAAAACATATTATTTGGAAACTTAATGATATTCTAGTTAGAAAGTAACCAATTTAACGTATTGGGTCAATATTATTTAAAAGGATTAATGATATATAATTTTATATACATATATACATATTATATATATATATATATATATATATATATATATTCATAAACGTTTTATAGTTTTAAACATGTCATTTTAATGATTAATACTTAAGGTAAATTAAACGATTGTTGAAAAAAAAAACAACACATCCACATAAAATCACCCTTTTATTCAAATAGAAAAAAAAAATAAAGGAATAAAGAAAATAAAAATAATACAAAGTAACAATAGAGTCGTCCCGTGAATTTTGATGGTCATGTACGGTAATTACATAGTAAGCTATTAAAATGTGAATATTTTTAAATTTATATACGAATTATTAGTTATTAGTACTTTAGCAATTGCTATATACATAAAAAAACATGTAAAACAATAAAAATAAGACATGTTCATATAACTTGAACAAAATAATTAATTTCAAATCAATATTTATCTGAAAGGGCATTGTTATACGTTTATTTTTAATAATCATACATCCTCACACTCATATATTTTTTTGGTAGTGACGTGAGACACAATAATTAAACTTAAGCAGACTTTAGCTTTTCACCATTTTTTCAATCACCGACCAATTATAAGACCCTATCAAACTTGGGGACCTGAGCGGTCGCACTTACTGCACACCCTCAGGGCCAGCCCTGAGTAACAATATATTATGATAGCTTACATGCTATTGCTCATAAAAACTTGTTTCTATTGGGTTCAACTTCAACCACGATCCACACATAATAGCTTTCCTATTTTAAGAAGGGTTTGTTTTTCTTATTTCTTTATTTACAAATGAGTTTGAGTAACGACGTCCAACTGCGCTTATGCCTTATTGTGGGGTCAAAAAAAAAATTATATTCTGCCCATAATATAACATATAATTAAAAGAAGTAGCAAATAAATTGTTTTGTTATTTACATATTGCAATCTCATTAGGTAAATAAATAATATCAAACTATAAAAATAAATGTATGCGTGGGTTTTTCAAAATATTTCTTGATAAAAAAATGACGAGTGATTCTAATTTTCAAGTTAATTGAGATCGACCTAAATTTTTAATCATTTTTTGTATGGATAAGAGGAAAAACTTTGGTTTTCAATTTTAATCACAATTTATGAGTTCATTGATGAAGGTGTAACTTAAAAAACAAAAAAGAAAATAGCAATAGTATTCTTTTTATTTTTTCAATTATATAAATTAGTGTCAGCCAGCTCTAAGTCTGTAACCCAATAATATCATGATTTTGTACCTGCTTATTAGAATCTATTATTATTTTTACTCAATTAAACCCATATTTTTTAGGATCTAAATTTGTAAAAATACAACGGTTAAGCTACATTTATTAGATGGCTTCTTCTTTATGCATCATACTTTAATTTCTCATACGTCATACCTTATAATTTTGACATATAATTTAACTAAATTGTTGTTTATGATTCGATGTACGGTTCCTCTTTTTCATTGAAAGTGATGTAGGTTAATTGACCTAAATATTAATTTTTATAGATTATGGTGTATGAGGTAGAACACTTGTTAGATTTACTTTGTCGTATTATTCATTACTTTTCGTAGTTGGACTTTCTAAGTTATTTGAAAAATAATTATTAGAGTTATTAATTTGAAAAGGTAATTTATTAATTTAAAAAATTGTTAATTAGCTGGGTAAGATGTATGAAACTTTAAAAAGGGTTAATAATAGAAAAGCATTTTTTTTAAAGATTTCAGAATTAACTTTTAAAACACAATTTCAATTTGCTTAAATCACCCGGGAAGCAAGGCCAAGCTAGGCCTTTATCAAATAAGTATCAAGAGAGGTATTATTAACTAACAGCTGTTTGGTTTGTGAATTTTGGGATTCATTGAAATTTACATTTAGAATCATGTGTTTTATAGATTTCAGTAATGATTTAAAATCACAGAATTTGTTAATCTCTTCCTTTTTTATTATTTAAAAATTCAGTCTCCCCCATATGTATTTAAAATTTCAAATCTCGGTTACATTGTATTCTTTAGGTTAGCAAGCTTTTCTTAAATGATAATGCATATTTTTTACAAAGCTCTAACAAATGCAAATATTGCATGATACAAATCTTTTGACAAAATGCAAATAAAAAAAGTTTATGCACCCGAAATAATGTTTATAGAAAAACATAAAAATGATGGGTTACTAGTTTTGACCAAACAAGTATTGTTAAAAGAATTAATGTAGCTTCATGTGTAATAAATACCACGTATCTTACATAATTAAATCCCTGTCTAGAATTAAACATCTCTCTCTCTCTCCTCTGTATATTATTTAATAAGATATGTTCACAGAGAATTTAATAAGCATATCCATCATAAAAACTAACCAACCATTTATTATTCATATAGAGTATCTTGTTTTTAATTTAATACAAGGTTTCGGTTACAAATATTATTACTCAACGGGGATTTGAATATAATAACACCCTACCTATTCTACCAATGTAACCACTTCCTTCCTACATGGGTTGCTTTCAACTTAATTGGTTTTATGAGTATTTTTATAAAATAATGTTAACATTAATAAAAGTTATACAAATTTTATTTTATGAGTATTTCTATCATTTTTACATTAATTCATTTCATCATTTTCTTTTATTTCTGTCTAAAACACAATAATCATTAATGATGTATTTCATTCCAATGATATAGCCAAACATAACATGAAATAGTAATGATATATCTATTACGCCATCAACGCCATTAAGATATTCATTCTTTTGTCATTTCATTACGTCCAACCAACTATATCTTAGGGACTTGTTAGGCAGTTTGCTTTGAACTTAATTGGTATTTATAATATTTAAAAACAAATAACCCGGCTAATATAATAACACGTCTTAACTCTTTATAAATAACCATAAAAGTAGACAACAAAATCTAAAATGATTGTAAAATGATAATACTATACAACTTACCATTTACACATAAAATCGAAAATATATATTTACTTATTTCACATTTAATGGACTGATTTTTAGAAAAAAAAAACACGTGTTGATACTTGTTTTGAAAAGTTAAAGTCGTATAAAATAATTTGAAGGGTTTATCATGAAAAAATCAACATATTTTTACGGTTTTTGCATTTTCATTTCTTAATGTTTTTTTCTTCAAAAAAGTCCTTTTAAGTTAGTTTTTCTTTTTTACTTTTGTGAAATTTGACTATTAGAGCCCAGTTATAATTAGTAAACCGAGTTTTTTGAAAACTAAACCTGATACCATAAGCCAAATTTCACTGAACCAGAAAAAAATTAACTTGAGGATTTATAGGAAAAAATAATATGGAGGGATAATAATGTAGAAAAATCTAATAATAAACCTTAATTTTAACAGATGTGGTAAATCGCAATGATTATCTTAAGATATGGATTTTAGGTAATGTATATAAAGTGTTTTGATAATTTTTTTAATTTAAAGTATGGTAAAACATGAATTTTAATGTGTTAAAATTATTTTTGACCATTTAACTTTCAGATTTGTCTCATTTAATCATTAAACTAATTTTTCTATATCACTAAACATTTTTTTGTGTGTGCACATTTAGCCACTAAATTATTTTGTACTTGTTTAGCCATTGATTATTGGGATAATTGCGCAAAAAACCCACAACTTGTCAGGTTTTTGTGATTATAACCCCAAACCATTTTTCGTTGTATAGAAAACCTCGAACTAACTAAAAATCAGTACATCAAGGTTTTATACATGGTTAACCGGTTGAAACCGGTTATTAATCCTACGTGGAATAGATTTTAATTGTTGAAACCGGTTGTAAAGTATTACACATCATTTAAACACTCCTTGATGATGTAATCCCTTTAAAAGTTACAATTAAAAATTATCAACAGTGGTTTAAATGATGTGTAATACTTGCAAACCGGTTTCAACAATTAAAACTTATTCCACGTAGGTTATTTACCAGTCCACGTAGGATTAATAACCGGTTTCAACGGGTTACTCATTGATAAAACCTTGATTTACTGATTTTTAGTTAGTTCGGGGTTTTATATACAACGAAAAATGGTTCGGGGTTTTAATCACAAAAACCTAACAAATTAATGGTTTTTTACGCAATTATCCCTTGATTATTATACACATTTGCCCACTAAACTATTATATATATATATATATATATATATATATATATATATATATATATATATATATATATATATATATATATATATATATAGAGGGAGGTTCAATTGAGAACTTTTATGCATCGAGGTACAAAAGAACTCATATCAACCAATAGATCAAAAAATTGTATGGATTAGATTAATGGCAAAAGGGTAAATAGTTGGACAATTTTATGCAACTTGTGCATTATAGGAACAAACAAGGAAGGGCATTTTGGGGAATGTGCATACCTCATTAAATTTAATATTTCAACAAATAATCAAATAATAAATGCCAAATAAATTCAATTGATACATTTCCAAATTTAACAAAAATTACACAAATTCAAAAAAAGATGATGGATATCGATGCATTTCATCGTTAATCTTGTTTATCTATGCATCATGTTAAAAAAAGAAGCATTTAACAAAAAAAAATATAAAAATTCATTTATGCATCGTGTTCAACTTGTTCATCATTCTTTTATGCATCGTGTTTGTCGTTCATATTCTTCATTGAGCTATGCATCATGTTGAACTTGTTCATCATTCATCTATGCATCGTCATTGTTCATCGTTCATTTATGCATCATCATTTTTTCGTTGTTCATCGTTCATCATCCATCTATGTATTGTCATTGTTCATCATCCATCTATGCATTATCATTATTCATCGTTCATCATCCATCTATGCATCATGTTCTTCATAATTATCATCGGTTACCTCTCTTGTTCATGTTCATCATCATCGTTGTTCATCGTTATTCTTCGTCTTCAAATCATCATCACTAAGAAAATCATGAAGAACACGATTAGAGAGAGAGAGAGAGAGATGAGGAGGAGGAAAATGAGGAATGTAGTTAATATGAGATTTTAATTCAAAATGTAACTCCTAATTATCATTTAATGATTTTTAGAAATAAATTAATTATCATGTCTTTAGTTTTCCCTAAATGCCCTTTGTGCACCCTTGGTGGATTATCCGATGCACAAAAGTGCCTCGAGGTGCCCCGATGCATAAAAGTTCTCAATTGAACCTCAATCTATATATATATATATATATATATATATATATATATATATATATATATATATATATATATATATATATATATATATATATATATATATATATATATATATATATATATATATATATGGCCACTTAATTATTATACCGTGTACACATCTGGTCACCAAATTATTATATTTTATACACATTTAGTCATTACTTTTAATCATTTTTCAAAAATAGAACACTAAACTAATATCTAATGGCTAATTACGTTAAAAAAAAAAGAATTTAATGGCTAATAAAATAAATATAAAAGTTGGATAGTTAAAAATAATTAACCCAATTCTGATACAAAACTATATGATTGTTGTACATTTAATCAACTGGGCTACTATAACATATAGTATAGCAATTCATTAGGCTTCACGGAGTGGTGCTCGGTACCCCTCGGTACCGAGCTCGGCAGCCATGGGAACACCGCGCCGTGAGCTTGGCATCGGCGGCATCGGCATCCTCAACGGCATTCCAATGTCGAACCCTTTTTCCATTTTATATATATATATATATATATATATATATATATATATATATATATATATATATATAATATAATTATATAATTATTAAAATAATTTTACTCCCTTTATATACAACACACATTCATTCAAATTCAATATATTTTCTCATTATTCTCTCATTACTCTCTCTACCCACATTTCAAATTCAATTTCAAAAAAATGTCTTCATCATCTTCAACTTCATCATCTTCTGCGGAAGACATAAAATACCTCTCGGATGCGATAAGCACAGTCTCAAAAGCTGCTCAGGACGTTTTAGAGTTACGAAACTTGCAAGAAGGTGAATCGTCACGTCCCGCAAAATCAAGAAAATATATAGAAAGGGATCGTGAATCTGCACACGATCGTCTAATGAGTGATTATTTCGCCGAGAATGACATTTTTCAAGGGTATTATTTCCGTCGCCGTTTTAGAATGCAAAAGTCGTTATTTGTACGTATTGTTGACGATTTGACGAGAGAGTGTTGGTACTTTCAACAGAAGATGGATGCCAGAGGTGCGGTTGGATTTTACCCGATTCAAAAATGTACGGCCGCTCTTCGTCAATTAGCATACGGGACATCCGCAGATGGTTTGGACGAGAGTTTCAGAATGTCTTCTCGTGTCGCAAGAGAAAGTCTTGATAAATTTTGTAAGTATATTCTGCGAGTTTATGGCCCTAAATATTTACGCAGACCAACGTATAATGATATACAACAATTATATGCTCATCATTCTAGCGTTCATGGTTTTCCTGGTATGCTTGGAAGTTTAGATTGTCTCCATTGGAGTTGGGGAAATTGTCCTAACGCGTATAAAGGTCAATACACTCGTGGTGATCATGGTCACCCAACAGTCATACTTGAAGCGGTAGCTTCACAAGATCTTTGGGTTTGGCATGCCTTCTTCGGTGCCCCGGGGTCAAATAATGACATAAATGTGTTGAATATGTCACCACTCTTCAATAAAATTTATGACGGCACGACACCCGAATGTCCGTTTCAAATTCGTGGCTCTACGTACAAGTATGGGTACTATCTTGTTGATGGGATATACCTTGATTGGGCCACATTCGTGAAATCATTTTCGGCTCCAATCGATGCTAAACGAAAAAGATTTAAGGTGGCCCAAGAAAGAGCTCGAAAAGATGTGGAACGAGCGTTCGGTATTCTCAAAAAGCGTTGGCAAATATTGAAGCACCCGTCACCTTTTTATCATGTGGAGAAAATGACAAAAGTAATGTATACGTGTATCATATTGCATAACATGATTATAGAAGATGAAGGGAACGCAATATGTCAATATGATGAAAACGAAGTCACTCCAACAACAATACCAGCGGAGATCGGTAGTAGTGCGTACATGGCTCGACATTCGGAGATACGTAAAACCGAAGTGCATCATAATCTTCGGGCCGACTTGGTTGAACATATTTGGGGTGTTCAAAACATTGATCTCAACGTTGATCCGGTTGATGATTTTGAAAACGAATATTCGGACCAAGACTTTGCGTAGATTAGTTTCCATTTTAATGTTTATATTTTTAAGTTGAATGTTATAATTTTTAAATTGAATGTTTTATTTTATGTTTGATTTTAATATTATTAATTAAATGTTATTTTTTATTTCAATATTTTTATTTTATGTTTAAAGTGAAAATTAAATAAATTGAATGGCAACCACACCCTTGAAATGACATCAAAATGACAAAGAATGACAAAACTGACGTGGCGCTGACGTGGCGGCAATTTTGGGTGGCATTGGTGGCATCCACTCCCTTAGGCCTTATAGTTGCTAGTAATAATTAGTTGAAAGTTATGGAGGAAAACTAGCATAGCTGTAAAAGTAATGTAAAATGAATATGTTATGCGAATGCTAATTAAATGTAGCTTTAAATTTATGTTTTTTTTAGTAATAAAATGTGATTCATGGAGTTTTTTTATTTTTCATGGAGTAATGCATGTTGAGATCATTACAACAGTATTTTTAATTTTTTTTCTTGACATTTAGCCGATTATTATCGAGTAACAGGCCCGGTTCTTGCCAATGACAAGATGGACTATGACACATGAACTAAATTTTTATAGGGCCTCAAAAAAGTTAACATATGTATATATATTAGTTGGGCCAACCCAAAATCTACAGTATTCTTTATAATATTAACGAACTTTATAAATAAATAGATATGATTTTTTTCATGATTATTGTCCAATGCGTCCAAAATCTTAGGTGACGGCCTAATGAACTTTATACATATATATAAATGGCCTTTTATATGATTATTGCCCAGGGTCTTCAAAATCTAAGTGACGGCCCTGTCGAGTAAAATTTCTACATGATATATATATTAAACAAAATATGAAAATAGCGCTTAGCAGTTATATGTGACATCTATGCTAGTTATTCATTGGATTTGATGAATGATGATATTGTGCTTAAATTTAACATAGATGTCATGTCACATAGGAGTTCTAAACATTTATTTTGTTTAATATAGATGTTATGTCTAATTTTAACATTGTTACAATTGTTAAATGTCAAAAAAATTACAAAAGAAGTTATAATTTTAATATGTTTTTAGTTGGTTTGAAGATTTATAGGAAAAAAAAGGTTTAAAGACTTAATCGATAAAGAAGATAACTTCAAGGTTTTATACACAAAAATCTAAATATAAAAAATCAAGTATCTGATTATTATTTGTCCATTTGAAATACTCAATATGAAAACAATGTAAAAAGAGCACAAACTAAAATCAGATTTACATAAGTGGGATGTTTGAGATTATCTTTTTAACTAGTAGTTACAAAACATTGTATTAAAATATAGTGTTTGAGTTTACTTTTGATTCCGAAAACTCAATAACATATAAATAGCTTTTTAGTTTTTGGATTTGTTTAACTAACTGATAATAACCAAAATAGACGCATTATATATAATGACTAAATGATAGTTGAGCCCAATTATTAAAATATTTATGAAACAAATAGAAAAAAATACTTATGTATTTAAAAAAAGTTTAATATTGAAAAAACTCAAGAACTTTCATAGATTTATCGATTAAATTATTAACTTTTTTTTTCCGAGTGCTTAAATCCTAAATAATTTTTGTCATATTCAAAATTATATTTTTTTGACTTACTACATGTTTAACCGGTAAAAATTAGTTCATCGAATGGTTTGATATTTAAAAAAACCCAACTTTCTGTTTCTGTTTTTGCAATTAATTCATTGAGTTTTCTTTTTTATTGTTTAAGTTATTGCATTATTTACCGGTTGATAACCTACTAAACAGATCAAATATATAGTTTTGAATAAGACAAAATTGTCTAATTGCTTAAACACTTGGGAAAAATAAGTTCAATTACTTAATCGAAAAATTCATGAAAGTCGATATGGTTTTTTCAATAATCTTTTAAAAAAACATGTATGGAGATGATGCTTTAATAAAATCATTTGAATTAGGAATGACAACGAGTGGGTTCGGGGTGGGGATTGGTCCTCCCATGCTTGCCCTTTTTCTCATTGGGTTTCTTTATCGGGTCCCCACGGGTTTCGAGTCTTCATTAGGTACCCAATAAGGCTCTATTACCCGTTACCGTCTTTCGTTTCTCGTCTATTACATTAACAACCAAAAGTACGTAGATATTAATCATATGTGTGAATATTTGTGTACATATATACGTGTGTGTGTATGTGTTTGTGAAAATAAAATAATTATTATCGGGGCGGGGATTAATCTCCCATCCCCCGAATTGATAAAATCTTCGATAAGATTCTCGAACCCGTCCTAAAATGTTCGGGTTTTCCCGTCGGGTCAATTTTAGTTTTTTTTTAAACTTTATATAAACAAATAAACAAATTCAAAACTCAATCTCGGGACACCCACATAAAGTAAAGTTTAGTATACAATTAATGTAATCGATATGGTTATCTAATAATTTGGTTAAATTAATGTAATGTATTGAAGATATTTCTATAAAAACAATAACTATTTTTTTAACATACAAAATTAAATAGTTTTGGTTTAATATTGAATAGTTAACCATCAAGAAATAGTATATAATGAGAAAAAAACTTAACAAGCATATAGGTTTTCCGATTAGTTCGTTATTCGTTAACTATAAATCCTTCGATCAGTAAGTAAAAAATTCAAACTATTTGTCTTTTACGTTTTTTATATATTGTCGGGTAATCTACATGTTTTATGCATATGTATATCTAAATTAAAATGTGTTTTAACAAAATAAAAAGAGTTTATTTGTATTTTCTTTAGACATAAAAAAAAAAGGAATTTATGTAATGTCCATTTCATTTCCACCAAAAAGAGGTAAAAAGGAAAATAATATTTATACTAACATATTAACAACTGTACAAGATTCTCTGAGTGAGCAGCCATAATAACAGAAAATTTTACAGAGACAAACAAACATAAAAGCGAGGAAATCAGCAGAGAGAGATAAATCGCGCCTTCACTTTTCTCCCCAGCGAAAAGCCACTCGCATTTTTCTCTTTAAAGCCTCATCAATGGCTGTTCCTTCTTCGCTCAGAATTTCTTCATTCCCCCACCACTTCTAGACAGAGAAACAACTATCAAACCCATCTCTCTCTCTCTCCCTCTCTCTGCCTGGTATGCCTCTGTACTTTTACCATCCCCCCCCCCCCCCCCCCCCCCCGCCCCCCCCCCCCCCCCCAAAATAATGAAGAAAATTTCTGGGTTTGCCATACACTCATACATATGAAAAATTTCCATCTTTTTGGTTTTCTTATAAGGGTTTTCTTTTAGTAATTGGAATGGGTGTTTACTGTACTTATATTTGTCAATCTTGGGAAGCCGGAGTCATCATCATCAGCACCCATTCATGGATTCCCAGTTATCTTATTCATTAACTTTTTTTTTTTAACATTTGGATAATATAAAGTTCAAAATATCTGCAGTAATACGTTTCGCATCACTCTCTCCCACTTCAATTTAAAAAATTAATTTTTCCAAAAATGTTTTGGATGTGTTTTTACATGTGAATTGCGTTTGTTTTCAATTTCCGTTACATTTATTATTATTATTTTATTACTTACATTTATTCACAAATATCCTGCCACCAAACCAAAACAAAAAGGCAAAGGTGGAACCTTTTCTAATGGTGTGTTGTGTTTTCAGTTTCAGATCTCCTTTATAAGCGAAGTAATTGTTTACAAGTTATAAAAGAAAGCAGGAAATAAAAAAAATGGTTCCTAATAAGCAAGCTGAAGAGGCCATAATCCCTGGGGAAATGAAGGGTTCAAATGAACAAGAACAAGGAGAAGGGGAGGCAGGGGTAGATCAGTCAATGTCTGGTTTCAAGAACTTCCTTTGGCATGGTGGTTCTGTTTATGATGCTTGGTTTAGTTGTGCTTCAAACCAGGTAATTTACCAAAACACCCGCCAGACCTCACTCACCTTTATGCTTTGTTAATTTAATTGTTGAGAAAACTGAATCTTTTTTTTTAATGTGATTTCAGGTTGCACAAGTGCTGTTAACATTACCATACTCCTTTTCCCAACTGGGTATGCTTTCAGGAGTGGTATTACAAGTGTTTTATGGTCTGCTTGGAAGTTGGACTGCTTATCTCATCAGTGTTTTGTATGTGGAGTATAGAACCAGAAAGGAGAAAGAGAATGTCAGCTTCAAGAACCATGTTATTCAGGTTAATTATAATTTAATCTCTCTTAACCTTGTTTGTTCTCATTTTACCTTTGAATGACTTTTTAATGATTCCATTAAAAAGTAACAAACAACCTTTTTAGTCATTTTTGACCATTTAACATTTAATACTAGAGTTGTTTGAGAAAATGGATATGGGTCTTCACTTGTTTGAGAAACAAATGGAATAAAATATAATGTTCATCATAGTAAAGTAAAGCAAAGTGAGTTTTTTTTGTTCTTTTGTGTGGTTAAAATGCGAATAGTACCATGTGCTTGTAAGGTTGTACCATGGTTGTAGACAAAAAAAAAACATAACATCATTTGATAAACATACATGCTTGATGGTTGTGTGGCCTACAAGATGCATTTTCTTATGACATGTACATGTCATA
Source organism: Centrapalus pauciflorus (assembly GCA_020465985.1). NCBI lineage: Eukaryota > Viridiplantae > Streptophyta > Magnoliopsida > Asterales > Asteraceae > Centrapalus > Centrapalus pauciflorus. The sequence continues at coordinate 652,928 of JAANYP010003880.1, read as the reverse complement.
CATGCTTATGTACATTAGTTTAATGCAGTGGTTTGAGGTGCTGGATGGACTGTTGGGCCCACATTGGAAAGCTGTGGGGTTAGCCTTCAATTGCACATTTCTTCTCTTTGGCTCTGTCATTCAGCTTATAGCTTGTGCAAGGTCAGCCAGTGCTCTGTCATTCAGCTTAGTAGTATTTTCTTTTACTTTTCTTTTGTTTTAGTTACATAAACAAAAACTTGTATGTTATCAATGATCTATTGATATTAGTACAATAATTATGACTCTGTAAACATGATTTTGACAATCTTTGTAAAGAAAAATACTATTTCCTTGTTTTTATATACTGTAAATTTTAATATACATTTTCACTGTGAAAGTTTAGAAAACAGTTTTAGTGCAATGGCTGGACATAAAACGATTGGTGGGTCAATCAATCCAATCTGATATGTTGTTCCTTTTGGTATAGACTACCAATATGAAAATTACCTGTTTTGACCACCAAAGTTGATTCTGTACCAAGCTGTAACAGTTGTTAGGATTGTGTTGTAAAACAAGCACTTTGGGTGATATTAGTTCAGTACCTCCCATAAAAACTTGATTCATTATCTATTTTTTGAAATTTGAAATGTGATATTGATGTTGAAATTTGTGTGATATATATATACAGCAATATATACTACATAAATGATCATTTGGACAAGAGGACATGGACATACATCTTTGGAGCTTGTTGTGCAACTACTGTTTTTATACCCTCTTTCCACAACTACAGAATCTGGTCATTTCTTGGTCTTGGTATGACTACCTACACTGCTTGGTACTTAGCCATTGCTGCCTTGGTTCATGGCCAGGTACCCTTTTCCTACCACTTAAATTCACATAATCGCTACAACATTATACGTCATCCACCTCACCCTCACCGATGCAATTTTCCGTCATGTAGGTTGAAGGGGTCGTTCATTCTGGTCCTAAGAAGCTGGTTTTGTACTTCACCGGAGCTACAAACATACTCTACACTTTCGGTGGGCATGCTGTCACAGTGTTAGTGATCGAATCAATTCCTATATTAAAAGTGGTTCTTTTTGTCCTGTTAATTGAGGATAATGATTCAAGTTTTCTTGTTTGTTACAGAGAAATCATGCATGCAATGTGGAAGCCACAGAAATTCAAGTATATATATCTGTTTGCTACTTTATATGTATTCACACTAACACTCCCCTCAGCTGCTGCGATGTATTGGGCCTTTGGTGACCAACTCCTGAATCACTCCAATGCTTTCTCCCTTCTGCCTCGAACTCGTTTTCGTGATGCAGCCGTTATCCTCATGCTTATCCATCAGGTTTGGTCATTGCGACACTTAAAGATTTTGGTAAAAGCTGTTGATTCACGTGTTAAAATTTTCTTTTCTTTTTTGCAGTTTATAACATTTGGTTTCGCGTGTACACCACTGTATTTTGTGTGGGAGAAAGTGGTGGGAATGCACGATACAAAGAGCATATGTTTACGGGCATTGGCTAGGCTGCCGGTTGTGATACCAATTTGGTTCCTAGCCATCATCTTCCCCTTTTTCGGTCCAATCAATTCGGCCGTTGGGGCTCTGTTGGTTAGCTTCACCGTCTACATCATCCCAGCTCTTGCACATATGCTCACTTACCGAAAGGCTTCTGCTCGCCAGGTAATCAATCCATTTACAAGTCTCTAAACCTCTATTTTTAATAGAAACAAACAAAGAAACCGAGAACACCGTTAAAATGTCCCTGCATCTTTAATCGTCAGTTTAGCCAATATGTCGTTTTGGTTCGATGTGACATTGGTTTTTTTTTGGCAAAGGTTACAACTACGCAACACCAAATTATTAGAGCATTTCACATGATTGGTTTTGAGATAGTGAAATGTAGCTTGCATTCATAACTTTATAATCAAGGGGTTATAAATAAAAGAAGATAAAGTTTGGTGACATTTCACTATCATTGGTTTTTAAGCTTAGATACAGTAGTCACACTCACACTCTTGCTATTATTGCACTCAATCAGTTAAGTACTGAGCTGACTCACTGAGACCCACTCACCTTACAAACCTAACCCATGGTGTCTAGGGTTCCTTAATCGGTGTGTAATTGTTGAACCAGAACCACTCAACCACCTGTATTTTTGTGTGTTAAAACTATTAAACTTGCTTGTTGGTTGCAGAACGCGGCAGAGAAGCCTCCATTCTTTCTACCGAGCTGGACGGCCATGTACATAGTGAACATATTTATTGTGTTGTGGGTACTTGTGGTTGGGTTTGGGTTCGGCGGGTGGGCGAGCATGACGAACTTCATCAAACAAGTCGATACCTTTGGACTATTTGCAAAGTGCTACCAGTGCAAACCGCCTCCGCCACCACATAATCATTGAGTTTGACGTTTTTGATTGTTGTTTGTTTTAGCGTAGCGGGTAATATATGATGGACGTACGTAGTGTGTAAAATGGTTGATGAAGATGAATTTAGTCGTGGTGGAAATTAATATAGCATAGCTTTGATTTTATTTACTTTGTTGCTGTGACAAATTTATGAATATATCGACTTAATTAAAGTCGTTTCCATATTTTGATTTGTCATTGGGAGAAGTTTGTATGCATGTTTTATGCGAGTTATGGTTAACTAGCTGGACATGAAATTACTTGGAGTTGTGCAAAGTAAAACTGGAGTTTCTATTTTGGGCTGAGGCATTACAACTAGCCTTAATTGGTGTTTGGATGGGCATTTGCCCAACTTTTGGTCTTCTCTTACAAAAAAAAAAAAAAAAAAAAAAGCACAGGTCCAAACACCCACCACTTGGACCATTTGCCTCTCAAGTTATATTAATATAGCATGTGATTTAAGAAATAACAATAAATAATCAAGTGATTTTACATTATTAATATGTGAACGATTAAATTTATATAAATTAGTACATAAACAACTATAATTTTTTAATACGAAAAAATTTAAAATGATCTACAAAACAATTAGAAATAAAGCTTAATTTATTTAAATTAATCAAATATGATAAGGTATTCAATTATAAAAGATGATGCTTAAAAATAAAACCAAAAATGAATATTTTTTATTTAAATCCAATTTAAATGTCAGATGTGTCAGGAGGATTGTTGTTTAGACATATGGACTTCATAAATATTTTTAATAAAAATTATTAGGTTATTAATTATTCAAAATATATTATTATTTGTCATACCTATTATTTTTTTAACTGGTAGTTGTTATTTTTATGAATTTTTAAATACTTTATTTTAATTTAATATATTTTAATTGATATAAATTGAGATTTTAGTTTATATATAATACATAATTATATATTACATATTAATATTAATGGATTAAAAACAATAAAATTTATTTATCTTTTTAAAAATAATAAATTGTATTTATATTTTTAAAAGTAAAAAGTGTATTTATATGTTTTATTTACATGAAGGGACGAAAACGTAAAAAACATGAAAACATTTGGCTTATGTCATAATAAACCCTAAAAAATAATATAATGTATTTATTTTTTTAAATAATAAATTGTATATTTTTTTCTATTCTTTTATGATTATAAGTTATATTTATATTTGTGGGTGAAACTTGGAGGTGCTCTCTTTTATTAATTATTATATATAGATAAATTTGAATGTTGCAGTAGCCATCTGTGATTTGAAGTTAGGAACTACTTCTTTTCTTTCCCCCGAAGGTGGACGGTATACCCTCTCCGCTCTGGCCACGTTGGATGAGGCTGGCGGGAACACCGCCCCTACAAAAAAACTCTGCCGCGTGGCTTTCACTCCCCGCACGGTCCTGCTGTGCTTCACCCCTCTTTTTTTTTGGTTTACTATCAACACACACATATATAAAATAATATATATATATATATATATATATATATATATATATATAATTTTAGTTTTATAATTTTTTATTTTTATTGTTGTTTCTTATTATAGTTTCGTAAATGTTTGTATTTTTTTATTTTAGTTTCGTAAATGTTTGTATCTTTTTATTTTAGTTTCGTAATTGTTGTTTCGTTCGTACAGTTTCGTATTTTACTTTCGTAATCGGGAAACACACAATAACCTTCGATTAGATCTCGTGGAACATATTGCAGTTGCCCAAATACTAAATTTAGACGGTTACTTTCGTAACGAGACACATAGTTTTTCATTCGGTCACACGACCATTTGTAAGGTACCGCTTTGCAAGTCATATTACAATGTAAAGAATTGCGGAGCGTTGGGGATGACAAATGTAGTTTCGTGATTTTTTAATTTTTAGGTTTTTAGTTTCGTAATTTTTTTAGTTTCGTAAATTTTTAATTTTTAGTTTCGTAATTTTTTTAGTTTCGTAAATTTTTAATTTTTAGTTTCGTAATTTTAAATATTTATAAAATTAATTATTTTAGATTTAATTGTTTTGTTAATTAAAATGAATTTATTTTAAAGAAAATTAAAAAAGATAGGAAAAATTTAAATAGAGTTTCAAGTTAGATTAGTGGGAAAAGATGGAGAGAGAGAGAAAGAAACATGATCTTCGGAAAGTTGGTATACCCTTCTCTCTGGTAACTACTGCAAACGATTCTCCCCTTCCCTCCCTCTCTTTCGTGTGTGTTTGTGTTACCACTCTGTCTCTGTCTCTGACTTGAAGAAAGTTGGAATTTTTTCATTCTGTCTCTGAGTTGAAAGAGGGCAAGAGAGGTCGATTGTTGAATTAGGGTAAAAGAGAATGGCACCAAGACAAAGGAAGGTACTGCTCTGTTGTTCATTACTATTTAACTAACTAGTTTTGTTGATGATGAAATAATGAATGTTTTGTTTAGATAATCCGTTTGTGTGTGTATGTGTGTGTTTGCAGCCTCGTACGTCTCGAATGGATGCAGCCATTGATGCAATGGTGCCATTTGGATTCACCAAAGAGGTCGTCAAGGATAAGATGCGTCGCCTCCTCAAGGTATAAATATAATTGTTTTCTCTCTGTTTAGAATAGATCCATCGTATTCCAATCCAGCAACTCTTTTCTTTTCTTTTCTTGCTCTGTATACTATACTATAACAAGGATTAGGGCAAATACTATAATATTTCCTTTGGTTCTTGATTCTAGGTCACCACCCTATCCCATTTTAATCACTTCCTTTTCTAACGAATATATTTTATACAGTATAGTTTAGTTTGGTTTCAATAATGTTTTTTCATTCTTGGTCGGGTACCCATGAACAAATCTTCTGGTCATGGACCCACCCACCCACTTGGTTTAACAAGACTTGAACCCTCCTCATCTTGAGATCCTGAGGCCATAAGAAAAGGTTTTTGGACTTATTGTTACTGGTGATCATCATAAAAGACAACAGTAATATTGAAGGTTATATAACTAATATGCTGAGTTGGCATAATTAGTTAATATAACTAAGTATTTAGTGGTTAGTATTCTGTTAGTTTGTTATCTTTCCTCTATATATAGGAGGCTTTTTTAATCAAGTTTTAGAGAGATCAATCTATAACTCTTGTGTGTTCATAAATATCATTTCTTTTTGCATTGATTTAGGAATATGGGGGGGATGATGGGTATGGGTTTATCGAAGTTGATGCGTATCGAGTGCTTCTAGAAGGCCTTCTTGATGATCAGGAGAAAGGAATGCCCAAGGGGAATCAACAACAAGTGCCACTCACCGTCCCAGAGACATCAAAGGTGGTTAATCAACTTGCTTTTTCAACATTGATTTACTCTTCCCATTTTATTTACATTGTATCTATATACGCCGGATCAAGGCTAAAGAATTCTAGTTTCTTGATGCAGAATGAGATGATTGACGCCAATAAGGTTAAAGAAAACCATGCAGTTGTGACCACTGCTGGGTTCACCGACATACCAGTATGCTCTTCCACCCCTCTAACCATTCCTCCTCCACCACCACCACCACCAGTTGTGACTGCTATGGATGCAGATTTACCGCTTCCACCACCTGCCACGGACGCTGCACTTGCATTGCCTGAAATTGCTCAACCCCATAGGCGAAAACCATGTTATGGTTGGATCAGTGATATTGATGAAGAGTGGCACTTTATAACATTACCGTCATCACTCAAGCAGCCAATTTCGCCACCGGAAACACCACCACCACAACCGGCACAGCCACATCTGAGCGGTGGGAGAATGAAGCGACCAAAACGTCGATCAAGGTGGGATTTGATGCCTGAAGATATGTAGCTGTCTGTCTATCTCCTGGTCAGAAGTCTTGTCAAGATTCATATTGTCTTCACCATTTGAATATTATTGTCTTCGCCATTTGAATATTTTTAGGCACGATTTAAAATTGTAGTTAGGGTGAAAATTGATGGATGGCTTGTAAATTCGATTCTTTCTAATTTCATCGGTCTCTTCATCACTACAGGTATAAATTGCTTCAAATTTAATCTGAAACCGATTGCTTCTGATTTCCTCTGAAATCGATTGCTTCTGAATTATGAAATCAATTGTTTGATTTATCTTATTGCTTCAATCGATTCCTGATTTCCATTCTTTTTCTTGTTGCTCAAACCAGTTTCTGAAATCGATTTCTTTATGGAAAAAACAATTGCTCTATCTTGTTGCTTATATCTTGTGTTTATATCTAATGGTCTAATTGTTGCTTATGATGCTCATATTTACAAGTTATTTTGTTCTGATGGTCTGATATTTGCTTTTGATGATATGATTACTTATTCTATTTTGGCTTTGGCAAGAAAGAACATGCTTTTATATTTACAAGCTAATTTTCCTGTTTGAACTGTGGAATTCATTTGTGCTTAATAATGTTTGGCATCAATACAAGAGACCTTTTCTTGGCCCCAACAATCTGATGCATCTCCATACATACCTTTTGTGGAATTCATTTATGTTGATGCATCTAAAATTTGCTGATTGTGTCCATTAAAATTTGTTTTTTGTTGATTTAATCTTGGTCACTATCAGATTTTTATAAATGATTATATCATGTCCCGATTTAGTTTAGCAACACGTTTATGTTGACATAGGAGGATAGTTGCAAAATGAGGACAACAAATATAAAGCAAAATGACCAAATAGAAAGATAATGATGAAAAGAAACGTGATGATATCGTTTGATCTTGCAAAAAGGAAGCACTTGCTTTAGAAAAGAGACGTGAGATGATTGTAAGAGGGTGAATAAATTTTTGGAAGTTGACAGAAGGGAATCAAGAAGCTTTTATGAAGTTCATTTTCAAGGACTAAGTTTTTTGGTTTTTATGAGGGTTTTTTCGGTACTTTTGGTCTCAACAGTTGAATTTTTTTTTTTTTTTTTTTGTTAATTTAAGTATGATTTCATTATTTATATGACACTTACAGCCGATCTTAAGTATTTTTCATGTCCAAAAAAGCTAAAACTAACGTCTTTTAAAAAAACGTAAAAATTCGACATACTATTTATTAAAAAGGTTTTGATCACTTCGCACGTTGTGTGATCAAAATATTAAACTAGAATATTGTGATTGAAACGTAAACAATTACCTTAATGTTTCATTTGGCACAGTTTGTTACTTCTTTTTTTTTGTGTTATTATAAATTAGACCAGAATTAATCGATTCTACAAGTATGAGACTAGTATATTATTTATAGAGGTAAATAATAATGGTTCGGCTCAGTTGTCCTTAAAATCAAAGTCCAATCGAATTTTTCGAGTTCTGAATTTTAAAAACAAAGCCATTTGGTTTTTTTTAAAGGTTTTGGTTTATGCTTTTGTAGTTTGGACTTTGGTTTTTCAATTTGAATTTCGGTTTTTTAGGTTTTAATTGTTTAAACATATAATATTCTTAGTTTTTATTTCGTCTTTTTTACTTTTTTTCCCTAAAAAAACCTATTGTATATTTAGAGGGCGTTTGATTTTGCGATATGAAGAATATTATTAGATTATTACGTTACAACATAAATAACTGAATTAAAGTGTCTGAGTTGCATTTATTAATAAGTGATTATTTGTGTTTAGATTAATCCTACTACACTTTTTCATTATTTAAAAATGCAGCTTATTTACTTAATAAGTGATTATTTGGTTATTTTACAACTTAAAACGCAAACCCAAACATTTTAAAAACTGAGTATTTGATAATTGTGATAGCCCACCAGAAGTTAAACCAAACACCATTCCGGCAACACTTTTTGTTATAGTTATTATCTGATTATAAGATTCCAAAACACTGCAGTACTTTTTCAAACGCAAATCCAAACACCCCATCAACAAAAGCAAAAATATCATTGCCTAAATCGACAAAAAATTGTTATGCTACAAAAAATAAAAACAACACCTAAGTGTGTTTGACAATGACTTTTTGGGAGATTTTAAGAGCTTTAGGTATCTTGTAGTTTGGAGAATATAAACAACTCATTTAGGATTTGGATTTAAAAATCTTTCCATATCATATTTGGATAAAAAATAAAAAGAAAACATTTAGCTTCATTTAGCATTTCATATTCCTCACATCTCCATCTTTTATAATCCACTCACCCCCTGAACATTTTAGGGATAATTTCATATATATCATTATAACATTTCAATATTACGCATATAACCTTACAAACTTCCTTATAACATATATATCATTCTAAATCTTTAAATCTCACATATATATCCAAATGACTATTTTAAATTTAATTACATCATTTTAAAAAAATATTAAATATCATTTTTTAATTAATTTTTTTATTGAATTAAATTAGAAATGATATTTCTTTATTTTTTTTAATTTATTTTTGTTGGGATTTAAGATGGTAGTTTAGGTATTAAAATTTTTTAAGTAATAAAATAAATTTAAAATAGTCATTTGGATATATACGTGAGATTTAAAGATTTAGAAGATATATATGTAATAATGAATTTTGTAAGGATATATGCGTAATATTGGAAGTTTACAATGATATATATGAAATTCTCCCTTTGAAATCCTATAATAGAATCCATTATTTTAAATTCATGCAATCCAAACGGCACATTAGCTTTTAATTTTTGGTAACTCAAGCTTAAATGTTCTGTTTGGTTGATAAAAATTTAAACTTTTGATACAGATTCGTAAGCTCTACTACCAGATTCTACTTGAATTAGATTTCAAAACGAGCTTGAGTTTTTGGTCGAACAAAATTACATTTTTACCCTCCAATAATCATAAGCTAGAACTTTTAATTAATATAATTGTCTATTTATATCGTTTAATACTATAAACTACAGCTACAGCTACTTTTATCAAACACGTTTATTAAAATTGAAAAATCCAGCTAATTAAAAAACTCTAACTTACAACTCCAGTTTAAAGGTACAACTAGTCGTATCAAACATACACCTAAAACAAACAAAATTCGTTGCTAAATTGAAACGGAATTAAATTTGGTTTTTTAATATGTTGATGTATTATATGTTATCATTATTATTTTTGGTTATAGAAACAAAGTTATGTTTTTTATGGAAAAGTAAATGAAAGAACAAAGAAATAAAATTGCCTATGCCCAGTTTTCATAAGCTCCTATACGACATCGTATAAACAGTGTCACAGGATATTGGGGGATTAATAAAGCTATCAACCATCAAGGGGTCAATATAGCGTCTCTTATCTTCTTCACTACGACGGAGAAGCTCTCACTGGTTCGACCATGGCATCGATGGCGCTCGCCGTTGCATCCATTCCGATGGCTTCTAATCCTCTCTCTTTCTCTCGTTCTCCATCCGTGACCGCCGTCCCCCTATCTCTCTCACCTTCGTCAATGTCTATCTCTTCCTCGGAAACCATCTCAATTTCACCAATGAGTACGTAAAACCTAGATTTGTATGTTTTTTATTTGGGGGTGCAATTTAACCTCAATTGAGTATGGCTTACTTAACAATATCATCGTATTGACCTTCAGTTTACTGTGGAAGAGGGGACAAGAAGACTGCCAAAGGAAAGCGATTCAATCACTCGTATGGGAATGTGAGTTTTTCTATTTATTAAATTTAGGGTTAATGATTTTGGAACAATGGTTGGTAAATTTGATGTATGGATTGATAGGCGAGGCCAAGGAACAAGAAGAAGGGGAGAGGACCACCGAGGGTGCCGGTTCCACCAGCTCCGCCTAGGAAGGACAAATTTGACGACGGCGAAGTTGTCAAGATTGAAATAGACGAGTCCCTCTTCTCTAACTAAACATCAATTTGTATGATTTCCTTGCTTTCGTGTTATATGTTGTAATCTCCAGTTGAAGGGAAATACTCAAATTTTGCTTCTTTTACTGGGTGAATTTGTGTTGGCTTTTTAAACTACAGGACCTGAGAGTGTGTGTTTCTTTATTAGACTGCTTCTTTTGCTGGGTGAATAACACTGGGTTCATTAATCATTATAAAGGATCTAAGAAACGATACTATTCTTTTATAAAAATAAAATGATACTGAATCATAGAGCTATTGCAACTACTTTCTCATAATTCCTGTGAGAGGTGAAATGCATCCAAGTCTTGAAGGTTTGCTATATAAGCCTTGCGATCTCGGTAACTGATTTATTGTGTCTTGAAAACGTGATTTATCTCGATCATCTGCTAAATGTGTTCAGCTGCTGTGCTAGCAAGGATTATATGACCACAGTTATTCTATCTAATCTCATTTTGGTTTGGTGCTGACCAACAGTTCAATCTTAACAAAATATACCACCCAATCCCATTATCGACCAACCACAGATGACACAACATTTTGTGGACTGGTGAAGATTATTGATGTTCACTTAATCACTCGCATATCATACGAGAGGATCCCGACAACTTGAGTTTAACAGGTCATGTCAGGGAGAGTTGAGGACCTTCGCTGCTCTCCTCGTAATCTCCCTCACTGTTCTCGCCTTCACTCTAATACCATTTTTATGTGGCTTTCTTCTATCGATCTTGTTGTGGTGAGCATCACTCTTGTCAATCTGCTCCGCTCCCTCATGCAATAATCTGGTTCACCTTCTTTTTACTTGCTTTCGATTTGTGTTTTGGGTTTAAATCCCCCTTGCTTTTGATCGGAGAAGGATGTAGATGTTCGCACAATGAAGTGGTGGGCAGAGAAGAAGCAGTTTTATCCCGTTCAAAGCTAATTTATGGGGGATTTGTGTTTTGGTCAGTGATGATACTACACCTATTGCTTAGTATTTTAGGAGTAGGAAGATAGAAGGTTGGGGAACAACGGGAAGAAGATATCGAAACTTGAGGATGAGTATGTGATGCAATATGGAGATCGATTGGGAATTAAGTTGAACAACAAAAAAAATACTGTCATGTTATGTTAATTGAATTGATGACTGTGTTATGGATTCATGAATCATATGACACATCTACAGGTCTCCAAACCACACACAACTAGTTTAATACCATACTCATGCGTTGCTCGAGTTTTAGTTTTGTAATCTATATAAACCTGTATTTTATGAAAAGTGACTAATAAAGTATAATGATTTAAAAATAAATAACATTCATTATATTAACTTAAAATGGATTGTCATAATAAACAACCTAATAAATCATAACAAAAAAATATTTATCAGATAATGTAAAAATAATTAATATAATAACATAAAATTTGATTGTCATAATAAACAACTCAATTGTTTTTAACAAACAATAGATAATAAATTGAAACTCATAAATGATATATGTATTTTTTTTTTTTTTTTGTAAGTAATAGCTACAACAACTAGTGTGCAAAGATGCAAAATGAATTGAATAAATCTAAAATTGTAAGAAGTTACAATCGAATACTATTGGTCATGATTTGTCTACTTTTACAACTGAAAAGAACAAAATCAACACGAACCAAACCGAAAAACTAAAACGATCATAATAAAAATATTAAACCAAATGATATTAGCTATGGTTTGGTATGATATGCTTCCAGTAATGTTCGTTATTTTTCGGTCTCATCCAAAATTTCATACCCTAATTATTAATAACCATTCTATAAATATAAAAGTATATGTTATTGCTAATAAATTATAGGGCTAAAGTCGTACAATAGCAGTGTACTTTTTAAGGTGTATCGATATAGTACGTGTACTTTTTATATTGTTAATATGATACCTTTACTTTTTATGACCAGTTATTTCGTCTAGCTTTGTGCAATTGTGAGAGAATCGTCGGTACGAACTTGTTCACCGTTGGATCTGCGTGAAATTTGAGGAGACGCTTCGCAACACATAGTTCTTCGATCTGGACGGTGGAGATCGTCGTTAGAGATTTTTACAGAGGTCTGTAGGTGTTTGAAGTTGGATGTGCTATGTAATTTCTCCTACCAGGTTATCACAAGGACGAGAGAGTGTATTTGATACTTCAATTATGGAAATTTGAACATTAATAAAAAGAGAAATTTCACTCTTAACAGGTATAGCCAGTAACCGATTACCAAAGGTATCATATTGGTATGAAAAAATGTAGTACACATATCAAATTTGAACGATTCAGAAAGTACACGTGTAATATGAATAATTAAAATAGTACACGTACCATATCGATACATTTTAAAAAGTACACAACTATTCTACGACTTTAACCCTAAATTATAATGTGAATCTTAAATCATAAGACAATCATTTTTTTTTTTTCAATTTTCAATTTTTATGCGTCGATCACTGTTTATTTATATTTAGTCTGGAGAGGTTATTTAAATTTTATTAAAACCTAAAGTATTAGTTATTATATTTTTCTATTTGTGTATGTTTTATTAATAAGATTTAAAATAGTTGAATGAAAGTTTAATAAGGCTTATATTATATATTTTATGTTAAGCGATGAAAAATAAGAGACGTGGGGAGGACGAAAAGATGGGAATTCTGAGGATAGCTTAGATATTCATTAATGAATTAATTAAGAAAATAATATTATATAATTAAAATTTAAAATAATCATTTGATATATATATATATATATATATATATATATATATATATATATATATATATATATATATATATATATATATATATATATATATATATATAGAGGGGGTTCAATGGAAAACCAACATGCATCGGAAAACCTTGGAAAACCTCCATTCACCACCACAAATGCATCACAATTCCCGCGTAATGCATCGAATTCCCGCGTGATGCACCGTCTTTGTGCATAATGCACCTGAAAATTTGTGAAAACCGCACTGCACCACCACAAATGCATCAAATTTCCCGCATGATGCATCAAAATCCCGCGTGATCCATCAAATTTCCCGCGTGATGCAGCAAAATCCCGCCTGATGCATCACTTTATTTACGATCATGCCACCGCGTTTTTCATGAAATGCATCAAATCGGACGGTATGCGTAGGTTTCCACAGTTTTCCGGTGCATAGTGGCTTTCCATTGAACCCACCCCTATATATATATATATAGGGTTGGGATCATTACAGAACCTTAATTTAGTGCAGAACCATAGAACCAATCTAAACCATTAAATTATAATATAACACTAGGGATAAGATGGTAATTATACAATTAACATTGAATTAATAGCAGCCTACCAAGTTTGACTGTCCACTTTGACTTTTTTTTTTACTCTTTTAATATATAATGGACATGCAGTGTTGCATCGACGTTAAATATACAATATCAAAGTGTTCATTCGACATCGAATGATCGTATGGGTAAAAAAAATTTACGAAAAATAAACACGTAAATTTTTTTCAAAAAAATATATTCATGACCGTTCTCGTTAAATCCACCAACTTTGACTACTAATTTTGACTATTATTTATCTCTGTTAATAAGGAACGTATATGCAGTGTTGCATCGACGTTAAATATACGGTATCAAAGTGTTCATTCGATATCGAATGATCTCATGATCTCACCATGATATATTGCATCGTGGTCTGGGTAAAATTTTTTTTACGAAAAATAAAAAAGTATATATCATAACCGTTCTCGTTAAATCCACCAACTTTGACTACTAATTGTGACTATTATTTTGACTCTGTTAGTAATGAACGTATATGCAATGTTGCATTGACGTTAAATGTACGATATCAAAGTGTTCATTCGATATCGAATGATCTCATGATCTCACCATGATATATTGCATCGTGGTCTGTGTAAAATTTTTTTTACGAAAAATAAAAAATATATATCATAACCGTTCTCGTTAAATCCACCAACTTTGACTACTAATTGTGACTATTATTTTAGCTCTGTTAATAATGAGCGTATATGCAGTGTTGCATTGACGTTAAATATACGATATCACAGTGTTCATTCGATATCGAATGATCTTATTATCTCACCATGATATATTGCATCTTGGTTTGAGTAATTTTTTTTTACGAAAAATAAACACGTAAAATTTTTTTGAAAAAAATATATTATGACCGGTCTCGTTTTAAAGAGTATAAAATTCTCGTTTTTATGGTATAATTTTTTTGATTTAAAAATTAATAATATTAATGTTATTTTAATTTAAAGAAAAAAGATATTTATTTTGCTAATGTTAATCTTTTTGCTATTTCCAATCTTTTCCTTTTTTACCCCCTTGTTAAAATATCACTATTACCAATCTTTTTTTCACTAATTCTAAACTTAACTCTTTTAATCAAGACCATTAGATTATTCTAATCTATGGACGATATTGGTTCTACAGTTCTACACTAAATTTAGGTTCTGCCCATATATATATATATATATATATATATATATATATATGTATGTATGTGTGTGTGTGTATGTGAGAGAGATTGCGAGAGAGAGATTTAAAAATTTAGAAAACATGTGGTAAAAAAGTTTAGAAGTGCATAGTATTTGAAGTTTGATGATATAAATGGCATTTTTTGGTAAAATTAAAACCTAAAACGCTTAGGAAAAAAAATCTCTACGATACTTCTCCGATCGATTGAAACCCTAGCCACATACTCTGCGATTTATCTCTTTCACCTAGACATTCTTTCTCTGGCGATCGACGCCGCTCCTTCTCCGGCCGACTCCGACCAGGTTATTCTCTCTTCTACCATATCGTCTCTCTCATCTTGTCTCCTCTCGTCTCTCTATGTTGCATGATTACAGATTACAGATTGTTACAAAAGTAAAATGAATTAAAATGCATATTAAACCCTGGAAATGATCCGATTTGGGCAAACTGCGACATGAAAATCATATTGTTGGTAAAATGTTTCTTTCTTTCTTTGTTGATTGATTGTTGCAAATTTATGCTAATATACAGATTGTATATCCCTGTTGGGTTTGCCATATAAACCCTTTTATTCACGGCCATATTCATGTTGCGTTAGCCACTGAAAAAAGTAACGTCTATGTGTGTTTGTTGTTAGTTTTTGCTTGATTATTCGCATCAAAGAAAAATAAAGGGTTAATGGTACACGAGATCAATTAGTGGCTAAGGCCTAAGAGTTTTCCTTCATAAAGACAAAGAAACGAATATAGATGTTTATATGTTGATGTTCTTGATTTTTTTGTCTCTACATATAGATGTGAATATGTTTCTGATAATGCTAAAAAATGGAATCATATAACAAATTCACGCAGAGAACAGCTGTGGGACTCAAAATACCAGAGAGCAACTCTCTTTGTGGGCAGCATTCTCAGTGCAGGACAACTCAAAAATATAATAGGAATATTATTTGCTAAATGACTAATTTGATCCATAACAATACCCCTCCCATGAAACAATCCTTGACCTCAAGGATAGTAATTGACCTCTTCTTTGTGGGCAGCATTCTCAGTGCAGGAGCATATTTTTCATTACAGTAAAACATCGCTTGTTTCTTCTTTTCTCTTCATACGCCTTCCTCGTTAACTGAATTATTGGTGTTGGTTTAGTGTTGGCAGTTTGGCTAAAATCTGATTGACGGTCCAAATAATGTTGAGTGAGGTTGAGTTGTGACTTACAAAAAGTTTCCTGTTGGTTGTGGTTAGTAGAGTTAGAATTAGGACTGGTTGGAGAAAACTAGGAGCAATGAGTGAGGAAGGAACAGGTACAGAGGTAGGAGCAGGGAATGAGAAGTGTTTGTACTCTATTATCTCGTTGTATACTCGTATGACAAATGTTTACTAGGGTTTATCTGCTTTAGAAACTTTCATTGTTGACTGAATTGTCTTGGCTAGGAGTTGGCGATTCATATTTGTGTGAATATAAGGATCAAATTTTATTTTGCTAGGGAATGGAAAGTGTAAATCATTAAAGCAGAATTAGCATTCTTTATTTGTTTGTTCATGGTGAAAGAGGAGGGATACTAGTGAAAAGGTAACATCCCCAAACTTTAGGTAATCAGGTATTACATCTGATGGAAATCAAACAGTAGTAGGAACTAGGAAGTAGATGAAACAAACATGTTTTGATCTGTTTTGGAAGTTGCAGGTCAGGATTATTGGAATAGAAACCTATATGAAAATGTATAGGAAATAAAGAAGCTGTGAAAACATGATACTATTATAGTAATGACTGTATATGTGATTATGTTTTTAGTAATATTCTAACAAAATTCAAGTACCAGAAACTCCAAGAATAATGTGTCACAAACTAAGCAATGACCTAATAACTTGTTAGTCTTTAGTCTTTACTGGAATTTTCTGAAAAACATGTGTTTCTAGGATGATTTGTCCATAATAATTGTTATCATGAAGAAGATTATAAAGAAATTCTGCGATATTTTTTGAGTGAAAGTTTACAGTAACAAAATGTAGTCCAGGGGGATAAACTCTGTGTTAGCATGCTAAAGATGTCATTTTGCGACTGATTAAGTTTTCGATGCTTACTCTTTCGACACAATCTATTTTTTATATATGTTATAACCAATAAAGGGACATGATGTATCATCCAAAACAATACAATGCATAAAAGGTTCTTTGCACATGTGAACATATAAGTTATATAACTGTAGAAACTATTTACCATCTCTATGAAAAACCATATACTAATAAAAGAAGAATGCATTTTGAAATGGTCAAGTACTCAAGTTACACAACCCCGTATGAACGGATGTTTACAAATTATTTAAACTCAAATGAATAACTAAAAGCTGTAAAACTTATCCTAGTGTTGTTCCACGGAATCAATCGTGGAGCCTAGCTTTCCATGTAAAAAGCAATGATGTTGATCGATGATGACATCTTCAAAGCTCTGGACTTGAATGAAGAAGAGTGGATGAGAAGAATGAAGACGGCTACAAATGGTGAAAACCCTAAGGACAAAAAAGATAAAACTTTTTGATCCATCTGTTCTCTTTCTTTGGGCTTTTGGATCATTTCAGTCGGAGTAAGCACAAGTGTGATGTGGACATGTGGTCCAAATAGTAAAGCAGCACAAACTTGCCAAAATTCCAAATGTTGATCCTTTTAAATCAAAGTAACTAATTTTAAATCAAATGAGGTGTATTTTCACCTAAAATATAATGGTCAACACTTATATAACATACACTGATTTGTTTTTTTAGGTAATTGTTGCGTTCCATCTGGTCTGATCAAGAGCTGTTTGTGTTGGTCAAATGAGGAAGAAAAGAACAGCAACAGCACTCAAGGTACAAGTGGAAGAAAAAAAACCCAAGTTAGTGGTTAAACATGACATGTCTGAGGATGAAGAATCAGAAGGCGAAGAAGAAACACAAGAAGAATCTGGGTCTGAACAAGTAGAAGAGGACGATGAAGAAGTTGAAGAGGAAGAAGAAGTTGAAGAGGAAGAAGAGGAGGAAGAGGAGGAGGAAGACGAAGAAGAGGAAGATGAAGAGGAAGAGGAAGAAGAAGATGATGAGCGTTCTAAGAAGGACACTCTTAGGAAGCTTTTGGAACCCTTACCAAAAGATAAGATCATTGAGTTTCTTAAAGAAGCAGCCCTTAATGACCGTTCAATAGTGGCTAGACTCAACCAAACTGCTGAGGTGGATCCTGCTCACCGTAAGATCTTTGTCTTTGGCCTTGGCTGGGATGCCACTTCTGATCAAGTGCTTTCCGTCTTCAAACAATA
This sequence comes from Centrapalus pauciflorus, assembly GCA_020465985.1. NCBI lineage: Eukaryota > Viridiplantae > Streptophyta > Magnoliopsida > Asterales > Asteraceae > Centrapalus > Centrapalus pauciflorus. Next base: position 634,995 of record JAANYP010003880.1, on the reverse strand, counting down.
TGGTGATATCGAAGAGTGCAAGGTTGTAACAGATAAGGTGACCGGGAGAGCCAAAGGCTATGGATTTGTTCTCTTCAAGAATCGACGAAGTGCCCGGAAAGCCCTCAAACAGACACAGAAGAAGATAGGAAGCCGCATGGCCTCTTGCCAGTTAGCTTCTGCAGGGCCACCAGGTGGACCCAATAATAACCAGACGGCTGCTACACCAGATCCATCTGGACGAAAGATCTTTGTTGCAAATGTTGGGTCCCATGTGAACCCCAATGCACTTAGATCCTACTTTGCAAAGTTTGGAGAAATAGAGGAAGGACCATTGGGGTTTGACAATGCAACCGGAAAGTTCAAAGGGTTTGCCATGTTTGTATACAAGACAGCTGAAGGGTGCAAGAAGGCTTTGGAAGAACCCAGCAAGGTTTTTGATGGTTGTCAATTGCAATGCAGACAAGCTGTGGATGGTCAACGTGCAAACAAAAATTTCAAAAATTTGCCTTTGGCTACATCAAATAATCCTGGAAATCTGCAACAAAGTGACATTGGGAGTCTGGCTTATGGCTACGGCGGACTGTATCCTCAACTTATGAACCCAGCGGCGGCTGGAATTATGGTTGGCCAAAATCCAATGTTAGTCTCTGCTTTGAATCAAAACAGCATATCTTCAACACCCCCATCATTTGGCCTCAGTGGTGGTTATGGAATCAACACAGTTAGCCCAAACATGATTGCCAATTATGGTTCCCAACTTGGATTACAAGGTCTAGGGGCTCAAGCGGGAGGACGTTCTTCAGATGGCACCACATCAGCACTTGCTGCTAGGCAATCAAATTTTCCTTCATACCTTGGTCGTTAGTTATTAATCAACTTCCTTTTTTGAACTGTCATTGTTTAATCTTGTTTGTTGTGATTGACATTTTGTTTTCAAGAACCACCCGAGACCCAGACCTCTTTTTTTTTTTTTTTAAATATTTGTTTTGTTGAAAAATGCATTGTTCAGGTGGTTTTTCCTTTAATTATGATCCATCATCTAAATAAATAGACCATATTTAACAACTAAGACAACAGCATATATGATATGTGATAACATACCGTCCACAAGGGTCTCATTTTTTTTTAAATGTGATTCCATTTCGCTGAAAGTCATAATGTACTACAATTTAAACTGATGTAAACAGATCAATCAGTAAAAGAATAACTACAGAACACGGATCTGACTGAAGTAATATAAGTCGTTTCTTATTTATTTTTACATTTCCTTTTTCTTTATAATTTTTTGAACAACATTTAATTTAAATTAATTTAAACCTAAACCTGACCCGACTAATGGGGTGCAATATGACTAGGCGAAAATAATTCAAAGTATTGGTAGGCCGAAGCCCAAAATAGCATATCCCAGAACTCCGCATGGCATCAACCGATGAATTATGGATAGATAATGATGGCAGTACTAGGCTGCTAAATCCGGTAACAACTAGATTTTTTTTGAACAGCAGATGTTAGTGGTTAGTTGTTAGCACCATTGTTAGACACCTTGAGGGTGAGGACCAAACCCCACACCTCCACCTAAGGAGAAACGCCCTTGGTGAGGCTCGAACCCGAGACCTTAACCAAGGGGAATCCCTCCCACCTTTGGTGGTGGCCACTTGATCTAAGTCAAGTGGTTGGTAACAACTAGATACTTTTCAACTCTGATCAGCCATGACAACCCTTATTGCTTGAAGAGTGATCCTTGTTTGTAAAGGATTTAGTTAGATTCTCATGCGAAGATCTATAAATACACTTACCTAGCGTTTGGTTCGCAGAATAAATTCAAAATAATTGAAATTGAAATTTTAATTATTTGTGTGTTTGGTGGGGAGACATAAAATATAGTTTTTAGTGATGTAGGTTGAAATCTAAAATATAACTATTTATCTGTCATAAAAAGTTCCAAACATAAATTTAAATCGCATCAAGTTCTATTCCACAAGCTAAACGCACCCTGGTATTGTTTTATAATTAATGGAGTTCTTTCCAATCTAAATGTAGTTTAGACTAGGGGTGTGGGAAAAAAAATCAAAAACCAAACCGAAAAAGCAAAAATCCAAACGGTTTGGCTTTTGGACTATGGATCTTCAAAGCCGAAAATTTTGTTTGGTTTGGTTTCGTCATACAGAAAAAACCAAAAAAACTCCAAACCAAACCAAAAGTTATATAAGTAGTAAAACTTTATTAATTTGAAATCGAAATAACCAAAAGTTTCGGTTTGGACTTTGGTTTTTTGAGAAAACCGATCCAAACCGACTTTGCTTACTCCTAGTTTAAGGCTCTTGGATAAAATAACCAAAAACTAAAAGAAATAGTAGAAACTAAAACAAAGCCTAAAGTAACTATGTTATATTACTTTATTCAAATGTTTTTTTAATAATTCATCCCTGAAATAGTAGTCTACTTTTTCGGGATACGAAATATGCTGGGGGTTTAAGAATCAAATCTTTAACACATGTCTGTTAACTGTGAGTTACATGATTTGCGTCTTTCATGTTGGCTATGGGACGATCGGCTTGAGACGGTGTGTTACCATTTTTATTTGTGTGATGTTACTTAATTATAGAAATTTGATTTGAACCCAAAATCAGATTCAAAACTTGAAATTGAATCAGCAAAGTCACAAACCATAAATTATATAAAAAGCCGAATTTGAAAACTACAAATATTAAATGAATCACCTTGTGGCTTGAGGGCGACATAAACTTTAGCTGACGTGGGATATATTTTTTAATTAAAAAAAATAGTCCTTGTTTATTATTTATTCTGAACATCAACATATGTGTTATTATTTTTGACCTGAGATAAAATTTCATCCCCTCGGTAAAGACGATTCTGCTCCGGTGGAGATCAACCAACCAACAAACCTCTAATCTATTTCCAATTCCAAGTTTTAATTTCTAAGCCTTTACTAATCTATTAATTCTAGAAATTTTCACAGTTAACATTTGAATCCAGTTTTACTTGTCGGATTTTGCAACTACGTTTGGTTTGTGTGTCACACTACGGCCGGTCCCTCAATCAGTTTGTGGATGGCATTAGTTTCGTGTCATTTTATAAATCCAGAAACTTTCCTTGTAATCTATGGAATGGAATAGAAGTTCCAAAAATGAACCCAAGTCAATCACTTTGCTTACTATCTTCGTGTCGTCTTTCTGCTCACTTTTTTATTCTTGTTATATTTCTGAGCATCTCTGCTTCTGCTTCTGCTTCTGCTTCCAATGGTGGAAATGACACCGATCGTCTGGCGTTGTTGTCTTTCAAGTCGATGACCACCCACGATCCATATGGAGCTTTAAACTCATGGAACTCTTCGGCTCATTTCTGTGACTGGAGTGGTGTTTCATGTGGGAAGCGGCTCAAAAGAGTGACTCTCGTGAGACTGATATCGAAAGGCCTAAAAGGCTATTTGTCTCCTCATGTAGGGAACCTCAGTTTCCTACAAACGTTTGTACTCTTTAACAACAGTTTTCAAGGAACCATCCCTCAGGAACTCGGTCGTTTGTCCATGCTACGTTTACTCAATCTTGAAAATAACGATTTCAGTGGAGTCATTCCAACTAACTTGTCTGGTTGTTCTAACCTTGATACGCTTGTGATTTCTGCAAACAAGTTAGTTGGAAGCATACCCAAGGAGATCAGTTTCCTCACCAAACTTACTTTTGTTCTTATTCATAGAAATAACTTAACTGGTGGAATCCCACCTTTCTTGGGGAATCTTACATCAATCGAATCTTTCTCTGCCACTGGAAATCCACTTGGTGGGAGTATTCCAGACACCTTAGGCCATTGGAAAAACCTGAAAGAATTTTACTTTGGTGTTTGTAACTTAAATGGAACCATCCCTCGTTCCATTTATAACCTCTCATCCCTAACTGATCTTTCCTTGGCTGACAATCAGCTTACTGGTAGTCTTCCCTCAGCCATCGGTGCAATGCTTCCTCGTCTTGTGCGCATTCAACTAAGCGATAACCAACTCACAGGACTTCTTCCATTCTCGGTATCAAATTGTTCAAAATTAGGATTTATTGAAATGAGTGAAAACAAATTTAGTGGGAAGTTGACAATCGATTTTGGAAATCTAAGAGATATTTATCAAATTACCTTAGGTGGAAATCTTTTTGGAAGCGGAGAAGGTGATGAAATGAAGTTTATTGATTCTCTGCAAAACTGCAGCAGATTGGAGATATTGGATCTTGCTCATTGCAAATTTCAAGCATTGCTCCCCAGATCAATTGGTAATCTTTCTCATCATCAACTCTATTATCTGGATTTCACAGGAAATCAATTATATGGAAACCTCCCTTCAAGTATAGGTAGTCTAGTTGGCTTGACCAACTTAAATTTAGGAGAAAATAGATTCACAGGAAAAATCCCCCCTACCATTGGTATGCTTCAAAATGTAAGAGTTGTTTCTTTGTATGATAACCAATTATCAGGGTTGATTCCTGATGCCATCGGAAACTTATCATTGTTGATTAGACTTTCTTTAAGCTCTAACAGATTGGAAGGACATATTCCCTTAACCTTGGGAAATTGTCAGAATCTATCACTGTTGTTCCTCCAAGAGAATAAACTCAGTGGAGAAATACCAAAGGAAATTCTTCAAATTTCATCTCTATCCATAATATTAAATCTTTCTCGAAACAACATGTCTGGTTCCCTTCCGACAGAGGTTGGAGACCTCAAGAAATTGAGTTATCTGGATTTAACTCATAATAATTTCTCAGGTGATATTCCTAGTAGCCTTGGTGGTTGCACTAGCCTTTTATTCTTATCCCTCAAAGGTAACTTATTTCAGGGCATGATACCTCCATCATTAAGCTCATTGAGAGGAGTGGCAGCACTTGATCTTTCTCACAATAACTTATCAGGCCAAATTCCTCGATTCTTGGAACGGTTCTCATTAGAATATTTGGACCTGTCCTATAATGACTTTGAGGGTGAAGTACCCATGAAAGGAGTGTTTGCAAATGTAAGTGCATTCTCGGTTATGAGTAATAGTAGGCTTTGTGGTGGGTTGGTTGAACTTGGGTTACCGAAATGCAAGGAGACAAAGAAGCCTAAGAAAAAGTTTCCTTTGTTTGTAACAGTCATCTTGATTATTGCTTCCGTATTTTTCACCATCTTACTCTTATGGTTTGTGTATGCTTGGTGTAAGAAGAACAGCAAGGGCCGACAGTCTCAATCATCGATTGATGAACAATTTTTAAGAGTTTCATATGGTCAGCTTCACAAGGCTACCAATGGCTTTTCCGAAGCCAATTTGATTGGCAAAGGAGGGTTCAGCTCTGTTTATAAAGGAATCCTTGATAGTGATGATGGATTTGTTGCAGTCAAAGTATTACATCTTCAAATTCGAGGAGCTTTAAAAAGCTTCACTGCAGAGAGTAAAGTATGGCAGAGTATTCGACATCGGAACCTGTTGAAGATAATAACTTTATGTTCGAGTGTTGACTTTGAAGGCAATGATTTTAAAGCTTTGGTGTACGAGTACATGCCGAATGGAAGTTTACCTGATTGGTTGCATTCAAGTACAAGTATACTGAGACTTAACCTTGTTGATAGAATAAATATTCTCATTGATGTTGCATCCGCACTTGATTACCTTCATAATCATTGTCTAACAACGGTTGTTCATGGTGACTTGAAACCTAGCAACATTCTGCTCGACAATGATATGGTGGCCCATGTTGGAGACTTTGGTTTGGCTCGATTTCTTGAAACAGATTCAAACCACAACATCTCAGTTGGAGTTAGAGGAACAATTGGGTATGCTGCTCCAGGTACGTAATATCCATGTATTCCTAGATCGATTCTCATGTTTACTCATAGTACTAACGTTGACTGCTTACAAGTTGCAGAATACGGTATTGGGAGTGAGATGACAAGTAGTGGAGATGTTTACAGTTTTGGGATATTAATACTGGAGGTAATGACGGGGAAAAGGCCGACAGACAACATGTTTAACGATGGCCTAAACCTTCATAAATTTGCGTTCATTGCATTGCCAAACCATGTAACTAGTGTTATCGATGGTGATCTTGTAAATTTTCATGAAGAGGATGCAATTGCTAAGAAAAATATGGTTTCAAATACGAGTATCATGGAAGAATGTTTGGCTTCAACAGTCAGAATTGGAGTATCATGCTCAATGGATTCACCGTCACAACGTATGAATATAAAAAATGTTGTATATGAGTTGCAACATATTCGGGATATACTACAAAATGTTTGAGATATTCAATTTTTTATGTAGCATGATTGCAATATATATTGTGGACTAGTCTTTAGAAAGAAACGTACGCATATTTTATTTTCTTGGTTAAAATTTCTGGCGGATTGTAAGTTTTTGTTATGTCATCTGTGGGTTTCATTTCCTCTTTCTTTGTTGTAAGTTTTGCTTCGAATTCTTGTTGCTAGCATCTTGCTAGTTGTTTATTTATTAATAATGTTTGAGACTTCAGGTCTGTGGGTTGATAGTAATGCTGAAGCTACTCGCTCGTTTTCTCTTGGCTGTAAAAAAAACAAACAAAATCTTTCATTAACGATATTATTGTATGTATTTTATTATACAGTGACACGTGGGTGCACATACTTTAATAAATTTGTTGTGAATTACTGTACGTGATTAATTGACATCGCGCGTCATGCTGCCTTGTGGATGGAAGTTGTTTGTCAATTCCAAAAATAAATGCAAATTAAAGCTCATAACTCAGGGTCAGGGGTAGATGATAGACGTAGACCTACGTAGCAATCAATTATTATTATTACTAGGGAGAAAATATTTAATAAATAAATACTTTCTAAAATTATATAAAAACTTCAAATTTTATTATAAATATAATAAAAGAATAATAAGGTATATGAAAAAAAAAAAAAATAGAATCATATAAACTATGATATTAAAGGTTATAATATAAAATAAATACAACAACTATGTATAAAATTATAATTTGAATTGTAACTTATAATAATTCTAATATATAATTATGATTTAAATTTAAAATTGAAAGTCACGGTTTATTTTTAATCTGGGATAACTTTTAAATTCGATATGATACTTTTTTTAGAATTTTATATTAGTTAGTAAAACTTTAATCAAAATTAGAAAAGTTAAGTAGCAAATCTAAATGTTATTTTTTGTATTATTCATTTAAATATTAATCATTTAGAAAAGTAATAGATTTATTTAAGAAAAAAAGGCAGGAAATTAAAGATGAAGTTTAAGGAGAAAATATCATGTGGCGTAAAATGTTCTCCTTTATTAGTATGTATAGATTCAACATATATATAAAAAGAGTTATACTCTCTTTCTTAATTATAGATGAAATTTTTGCAAAGAAATACTGTATATCAGTGTGTGTCTATATATATCATATGTTGTTCTTTTTTTTTTCAAAGCAAAAATATCAACATCTTGGAATTAATTAATAGGGTTAATATTGAAAAAGTCCTCGTCAACTTTTTTTATTTTCGTGATTAAGTCCCTAAATTTTTTTCTTACTGTTTAAGTCTCTAAACTATTTTTGTTTTATTAAAAAGCGTATATTTGCCCGTTTACCAAACAAGTACCTTTTAGTTTTTTATTTGATTAATGTTGAAAAAAACCACCATCTTTTCATATTTTATTGATTAAGTCCTTAAATCTTTTGTTTTATCAATTGTATTTACTGACAAATCCGGTAGCTCGTCAAACATATATACTTTTGAATAAGAAAAACATAGTTTAGAGATTTAAACATATGGAAAAAAAGTTTAAGGACTTAAATAAGAGTACGAGAAAAGTTGATTGAGTTTTTTCAATATTAACCTTAACTAATGTGCTGGTAGATATATCTTTACGCATGACCATTTATTGCTGCAATAAAAGAGTTGGAGTGAGTCTCAAATTTCAATCAATCCATACTCTCAAGGCTATAAAAAAAAAACCACTAGTGATTTTAATTAATTATATCGCCCAGTTCCGAAAATGAACTCAACCAAACCAATATTCTTACCATCTTCCTCTCGTCTTACTTTTTCACTGTTTTAATATTTTTATATTTCTGATTGTCGTTGTCTTCTCTGCTTCCTATGATGGAATTTAGACAGATCATCTGGCATTCGTTCAAGTCGATGATCACTTAAAGATCCATATGCAGCTATAACCTCTCATGGAACACTTCATTTCATTATTGTGAGGCGTTTCATGTGGTAAGCACCGCAAAAGAGTGACAATTGTAGAATTGATTGGGCAAGGCCTATCAGGCTACTTGTCTCCTCATGTAGGGAACATCAGCTTCCTTCATAAGCTTGCACTCATGATCAACAGCTTTCAAGGAACCATCCCTCATGAACTTGGTCGTTTATATATCGAGAATACGTTTACTTAATCTTGACCAAAACAAATTCGGCGAAGTCATTCCAACTAATTCTAACTTAACCTTGACTGTTAATCATATTCATCTTTTATCGTCATCATCATGTTTGTCATTTATTTATGCACCGTACTACTAGTATTGTTGCTATGTATTGTGTTCATTGTTCATCGTTCATTCAAACAACTAAACCTTCAATGTGTTCACGTGCATCGTGCTACTGCTGTGCTATGCGCATCGTGTTCAATGTTCATCTTCATTCAAACATTCATCTCAAACATTCATACCTTCAATACATGCATCTCTTTATTGCTTCATAATAATCCTCAACGTGTTCATCATCGTTCTCATCATCATCATCAGTCCGTGTTCATGAACATCAACCGAGAGAAATAATTAAATCAAACGTTATATATTTCATTGAAAGCACTAAAAAAATCATTTTTTATAGATCTCTAAAACATTCTCTTATTGGTAGAAAAATAAAAAAGACATCTTTTACGAATCTGGTTTTAAAAAATATATAAATAATTTTTTAATGAAGATCATTACTTTTTGGTTTAACAAAATATATAAACTTAATTTATTTTGATTTAAGCACAAATGATATCACAACGTATAATATAATGAAATCACAACGTGTGTGCATGTGTCTATATCTATATAATTGTGTGTGTGTGTGTGTGTGTGTATATATATATATATATATATATATATATATATATATATATATATATATATATATATATATATATATATATATGTTTATATATTTACATAGAGTTCAACAAAGTGAAACTAATAAAATTGATCAAAAGTGAAACGAAATAAAAAAATAAAATTGATATTTATCAAATTAAATCAATTGTGTAATTTAGGCTTTTAAAATATAAAAGTTGAATTTAAAAAATTAAACATGGAAAGAGAAAAAGGAATAATAAATGTCTAATTTAAATAAGTACCATCATTTGGTAATAATTTTAAAAGTACAAGTGTTTGGAAAATAAAATTTTAAACCACTATGTTTTTGCAAATAACTGATCAATATTATCTTATGCATTTAATTAATTGGTTAACCGTATATATATATGATTACGATTAAAAAAATCAGGACAACATTTCCAAATTAATGACTCTTTAATTAGGCATGGCCATTTGAATAATTAATTATTGCTATGCAATCGCGGATGGCATTTATTGCATTACTAGATTAATACCCATGTATTACATGGTTTAATACAAAATTATTTTTTAATTAAATATTTATAAAGAGATGAATCCCTTAATAACCTTTAATTTTTTTAATTAAGATACAATAAAAACAATAAAAAGATGACATACATGCAAAATCATTGAGTCGAATGACAAAAAATGATGACTCTAAGCAATTGTTTAAGTCAAAAAAGGACGGTTAAGATATGATTAATGTATTTGAATTATTGATTTAAATATAGTACGTGATTCAATTCAATTATTATCTTTTTATTATTGATTCAAAAATGTTGAACATTTATTCTGTTTTATTTGTTATTGTGCTATCATCAATCCCATAAATATCAACAAAATAATTATTTTATATATTTGATATTTATGTAGGATATTAATTTAAATTATATAAATTTGTTAGAGACCTTAAATCAAACCATATATAAGTTTTCTTATTGAAGATGTTTTAATTAATAATAAATATTTATTGCCTAAGTGATTAAAACTTGATATAACAATTCCAGCGTCAACTTAAAAAGTAATTAATTAATAAAGATTATTCAAATTAAGTTATTTTAAAATATAAATTTTGCAACATTTAGTTTTGAAGTTCTAAAAAATATTAATAAAATTTTTTATTAAAGAAATTTATTTAAAGTTTGAATGATTATTAGATTGTGTCAACATTTCATACATAACATATAAAGATTTGATAACAAAAAGTTTTTTAAATTTATTGTACACTAAGGTATTTAATTATTATTTCATAAAATTATTTATTATTTCGAACATTTAAATTTGAAGTTTTTTATTTTATTGATCTTTTAAAAAAATTTATTTTACTAATTTTTTTAAATTATTTATTCTTTGGGACATTTAACTTGAATTTTAATATTTTACTGACTATTTAAAACCTTTTTTTTAGCTTGTTAATTTTGAAAGCTTTTTTATTAAAGAAAATACATTTAAAGTTTGAATGATTATTAGATTGTGTCAACATTTCATACATAACATATAAAGATTTGATAACAAACAGTTTTTTAAATTTATTGTACACTAAGGTATTTAATTATTATTTCATAAAATTATTTATTCTTTCGAACATTTAAATTTGAAGTTTTTTATTTTATTGATCTTTTAAAAAATTTTATTTTACTAATTTTTTTAAATTATTTATTCTTTGGGACATTTAACTTGAATTTTAATATTTTACTGACTATTTAAAACCTTTTTTTTAGCTTGTTAATTTTGAAAGCTTTTTTATTAAAGAAAATACATTTAAAGTTTGAATGATTATTAGATTGTGTCAACATTTCATACATAACATATAAAGATTTGATAACAAACAGTTTTTTAAATTTATTGTACACTAAGGTATTTAATTATTATTTCATAAAATTATTTATTCTTTCGAACATTTAAATTTGAAGTTTTTTATTTTATTGATCTTTTAAAAAATTTTATTTTACTAATTTTTTTAAATTATTTATTCTTTGGGACATTTAACTTGAATTTTAATATTTTACTGACTATTTAAAACCTTTTTTTTAGCTTGTTAATTTTGAAAGCTTTTTTATTAAAGAAAATACATTTAAAGTTTGAATGATTATTAGATTGTGTCAACATTTCATACTTAACATATAAAGATTTGATAACAAAAAGTTTTTTAAATTTATTGTACACTAAGGTATTTAATTATTATTTCATAAAATTATTTATTCTTTCGAACATTTAAATTTGAAGTTTTTTATTTATTGATCTTTTAAAAAATTTTATTTTACTCATTTTTTTAAATTATTTATTCTTTGGGACATTTAACTTGAATTTTATTATTTTACTGACTATTTAAAACCTTTTTTTTAGCTTGTTAATTTTGAAAGCTTTTAATAGGTATTAATTAATAATTATTGTTTCAATTAGTTTAGAAAACAAAAATAATAAGTTTTAATTATAAATTATAAATTAAATCAATTAAATGATATGTTTGTTACTTAAATTAATGTCCATTTTTATTTTTGGAAAAAGTGCGGGAAAATGAAAAAGTAGTGTAGCAGGAAGATGACATGTGTCAAGAATTGTTCTTCTTTATTATAATATATAGATAGATAGATTTTTCCTGTAATCATATCCGATCGAGTATAGAAAACCAGTACCAATCCAAGTAAACTTTATTATTATTAGTTTCAAAAATGAAGTCAACCAAACCAATTTGCTTACCATCTTCCTCTCGTCTTGTATTTCACTTTCTTAATCTTCTTATATTTCTGGCCATCCTTGCCAATTCCGCCTCAAATGAGACTGATCATCTGGCATTGCTATCATTCAAGTCTATGATCACCAAAGATCCATACGGAGCTCTAAATTCATGGAATGCTTCCCTTCATTTTTGTGATTGGAATGGGGTTACATGCGGTAAGCGGCACAAAAGAGTGACGGTTGTAGAACTTATTGGGCAAGGCCTATCAGGCTATTTGTCTCCTCATGTAGGGAACCTCAGCTTCCTTCTTAAACTTATACTCATGAATAATAGCTTTCAAGGAACCATCCCTCATGAACTCGGTCGTTTATCGAGACTACGTTTACTCAATCTTGACCAAAACAATTTCTTTGGAGTCATTCCAACTAACTTGTCTGGTTGTTCTAATCTTGAAAAGCTTGCATTATCTGCTAACAACTTAGTTGGAAGCATACCCAAGGAGATCCGTTTCCTCACCAAACTTACTTTTGTTCTTCTTCATAGAAATAACTTATCTGGTGGCATCCCACCTTTCTTGGGGAATCTTACATCAATCGAATCTTTCTCTGCCACTGGAAATCCATTTGGTGGGAGTATTCCAGACACCTTAGGCCATTGGAAAAACGTGAAAGCTTTTTACTTTGGTGTTTGTAACTTAAATGGAACCATCCCTCGTTCCATTTATAACCTCTCATCCTTAACTGATCTTTCCTTGGCTGACAATCAGCTTACTGGCAGTCTTCCCGCAACCATTGGTGCACTGCTCCCTCGTCTTGTGCGCCTTCAATTAAGTGATAACCAACTTACTGGCTTTCTTCCACTCTCTTTATCTAATTTTTCGAAATTAGGACTTATTGAAATGAATGGAAACAAACTTAGTGGGAAGTTGACTGTCGACTTTGGAAATCTAAGAGATATTTATCAAATAGGCTTAGGTGGAAACTTTTTTGGAACCGGGGAACCTGATGAAATGAAGTTTATGGATTCTTTGCAAAACTGCAGCAAATTAGAGATATTGGATCTTGCTTATTGCAAATTTCAAGCAGTGCTCCCCAGATCAATTGGTAATCTTTCTCATCAACTCTATCATCTGGATTTAACAGGAAATCAGTTATATGGAAACCTCCCTTCAAGTATAGGTAGTCTAGTTGGCTTGACCGATTTATATTTAGGACATAACAGGTTCACTGGACAAATCCCCTCTACCATTGGTAATCTTCAAAATCTACGATTTTTTGCAATGTATAAGAACCAATTATCAGGGCTGATTCCTGATTCCATCGGAAACTTATCGTTGTTGAACAAACTTATTTTACACTCTAACAGATTAGAAGGACATGTTCCATCAACCCTGGGGAATTGTAAAAATCTATTGGGACTGGACGTCTGTAATAACAAACTCAGTTACGAAATACCAAAGCAACTTTTTCAACTTTCATCTCTATCCATAATCTTAGATCTTTCTCAAAACAACCTGTTTGGTTCACTTCCCACAGAGGTTGCACACCTCAAGAAGTTGAGTTATCTGGATTTAACCCATAATAATTTATCAGGCAACATTCCAAGTAGCCTTGGTAGTTGCACAAGCCTTGTATTCTTATCCTTCAAAGGTAACTTATTTCAAGGGATGATACCTCCATCATTAAGTTCTTTGAGAGGAGTGGCGACACTTGATCTTTCTCACAATAATTTATCAGGCAAAATCCCTCAATTCTTGGAAGATTTCTCATTAGAATTCCTGGACCTGTCCTATAATGACTTTGAGGGTGAAGTGCCCATAAAAGGAGTGTTTGCAAATGCAAGTGCATTCTCGGTTTTGAGTAACAGTCGGCTTTGTGGAGGGTTGGTTATACTTGGGTTACCAAAATGCAAGAAGGCACACATACATAAGAGAAACTTTCTATTATTTGTAATAGTCATTTTGACAGCAACCACACTTGTTGCTGTTTTATGTATAATGTATGCTATGTGGAAGAAGAAAAGCATGTGCGAAAAATCTTATTCATCGATGAACGAAAGATTCTTAAGAGTATCATACAGTCAACTTCTCAAGGCTACAAATGGCTTTTCACAAGCCAATTTGATCGGTGAAGGAGGCTCTAGCTCTGTTTATAAAGGAATCCTTGATCATGATGATAGAGCTGTTGCAGTAAAAGTTCTGCATCTTGAAAATCGTGGAGCCCACAAAAGCTTTACAAGGGAGTGTGAAGCATGGCGGAGTATTCGACACCGGAATCTGTTGAAGATAATAACTTCATGTTCAAGTATTGACTTTAAAGGCCATGATTTCAAAGCTTTGGTATATGAGTTTATGTCCAATGGAAGTTTACACGATTGGTTGCATTCAAGTGCAAGTACATCCAGACTCAACCTTCTTCAAAGAATAAGTATTCTCATAGATGTTGCATCTGGACTTGACTATCTTCACAATCACTGTGTAACAACCATCGTTCATGGTGACTTGAAGCCTAGCAACATCCTCCTTGATGATGATATGGTGGCCCATGTCGGAGACTTCGGTTTAGCTCGCTTTCTTGGAACAGATTCAAACCAAAGCACCTCAACTGTGATTAGAGGAACAATTGGGTATGCACCTCCAGGTAATGTTCATGTATACACCCATATTTAATTAATGTTTTATGTATATATATATATATTTTTTTTATTACATGTATTCCAAAATGCCCATATTTACTTAAAGTAATTGGTTATGAGCTGCAGAGTATGGTCTCGAGAGTGAGATGACAAGTGGTGGGGATGTCTACAGTTTTGGAATATTGTTACTAGAGATGATGACGGGGAAAAGTCCGACAGAAAACACCTTTAATGAGGATCTCAGCCTTCATAAATTTGCATACATGGCATTGCCAGACCATGTAATCGATGTCATTGATGCTGACCTTCTAAAATCTCTTCAAGAGGATGCAATTGCGATGCAGAGTTGGGTAGAATATGCAAGGAAAATAGAAGATTGTCTTGCTTCAACTCTCAAGATTGGAGTATCATGCTCACTGGATTCCCCACCACAACGGATGAGCATTGAAAATGTTGTACATAAGTTACGACATATTCTGCATAGTCTTCAAAATATTTGAGACGCCTAAGTCTCTCCTTTTACTTTACTTTACTGGAATTGGAAATAGGGAATTAGTTATTCCTTAAAAGTCACAGCACAGGTACGCCGTGTTCTCCTTTTTACCTGTTTTCCTGTAGGCTACTCCGCTACGCTACCGAGCATTAGAGTAGATGTCTTATTAGTGACTTTGTGTTAATTTGAATTGGTTTAGATTGCTAACATGTTCTGCATCATAATAATATTAATAATATATTATTAGTGACCTTGTTTTTACTTGGAAACAAAAGTTGCTAAAAAGTAATACAGATGAACTTTTTTATCTGTTAGATGATGATAGATATGTAGTAAAACAAACTGCAGCGATGTACATACAAAGCCGGCCTAAAACCAAAAACAAAAACAGGGCATTCTCTGTTTCCAATGACCACTGAAAAGTGAAAAATTTATATCACTCAAGTCTGTTCCGCAACAAAAACAAAAATGGGGCATTCTCTGTTTCTAATGACCACTGAAAAGTAGAATACAAAGAAGGTTAATTAGAAATTGATAAGAGTCTTCCTATTCAAAATTTAGAACACTTAAGTATGTTCCACAACTAGTGCATGTACAGCTTTACAGCTTCATCTTGTACCTACAAAAAATGAAAAAGAAAAGGTAGAAACAGCACAATCTTGGTGGTTACTTCTTAGAACTAGACACATGTGAAGGATATAGAAACTGAATGGAAATCGTTACTAGCTAGGCCTTAAATATATGAAAATACGAGTACTTCACCTTTTTTGTTATTATGCTTGGGATATGGGATTGCTAATTAAGTTCGATATCAGCCTGGATTGCGACTTTGTTTAACTCTTCAAGATAATTGGACTACATATTTGGTTCCTTGTTATCATTCTCTTCCTGTATTCTACTAATCTGCAGATGAGCACGATCCTGTTAAGTTATTATTAACGTGTTGTCAGCAAAATAAGAAAGGTATGCACGAATCAGTCTTCCAACCAAACCCCAACAAAAAGTGTTTGGTTCTGGTAAATACAAACGACTATCTTTCAACCCATGGTTTTTGGTTCTTGGGTTTGAAACCGAAAAGAATTTTGGGCATAAACAAAAGAAATGTGTTAAACAAAGAACGGCAATGAAGCATTTATAAAGTGTTGTATGTATCAGCATACAATAACAATTTAATCGACTCAATCTACCTATTACAGAAAGGCAAATGCCCCAATAGTTTCGACAGACCATGATGTAATAGTTCCTAGTGACCGATATGTCTCCCATTGAACTAATTTAAGATGCTTGGAAAGAATACCTTTTTGTCTAAAACTCCCCAATATATGTTTTAATTAATGGATTCCAATGATTTAACATTCATTATCAGATGATGCTACAGAGAGTTTATTTATAATTGGTTAAGTATATATATATATATATGCACACTATTTCCAGTCTTGAATTCGGAATTAATATCCTGGTAGATGTAAGTATGGCCCCATTTGGAAAGCGACAATCAACGAGTGGGATGGACCGCATTGATTGCGGCATAAAATTTCAGGTCATGCCTACTGCTCGCTGGATAATGGAGTATAGGAAACAACTAATGATCCAAGCAATTAGTTCCAAAAATATCTGAGATGTCCTATTTTCTCCTTTAACCTTTGTGGTGATAAAAATGCGAAAGTTTTATTTCTTGAAAGGCGCTAGTACACCATTCCATACTATCTTTTTTAGTTAGATCTGACAATCGGTTCGTGTTTCGGGCTGTCATGTTCATGTTAATAGGTTTTCGTGTCAATATCGCGTCGACCGAATTTTGACCAATTTCTTTTCGTGTCGGATTCAAGTCGTCTCAACTTTTCTGTGTTGGTTCGTGTCGACATCTATTTAGATTTCGGTATTCAAATTCGATATATATTTATAAGTTAGATTTTCGAGTTTTGGCTTCAATATTCAGTTATTAAAGTATGTATTCGTTTTTTTCAATTTGAGATAGTGTTTGGTTTGCAACTATGAATATGGGTATGACTTTGAAAGTCGTATGAAAATAAGAATGATTTCTAGAAACATATTGTTTGGTTTGTATAAACTTTTTTTTTATTTTTAAAATAATCGGGTTCGGGAAAATCCACCCTATTTTAATCGGGTTTCGTTTTTTTTTTTCCCGTCGTCCCTAATCTTGTTTGACAGTTGTAGTTGTAAGCAAATTAATGTTTAACGGGAAGTTAGTTATTTAAATGAGCGAATATGTATATATAAGAGTAAATTACACAAATGGTCCCTGTGGTTTGGTGCTTTTTGCTCTTTTCGTCCCTCAAACTTTTTTTTTGCACCAATAGTCCCAAAATCCCAAATCTTTAACACAAACGGTCCCTCTGACTAACATCCGTTAAGTTTGACCGTTATAGAGAAGGGCATTTTCGTCTTTTTATCATTCATGGACCATTTGTGAAATTTTCTAATAAACTTTTTAAAAAAATCTTTTATAATTTATTTATTAAATTTTCTAATAAACTTTTTAAATAAAAATATTTCCACATCAAAAAATGGAAATCCATAAAAAAAAACCCACATCAAAATGCAAGAACATGGGGATTCTGGATACTTCTCATTCAATTCAATCAATTTCATTTCCAGCAAAATGAAAGAACAGGGGGATTCTTGTCCTAGTATCAATTTTTACTCTTTTGATGATTGTTAAACATCCACGGCCCTCTCCACAGTCATCTGTGAAGAACATGATGCTTCTTTTCATGAATTTATCGATGTTGACGGAGATGATTTTGAGTTTTCAGTGGACCTAACAAACGAACAAGTTTTCTCCGCAAAGATTCATTCACGAGGCTGGATTGTATTTCCTGTTTTCAATCGCCCATTATTGATGAGTTAAATTAAATCGAAATCTTCATGAAGCCTTCATTCCTCCGTCTTGGTCGGCCTCAATTTTTTTCCAGAATCAGGCAAACTCCGGTTGATGAAACCGTCGCAGTTTGTGTCAGTATTAGCCATCATTTGCTTCACCTCTTCGTCAGAGGTGTCCGATCCAAGTGCCTTCCTTGACGTGGACCAGCTTCCGCAGCAGAGATCTTGACGTCGCCATTGGTGTCGAAATGGTTGAAGACTTGCTTGACCTCACCGGTGTTGGTCAACCAGACTGATGACGATGAAGACTTGCTTTGTATCCCGTGTTTCGTCTTCGTCCTCAAATTCCAGATCTGATTTCGGAGGAGGCGGAGGTTGATCTTCGGTGTTGTGAAATTGATAATATCCCCTGTTTCGTCTTTGTGAAATTGATAATATTAACGGATCTAGATTATGGTGTTGATCTTCGGTGATGTTGACAAAGGATGGTCGAACCAAATCGAAGGAGATCTACCCTTTAAACGATTGCTCGAACCAAAGAGAAGGAAAAAATCGATGGTTGCTAGATTTATTCGCCGTCAACCTGCTGTGCAACCCTCGGAATTGCAGAGAACTGTGACCAAATATTAAAACCCTTGTTTCATAAATCACCAGTTTCATGGATTTGAATTGGGAAAGAGAGATTGATTTGAGTTTTGATTTTCTTGATAAATAAATGTAAATAAATAAAATTTAGTAAATAAATATAAAATATTTTAATAAATAAAATAAAATATTTTTATATTTTAAAAGTTTATTAAAAAATTTCACAAATGGTCCCTGAATGACAAAAAGACGGAAATGTCATTCTCTCTAACGGTCAAAGTTAACGGATGTTAGTCAGAGAGACCATTTGTGTTAAAGGTTTAAGATTTTGGGACTATTGGTGCAAAAAAAAAGTTTGAGAGACGAAAAGAGCAAAAAGCACCAAACCACAGGGACCATTTGTGTAATTTACTCTATATATAAATATGTTGTTCACTTATTTGTTTGTTTGTTTTTCATTTAAATCTTTTGTAACGAAATTATTATTATTATTATTGATTATTGATCTTTTATGATATTTTAAATAAGAAGAGTTAAAAGAACCCTAGAAAGGGAGTAAAGTGGAACCTGTGCATTAGCCCTCGGTTACCCTCCTCGACATCGACGACAGTGCATCGGTCGTTGCTTGCTCTGGTTTCTTCTTATCGTTATCATTTACTCCACAGTTAACAAAATACAGGTTACCAATTATCAACTGCAACTTTGGAGCTTCTTCAATTTCAAAGATGCATAAAACTTGAGGGCTTCAAAACCTCCGGCCACCATTTATCTCTTTGATATATTATGTCTGCAAATCATTCCCCTTCCATTCCCATAACCCACATGAATTTCACCCACATTTCATCGCTAACTTACACCCAATTCATCCATCAATTTCCTCGTAACAAACCTACAGTTATCTGCGGTTCAAGGATTCGACCCAACAAGTCTGAGGAGAACGCTGAGGCTAATCAATTGGTACGGACGCTCTTGAAGAATTTCGACTACGACAAACCCTTGCTGTCCACGCTAAACAAGTACGTCAAGTTTGTCAGGACTGAGCACTGTTTTCTTCTGTTCGAAGAGCTTGGCAAGTCCGATAAGTGGCTTCAATGTCTTGAGGTTAGCCCTCTGTCTTCTAAAATCCGTTGTCTCTAATTATTCAGCGGCAAATCTTTTTGTCCCTGAATTTTGACACCGAGGGTATTTGTTTATGTATAATTTCTGGGTCAAATGGATGTCTGTATCATCTTAAATTGATAACAATTTACTTAGAAATTGAGGAAAAGAAGGTAGGATGATATGTGATATAAAAAGGGTAGTTTTCAATTCTCTAAACAGCAATAAAATCATGGAATTTGTAGATTTTGAACAAGGCAAGTAAACATATATAACCATTGCCTTTTGTATTCAAGATTGATGGTTAGTATGTGTGTGTATACACAGAGAGATTGTCAGGTTCAAAAGAATCCTCTCAAAATTAATTACATCCGAAGGTATCACCCTTGAAAAAAAATTTAAATTTATTTTTTCATAATCATGATTAAATTAATGTTATACACATGGTATATGAACTTCATATGCATTAACACTTTATGTCCTTAAAAATTCCGTGAATGTTATGAATGGTCATCCAAGTGAATGACACCATTCACATGGTATTTTTTACCATTCACATTATCTTTTTTTTGAAATTTGATGTTACTTCTTTTGGTAAAATATCTTATAGCGTTGTCTTATACATGTTTATGCAAAAAACTATTTGTGAATAATCATTCACAACAGGATACGTTGGGTCAGGGCCGTCTTTTAGATTTCGGAGGCCTGTGCAATAACTATAAGATAGGCCCTACAAACTTAAAATTAATACTAGCATCATCAACATTAGTCTTATTTTTAAAGAACTTATCAAGAGCCCCACTTTGAGACTTAACAAGCTCTTCAATTCGTTTTTTTCTTTTTACGTTTTTCATACCCAGACTCGTGCTTTCTCATTCTAGAAGACATAAAAGTTTATAAAACGATTAGAAAATTGTTGAAAGATTGAAAAGATACAACTGATGATGACTTATTGGGCTTTGGATTTGTGTTGTGAGTTATTTGGTTTTGGCTTCACAAACATTACACATAAACATACCCTAAAAAAATTTGTGGCCCTTTGGATTTTGGGGCCCTGGGCAGAGGCCCATTTCGCCCTCCCTCATCACCGGGTCTGCGTTGGGTACGCTGATGAACCTGATTCTATGTGTGTTTGTGTGTGTATAAAGAGAGAGACACAAACATAAATGATCTTTTGTGAACATTTTATTCGTCTTGAACATTATGAACAACCATAATATGACTTTGAATATTATAAATCTTGTTGCATATACTATTAAACCATACATATATATGGTTCGAGAGAGTACTATACCCATTATGCAGCGCACCAGAAGGTATCACATTTAAAAAAACTTTTCTATAAATTTTTTTTGCATAAACATGTTTACATATCCTAACTCCTTAAAAATGATGTGAACGTACACTTGCATAAATTTTGCATATATGTGAACGTACATTTATGTAACGCATGATTTCAGGTACTTAGAATGTGTGAATGTGCATGAAATTTGTAAGGTATCTTATATATTTGTAATGTTAATTAAAACATATTTATAAAAGAAATTTCAAAAAATGACTTTTAAGAGCGGTACCTTCTGTTGCTCTGATTATAAGTGATACTTGAATCTAAATGTATGTATGTGTGTGTGTGCGTGCATGCGTGCTACGTACGTACGTAGACGTAGACGTACCTTTACTAATACCATTTTGCTTAGGTGTTTAGATGGATGCAAAAACAACGATGGTATGTGGCAGATAATGGGGTCTATTCAAAACTAATATCGGTGATGGGAAAGAAGGGACAGACTCGAATGGCAATGTGGCTCTTCTCCGAGATGCGAAACAGTGGGTGTCGACCAGATACTTCAGTATACAATGCACTTATTACAGCCCACCTTCACTCCAAGGATAAACCCAAGGCTTTGTCTAAGGCTCTTGGGTACTTTGATAAAATGAAGGGTACAGAACGGTGCAAACCTAGCATCGTGACGTACAACATTCTTCTGAGAGCATCTGCTCAGGCAAAAAATGTTGCTCAGGTAGAAGCTTTGTTTAAAGATCTGGAGGAAAGCACTGCCACCCCTGATATTTTCACATTCAACGGTGTGATGGATGCTTACGGGAAAAATGGGATGATTCCCGAGATGGAACGGGTGCTTGCCAGAATGAAGACCAATCAGATCAAACCCGACATCATTACTTATAATTTGTTGATTGATGCATACGGAAGAAAACAGGAATTTGAAAAGATGGAACAAGTGTTTAAGAGCTTGCTGCGGTCAAAAGAGAGACCTACGCTTTCGACTTTCAATTCTATGATAACAAATTATGGGAAAGCACGACTTAGAGACAAAGCAGAGTCGATTTTTCAGAAGATAACAGATATGGGATACAAACCAAACTTTATTACGTATGAATGCATGATCTTGATGTATGGATGTTGCGATTGTGTTTCGAAGGCGAGGGGAATCTATGACAATATGATAGAATCAGAAAAGCAACTTAAGGTTTCAACTCTAAATGCCATGCTCAACGTCTACTGTGTGAACGGGTTGCCAATGGAAGCAGATGCGCTGTTTGAAACAGCTTGTAATAGTGGGATGTTTCGTATAGATTCTTCGACGTATAAACTTCTCTATAAATCCTACTCAAAAGCAAACATGAAGGAGCTATTACAAAAGCTGTTGAAGCATATGGATAGAGATGGCATCGTCCCAAATAAAAGGTTCTTTCTAGATGCGTTAGGGGCTCTCGGGTCGTCACGAGCTGTTCAAGACGCTATTATTACCCAAGTTAATGCAAGTAGCCCAGCAGATTTTACCAAGGTATAGGTGGAACAATTTACTTATTTTGCTTGTATTCCAGAATAGATTCAGTAATCAGTATGAATGGCAGTTCTGTTTAGAAATTGAATAACGCAAGGTGTTTAGTTCTATTTACAAATTATAGTCATTTTGCATTTTTTGCTATCAGGTTCATGATTACCTCATTTCTTTCGCATCTTCCATGTACTTTCTCCTTTGATTAATTGAATCATCCATATCTTTCTCTCTCTCTTTCTCTCTCAATTGTGTATTCTACTTTGGAAACGAGTGAGGAATAGAAAGCTTGTAATTTGATCAGTACACAAGTGACAAGACTATGTGGTTGTTTATTTACTTCTTAACGAAATCATTAAGAGGCTCGTTCAAAGGTTAAACCACCTCTTAATGATTCCATTCAGCACTAAACAAACAACATGTTCAAAATCTAAATTTTAGATCTAAACTTACTTTATATTATTTGTTCGTATTTAGAATCAAAAGTTAGTATATTTGAAATTTCTCTTAATTCTAAGGAAAGAATATTCTAAAGTCAAATAAAAAGCTTTTTAATTTCAGATCTTAAAATCAACTTTTCATTTCAAATGCAGTTTTTAGGCTATTTAACCTCTTAAAGATTAAACATCTATTTGTTTGTTTTGTGAAACAGAAGATTGTTGGTAAAGTGGACTTTTGAATCTTACTAAACTGTTTGAATTTATACGAAAAATAAATCCGAATGAAAGTATCAAATAGAAGACATACCACATATAACACTTGCGAAATCATGATTTCAACAAACAACATATAATCCAACACCTATGTCAAAAAGACCAATTCATGGAACCAAAAACTCAAATTCATCATTTCAATTAGTCCTTCATGATTTCTCTGCCATAAAAGTGAACAAAGTTTAACATGAACACCAATACCATAAGCACATGTTTTATTGATACGAATCACTTCAAAACCTTTTCATATACTTTTCTGATTTTCTCACATGTATTAAGTTTTATTCAGTAGTTAATTTTAGCGCTTTTGGTACTGCCAAGGCCAAGAGGGGAATAGTTTTATTAGAACCCATTTACAGGTGCTTTACAGATAACCCCTCAAGCCTACTTTTGCACAAATTTCACCAAGGAAGATACATCTAGAGATGAGAACCCACCCATTCACAGCTGAAAGCACTGCTAGTGTCTGAGTTTCACCACCCGCATTTCTTGGTGCCTCGAACTTCTCTGATTTTGATTTAGTTTTTCCGAGGTGATTAACTTGAAAAATATTCTGGCATAGTTGCATTGAGGGGCGAATCAGTGTCATAAAAGTGAACGTCTCAGAAGGAACCACTCACCATAGACAGAAACTTCTACCTGTTCAGAGTCGCTAAGCACCAAGCAAATCAACATACCCTCTGAGATCCACATGATTTTGAACTATTTTATGTGGTTCTCTACCAAGTCGGTCGAAACTTTAACACCCCCCCCCCCCCCCCCCCCGGGGTGCGATAGTTTGTCTTGAAGCTCTAGTTGATGCAAGTTTGTTTAACAGCTCAGAGGTACCTAGTGAACCATCTTTTGGTCATCAATGGGGTGAGGATGCAAAACCAATTTACAACAAATCAATCACACACACTATCACCACCAACCAATAAACTAACATGAAGGTTTGCAAGATCAAAAATATAGATTTCTATTCTATAAGTCAAGAAATTGCAAAGCCAGAATGTTTATTTCAATGTGCAGTTAATGCAAGTCCGACGGGAAACAAAGATTACATGATTACACTTGTATACATTTGATCATTTGCAGTGATAATTGTATACATTTGATCCCAAAATCTTCAATTACCACTGCAAAAGACATGATTACAAATAGATTAACAATAATCAGTCAAGTAAACCTATCTAAATTAACAATAGTTATAAGCTCAATAAAAAATAAACTACTCAAGTGTATGTGCTGACCAACAGTCAAGAGTTCAGTTAAAAGTAAACTACTCAAGTGTATATGTTGAACAATCACCGTTTATCATCTAAAACAACCATCTACTGTTTCGAAATTTCAAATTCCCAGTCACTGGCAGTGCAATATTAACTTTTGTGTGACAAGAATGAGCACACTGATGTAATTTAAGAATCAAAGTAACATAATAATAGGCAACAAAACAGATGCAAAATGAACATTAGATTCAAAACAATAAGACTAAGAAGGAAGAAAAAAAACCTGCTGTCGAAGGGTGCAGAGGAGGCTGTCAGCCTGTCAACAGTTACAGCTGAGGCGGTGCAGAGTGTCGATTAGTGGGCTGTGAAATGGAGGCAGAATCAAGAGAGGGCTAGGTTAAAAACACCTGTGGGAAGAAAAGACCAACATCCAACTCTTTTTTGCCTGAAGTGAAGAAAGAGAAATTTTCTCTCTTATATCCTTTTCTATAATAAAAAAAAAAAAAAAAGGCTTTTATGGAAGTACAAAAAATATCTTACCGCCAGCAGACATATAAATGAACAAAAGTACTTTTTGTTAAAAGATGAAAAGAAAATAAACCATCTAAATGAAAAACAAGTAGCCTGATGACATAAAGCTGACCGATCAATCTTAACAAAAGCAACATGAAACATACATTTTTAATACATTCAATTGCATTATAGCAAGTTCAACCCTAGAAAAATGCAAAGCTACGCTTCTTGAAATACAACTGGAGATATAAACTTAATCAGTTCTCTTTTTGCAGAAATGACTATTTTGTAGGCAACAGCTCATTCTTCCTCTGTTTCTGCAGATTAAAACATCAAATAAAAAAAAAACTAAGCAAATAAGATTGATAGTTTAGATTAACGGAGAAGTTTGCTATGAAAGACAAAGCAATTAGCCTTGTGTTACGTGCATGTTCTTTGAATGATGACGGTGTAGTTGTACGGGAAGAAAACACCATTTCCTTAGAAAAACTTACCGTGTATTGCATCCATGTTGTTTTCCTTGTAAACACCAAGGGGGGAACCATGAACCGACAGAAGCATCTCCCCCTGTTTTGGAAGCCTTAAAGTTTTAGGAGTCATGCCAACAGACAACCTCTGGCTAGTCACCTGCAATTGTAATAACTCCTGATATCAAACTGCTGAAAATCAAAGACATGCCACAAGCGACCCAGAGCTTCACCATGTAAATTTCCTTTTTGAAATAACAAGAAGGCTATCAAAAAGTGTTTGAAACAATTTAACTTGTAAACCAAAAGAAAACTACATAAGGATCCAGTTTCCTATGTTGGGCCATATTTACATGGTTTAATGGAACCATACATGTAACAGGGACACAAAATTATCTAAATTCTAAAAGGCAGTATACCCCAGGAGTCTGCATAGAATCTTCGATCCCAAGTATATGAGTGGCAGATGGCTCCTCTAGAACCTAGAGCATGAATCATATGAGATAGAACATCCAATAATTAACTGTATTAAAATTAGAGGAATTACAGTGGACAAAGTTGATGAAGAAACCAATATCAAAATGCATTAGAACATACAAAATCCTTCATCTGAAGTTTATCAGCTCCAATGAAGCTTGTTTTCCCTGCCAGCATGACAGAACTCAAGGATAAATGAAAGCATTGGTCAACAGTGCGCTAATATAATATTAAACAAATGAAAACTTGCACCCTATATAGTATAAGAGCATACCAGCTTTACTTGAAAATTCAAAGCCACCAAGAGATGGCATCGCAGTTGAGCTGCCTGGATAAGCCATGGACATGTGTTGTAAAAATGTAGAGATCATGTTTCCTCCATCAGCTGTGTTCATGGATAAGTCACCATCTTTATCTTTCCATTTAACTTCAATCGGACCATCTTTCTCAGTTCTTGACACCGTTAGGTGAGGAAGATTTTCCTCAAAAAACTGAAGTAATGGGGTATGTAGCTGTTCCTTGCTTATATTGGATTTTAGTAAGCGCAGCGCAGTAAGTAGTCTTTCAATCTCTACATCAAGAATTGCCCTGATCGCAGCACTCTGGCGTTCAACTGAATTAAGAGCACAACGTAACAAACGGTCATTGAGATAGAAATTCTGCTGTAACCTAGCTACGAGAATTCAAATCATAAGTAAAAATCAAATCAAAGACGATTATCACGTTATTCGAATCAGACACAAATCAATTGGTCTTGAAAACTCTACAAGTTGGTGTCTTCAATGAAGGCAAATGTTCGAGTGTTAAAACATTTCAGTTTTTTACTCAAATAAGATATGTGATTCTGAAATGGCCTGAGATATTCACTACTAGAAGCCATCCAGGACTGGTTTGTCTTGAAGCTCTAGTTGATGCAAGTTTGTTTAACAGCTCAGAGGTACCTAGTGAACCATCTTTTGGTCATCAATGGGGTGAGGATGCAAAACCAATTTACAACAAATCAATCACACACACTATCACCACCAACCAATAAACTAACATGAAGGTTTGCAAGATTAAAAATATAGATTTCTATTCTATAAGTCAAGAAATTGCAAAGCCAGAATGTTTATTTCAATGTGCAGTTAATGCAAGTCCGACGGGAAACAAAGATTACATGATTACACTTGTATACATTTGATCATTTGCAGTGATAATTGTATACATTTGATCCCAAAATCTTCAATTACCACTGCAAAAGACATGATTACAAATAGATTAACAATAATCAGTCAAGTAAACCTATCTAAATTAACAATAGTTATAAGCTCAATAAAAAATAAACTACTCAAGTGTATGTGCTGACCAACAGTCAAGAGTTCAGTTAAAAGTAAACTACTCAAGTGTATATGTTGAACAATCACCGTTTATCATCTAAAACAACCATCTACTGTTTCGAAATTTCAAATTCCCAGTCACTGGCAGTGCAATATTAACTTTTGTGTGACAAGAATGAGCACACTGATGTAATTTAAGAATCAAAGTAACATAATAATAGGCAACAAAACAGATGCAAAATGAACATTAGATTCAAAACAATAAGACTAAGAAGGAAGAAAAAAAACCTGCTGTCGAAGGGTGCAGAGGAGGCTGTCAGCCTGTCAACAGTTACAGCTGAGGCGGTGCAGAGTGTCGATTAGTGGGCTGTGAAATGGAGGCAGAATCAAGAGAGGGCTAGGTTAAAAACACCTGTGGGAAGAAAAGACCAACATCCAACTCTTTTTTGCCTGAAGTGAAGAAAGAGAAATTTTCTCTCTTATATCCTTTTCTATAATAAAAAAAAAAAAAAAAGGCTTTTATGGAAGTACAAAAAATATCTTACCGCCAGCAGACATATAAATGAACAAAAGTACTTTTTGTTAAAAGATGAAAAGAAAATAAACCATCTAAATGAAAAACAAGTAGCCTGATGACATAAAGCTGACCGATCAATCTTAACAAAAGCAACATGAAACATACATTTTTAATACATTCAATTGCATTATAGCAAGTTCAACCCTAGAAAAATGCAAAGCTACGCTTCTTGAAATACAACTGGAGATATAAACTTAATCAGTTCTCTTTTTGCAGAAATGACTATTTTGTAGGCAACAGCTCATTCTTCCTCTGTTTCTGCAGATTAAAACATCAAATAAAAAAAAAACTAAGCAAATAAGATTGATAGTTTAGATTAACGGAGAAGTTTGCTATGAAAGACAAAGCAATTAGCCTTGTGTTACGTGCATGTTCTTTGAATGATGACGGTGTAGTTGTACGGGAAGAAAACACCATTTCCTTAGAAAAACTTACCGTGTATTGCATCCATGTTGTTTTCCTTGTAAACACCAAGGGGGGAACCATGAACCGACAGAAGCATCTCCCCCTGTTTTGGAAGCCTTAAAGTTTTAGGAGTCATGCCAACAGACAACCTCTGGCTAGTCACCTGCAATTGTAATAACTCCTGATATCAAACTGCTGAAAATCAAAGACATGCCACAAGCGACCCAGAGCTTCACCATGTAAATTTCCTTTTTGAAATAACAAGAAGGCTATCAAAAAGTGTTTGAAACAATTTAACTTGTAAACCAAAAGAAAACTACATAAGGATCCAGTTTCCTATGTTGGGCCATATTTACATGGTTTAATGGAACCATACATGTAACAGGGACACAAAATTATCTAAATTCTAAAAGGCAGTATACCCCAGGAGTCTGCATAGAATCTTCGATCCCAAGTATATGAGTGGCAGATGGCTCCTCTAGAACCTAGAGCATGAATCATATGAGATAGAACATCCAATAATTAACTGTATTAAAATTAGAGGAATTACAGTGGACAAAGTTGATGAAGAAACCAATATCAAAATGCATTAGAACATACAAAATCCTTCATCTGAAGTTTATCAGCTCCAATGAAGCTTGTTTTCCCTGCCAGCATGACAGAACTCAAGGATAAATGAAAGCATTGGTCAACAGTGCGCTAATATAATATTAAACAAATGAAAACTTGCACCCTATATAGTATAAGAGCATACCAGCTTTACTTGAAAATTCAAAGCCACCAAGAGATGGCATCGCAGTTGAGCTGCCTGGATAAGCCATGGACATGTGTTGTAAAAATGTAGAGATCATGTTTCCTCCATCAGCTGTGTTCATGGATAAGTCACCATCTTTATCTTTCCATTTAACTTCAATCGGACCATCTTTCTCAGTTCTTGACACCGTTAGGTGAGGAAGATTTTCCTCAAAAAACTGAAGTAATGGGGTATGTAGCTGTTCCTTGCTTATATTGGATTTTAGTAAGCGCAGCGCAGTAAGTAGTCTTTCAATCTCTACATCAAGAATTGCCCTGATCGCAGCACTCTGGCGTTCAACTGAATTAAGAGCACAACGTAACAAACGGTCATTGAGATAGAAATTCTGCTGTAACCTAGCTATGAGAATTCAAATCATAAGTAAAAATCAAATCAAAGACGATTATCACGTTATTCGAATCAGACACAAATCAATTGGTCTTGAAAACTCTACAAGTTGGTGTCTTCAATGAAGGCAAATGTTCGAGTGTTAAAACATTTCAGTTTTTTACTCAAATAAGATATGTGATTCTGAAATGGCCTGAGATATTCACTACTAGAAGCCATCCAGGACTGGTTTGACCAAACGTCTAGACTTCCTCCTCGAAGACCTAAATGTTAGTATAAACTTAATTAACAGAATTTCAATCAGTCCACCAAATTACTACCAATCAAGCACCCATTTATTTGCACTAGTAAAGAAAAACTACATTAGTACTAGAAAAATATAACAAAGGTAGATAGATACCTTCTTGGTCAATGACTGCATTTTCTTCCGGAGGTCCATTTGTATCAGCGTCACAGCGAGTATCATTCTCATGAGATGAACCAGGCTTTTTGGCCCTTTTCGCGTTCCGTTTAGGCATCAGTGCATGAAAATTGCTCACGACACGACTTAAATAATTCGAACACTAGAATTGGAGTCCAATGCTCCTCGATGCTAGAAATCAAACCACAGTATCACAGACAGAAAAAAAAAAAAAAGGGGGTTTTTCAATTAGGGAGATTATGAGAGTATAAACAAAAAGAGATGACAAATCAACTTCGCTAGGGTTCTAAACAAACATATGACTTTAAACAGCCCCGAATTGGTGGTAAACAAAAAATCGCCCCAAATCAGTAGCAACCAAATGCATAAACAACACGAAATCAGTAACAAGACCCATAATTTTTAGCCAAAAAAAACCCGAAATTAGAGGCAAAACACAAAAAGCAGCCCCACAAATCAACAGCTAGAAAATAGCATACATGAATGCTCAAAACATTCGAACTCGCAAGATACAAACAACTAACACTCACAATAGATTAAGGAGTTCATTAGGATTCGACTGTGTTTTACTTACCATGGAAACAAACAGGTATATTAATCAGGTAAAAAACATATCAAGTGCTACTGATTTGGGTAGGGTCGGTGGTGCCTCTTATTTCAAATAAAAATTTAAAAAACATGATGAAATTTTTTTCTAACTACTTGTATTTTGGTATTTAATGATAATTTAATTTTATGATATTTAATTTACTTGTACAATATTTTTTAAGAAAATTATTAATATAATTTTTTTTATTTTAAAAGTAATAAATTCAGTTGACAAATTATATTAGAAATAAATCAAAATTTGATCTATACCGAGGGGGAGGTGAACAGAGGGAGTGGCTGCCCTCGTAGGACGAGCGGCTGGGTTAGAATGTTAAATTTGAAAAATGAACGGCACTTCAAAAAATTAAAGAAAGCATAATATTTTGTTTTATTAATATATAGATATAGAGTTTTAAAAATGAAATAAAATAGAAAAATGATCATTATTCCTTAGGCGTAATAAAAAAATGACAAAATTACAATGA
Source organism: Centrapalus pauciflorus (assembly GCA_020465985.1). Lineage (NCBI taxonomy): Eukaryota > Viridiplantae > Streptophyta > Magnoliopsida > Asterales > Asteraceae > Centrapalus > Centrapalus pauciflorus. The sequence goes on along the minus strand of JAANYP010003880.1, from coordinate 604,445 downwards.
TTACAAAATTGCTTGACATCCTTGGCAGTTGGCATTAGGGCTTTATAATAACCGAACGTTCAACGAACTGTTCATGAACCGTTCGACGAAAAGTGCATTTATGTTTGTTCATTTATTGAACGAAAATGAACGAACATGAACAAAAACTTTATTCGTTCATTTATGTTCGTGAACATTCGTTCACTTATATTCGTTTATGTGTTCGTTTATTTATGATAAGTTTTAACAAATATATTATATTTAATATATATATATATATATATATATATATATATATATATATATATATATATATATAGATTTAGGTTCAAGTGAGTACCACCTCCAATGCAGTGCACCAGAAGGTACCACCCTTAAAAGTAATATTTTTGAAAATTTTTTTCATGAACATGTTCTAATTAACATTACACAGATCATATGTGAATTTCACGCAAATCCGAACACTCTAAGTGCATGAAAACACACATCACATAAATGCATGTTCACATGTCTTCAAAATTATGTAAGTGTGTGTTCACATCATTTTTTAGGAGCTAGGAGATGTGAATGTATGTGAAATTTACATACGATCTTCATAATGTTAATTAAAACATGTTTATGAAAAAAGAATTTTAAAAAAGTTTTTTTAAAAGTGGTACCTTCTGGTGCGCTGCATTTGGGTGGTACTCTCTCGAACCATATTCTATATATATATATATATATATATATATATATATATATATATATATATATATATATATATATATATATTGATGTTCAATTGAGAACTTTTATGCATCTAGGAACCTCTAGGAACTTTTGTGCATCTTATATCCTTCAAGGGTGCATTAAGGGCATTTAGGGAATAATTTAATTAATTTTTTGAAATGGTTAAAACATAACTAAATGATTTAAATCAGGTAACTAAATTATCACATTAAAGAAATTCCATATTTATCTCATCATTTCTCTCTCTTTCTTCTCCCTCTCTCTCTCCCCTCCCATCTCTCCCTTTCTCTAGGTCTAATGGAGACCACCACCATCATTTCTCTCTCTATCTCCTCACATTAAACCGGTGATGAACACAAAAATTAACATGGTGATGTATTGTTTCAAACCCGGATAAAGATTCATGTTTTGAATTAAAGTTGATGCATGGTTGGGAATGTTCAAATTCGAATGAACATGATGATTTTTAGTTCTAAATCCGGATGGACACAAAAATGAACGATGATGCATGGCAACCAATGATGAATGATGCATAATAGCGACAACTCGATGCATAGAATGATGATGAACAACGATAAATGATGAACATGGTTGATGAACGATGAACATGATGATGATGATGCATAACAGCAGCAACACGATGCATAGATGAACGATGAACACGATGGTGATTAACATCGATGCATAACAAATTTGCATAGATTTTGTATAGATAAATTCGAGATGCATCACGAATTGAACGATGAACATGAAATGCATCCACATCTCTATCATCTTTTTGAATTTGTATGGATTTTGTTAAACTTGGAAGTGTATTAATTGAATTTATTTAGCATTTATTATATAATTAGTTGTTAGAATATTAAATTTAATGTAAAATTAAAATTAATTTGAACAAGTATATATTTTTCCCAAAATACCCTTCCTCATTTGATCTTGAATGCACTAGATGCATAAAGTTTCGAACTATTTACCATTTTGCCATTTAATCAAAACCATAAAATCTTTTGATCTAATGGATGACATGGGTTCTTTTGTGCCTCGATGCACAAAAGTTCTCAATTGAACCTCCCTCTCTCTCTCTCTCTCTCTCTCTATATATATATATATATATATATATATATATATATATATATATATATATATATATATATATATATATATATATATAGGGAGGTTCAATGGAAAACCACTATGCACCGGAAAACTTGTGAAAACCGCACTGCACCACCATAAATGCATCGAATTCCCCGCGTGATGCATCAAAATCCCGCGTGATGCATCAAAGTTCCCGCGTGATGCATCAAAATCTCGCGTGATGCATCACCTTATTTACGAGCATGTCACCTTGTTTTTCATGAAATGCACCAAATCGGACGGTATGCGTAGGTTTCCATAGTTTTCAGGTGCATAGTGGTTTTCCATTGAACCCACCCCTATATATATATATATATATATATATATATGTATATATGGAGGTTCAATTGAGAACTTTTATGCATCGAGGTACAAAAGAACCTATATCATCCATTAGATCAAAAAATTGTATGGATTAGATTGATGGCAAAAGGGTAAATAGTTGGACAATTTTATGCATCTTGTGCATTATGAAAACAAGCAAGGAAGGACATTTTGGGGAATGTGCATACCTCATTTAATTTAATATTTCAACAAATAATCAAATAATAAATGTCAAATAAATTCAATTGATACATTTTCAAACTCAACAAAAATTACACATATTCAAAAAAGATGATGGAGATCGATGCATTTCATCGTTAATCGTGTTTATCTATGCATCGTGTTTAAAAAAGACGCATTTAACAAAAAGAAATACACAAATTCATTTATGCATCGTGTTCGTCGTTCATATTCTTCATTCATCTATACATTGTGTTCAACTTGTTCATCATTCATCTATGCATCGTCATTGTTCATCATCCATTTATGCATCATCATTTTTTGTTGTTCATCGTTCATCATCCATCTATGCATCGTCATTGTTCATCTTCCATATATGCATCATCAGTATTCATCGTTCTTCATCCATCTATGCATCGTGTTTTTCATATTTATCATCGGTTGCATCTCTTGTTCATGTTCATCATCATCGTTGTTCATCGTTAATCTTTGTCTTCAAATCATCATCACTATGAAAATTATGAAGAACACAATTAGAGAGAAAGGGAGAGAGAGAGAGAGAGAGAGAGATAGAGAGAAATGGGGAGGAAAATTAGAAATGTAGTTAATATGAGATTTTAATTCAAAATGTAACTCCTAATTATCTTCTAATGATATTTAAAAATTAATTAATTTCATATATTTAATTTTCCCAAAATGTCCTTTGTGCACCATTGTTAGATTATCCGATGCACAAAAGTGCCCCGAGGTGCCCCGATGCATAAAAGTTCTCATTTGAACCTCAATTTATATATATATATATATATATATATATATATATATATATATATATATATATATATATATATATATATATATAAAATTTTTAGTATTACATAATAATATTTAAATAATATATTGATTGATAATATAAATTTAAAATAACATTTCAAACTCTAATATCATATAATTGATGATATTGAATGAAGATAGAAAGATATTTAAAAGCTCAAATGTTTAAATGTTGTTAATTTAGTATTTAAATTGAGCTTTTTGTTAATACATTAATTTACTATTATCGTAATAGTTTGAAGTCATTTATACATTTTATGAATAATCAAACATGATTTGAAAATTATAAATCGTATGTTGTGGGATTTGTTTTTATTCAGCAAGTTTGTTAGTTTATGTTTATTTGTGTTCATTTAATTGTTCATTTATGTTCGTTCGTTTAACGTTTGTTTATGTTCAATTATCTGTTAACGAACGAACACGACCAAATCCTTAGTGAACGAACATAGAATCTTCCGTTCGTTTATTTGTTTGACTAAAGTTAAACGAATGAATATATACATATACTCGCTCTTGTTGGTTACCATTTACCAATGCCACATGGACGAATCTGTAATATACTCCAAATAAAATATTCCGTAAATAGAAAAAGAAGAGATTCCTCAGGAACTGCATGATTAGAGAGAGAAGCCAATGAGCTGGTGGCTAGTGGCATCATGTAAGAGCTTCCAATCCCATAGCCATGTTTGAATTAGAAAATCTAAAATTAATATAATTTAAATCAAAGTCGAATCTATATCCAATTTCCAGATAATTCCTATCGATTCAACTCACTCTATGTTATTGTTGAGTATTTTAAGGAGGTGATTGTTACTGATTACTACTCTTTCGTCTCCACATCCAATCCAATTCAATCCCAATTCCCAAATGAACAACTCACGATAATTTATCGTTTGCTTTTTATGGAGGAGGTAACTGGTCCATTTGTCCCGTTTCTTCGATCTCCTTTCCGTCTTCAAACAACTTCAACGTCACTATCAGGTCTTTAGTCTTTACCCTCTCCCCTGTTTTTCAATTTTTCATCAGTCATCGGCTATTTTATCTGTGTGTTTTGTAATCTTTAATAAAGATTCGTCAGTTTTCCCCAAATTTGACCATGAAATTGTTTCCTGGGTGGGTTTAGAATTAAAAATTCAAATAATACATAACCAAGGACAATTGTATATGGATTGTTTTGAACAAACTTTCTGCATCCATCAAAAAACGAACCTTGTTTGAGTGTTTAACCTAAAATCTTTAGTTGCTTGCAAAAGTAGCTTAAAGAG